>JAODJX010000035.1:20660482-20692624 GCA_026776945.1 Isichthys henryi | reverse complement strand
CCCCCCGTTCCTTTCCTCCGCCGGTTTTTGTGCCCGTTATTTATTTGTTGCCAATTTTTTTTTTGCCCCCCTGGTGTGTTTTTTTTTTGGGGGGGGGGGGGGGGGGGGGGGTACAGGCTGTTCCTCTGAATTTGAAAGTGAATGGAGAATGGGAAGTGCGGAGGTGAATGGGAAGAGGTGAAGAAGAAAAGATGGGGGGGGGGGCGCACCGAAAAATGGGCTGCTCCGGTTCTGCTTCAGCGGTCCGGCTCTTGGGGGCCCCACGGTTGCCAGGTTTGACCTCCAGCTGAATCGAAGGCTTCTCCCGCGTCCAGTGTCTCAGTGCCGTAATGTAGTCAAGTTAAACACAGCCCAGGGTGGCGGGGTCACCCAAGTGCCCTCCTCATGCATGAGATTGACGCCTCGGCGAAAGGAAACGGATGTTGCATCATAGCAAAATACATCATAGGCTGCAGCATGCGGAGGGCGGCAGCATGCGGAGGGCGGCAGCATGCGGAGGGCGGCAGCATGACTTAGATGCCTGCACATTGTTCATTTTCCTCTTCAAAACTTCAAAATGAAAGAATTTGTTTGGCTCTTTGAGCCATAATGTTTAGTCACTTCCTTCCTGCCAGGCCTTTTTGGCAGCCATTCCTACACCCTCTCGGATTGCTCCAGCTCCGTTTTCCCTTTTCATCTGTCTCCCGTGAAATTTCGCCGGGTTCCGAGGGGGTTCCTCAATCGGCCGGAGGTCTCCTAAACTGTAGAAGGTTCTGACGGTGGCTCTTCTCAGCATAAATGCCTCCTTTTCATCCTGGCATCACCGGCAATGAGAGACCATCATGCCGCCCCCGCTACCGACCTCAGGGCCGCCGGTGACTTGCCAACGTGCTGCGTCGGTTCTGAGCCAATCGTGACGCTTAATGACGCCACCCAGAAGTTACAGGCCGCCCTCGCACCACGGCGACACCTGACAGGTCACTGCGGGGAACCCCGGCTGAGGTTTCGTTAAAATGATCTCGGGGATTTTTGGTGACAGGTACCGTCGTGCCGCCCCTTCACCCACGGCGCCACCTGCTTTTGTTTGCGAATCTCTCCATCTCTTGCCGTCATTGGCCTCTCACCCCTGTCTACCTCCCTCCGTACGCGGCAGCTCTCGGTGACTGCCTGGCATGGGGGCTGCCCAAACCCCTGCACATACCATCCACACCTCCCTGATTAAGCATCCCAGAACAGTGATCTTTTTGTGCCCTTTTCCTGATTTTTGCTCCTTGGTGACTTTTATCCCTCATTAGCTTTTAAAACTCCCCGGGCGCCATGCCTGGGGGTCGACTTCATATTCATTACCTGACCAAAGCAGCACAGCACTCTGTCGGCACAGACAGAGGCCACAGAAAGAGCCACACAGACATTTCAATATTCTCAGCTACTTAAAATAACAAAATTAATTAAACAGGCCTGCCACAGTGAGAGTCTTGATCTGCTCATTTGTCGGTTCTTTCTCGTCTTATTTAGGCACCGATTTTTGCTCTGCATGTGGAACAGGGCCGCAATGCGCCATAATTCAAACTTCAACAACATTAAATTTTTAAGCAGAAAAATATGAAAATTACGGAGGGCTTAAATACATTTGAAAGCAACAAAATTGCACAATTACTTTTATTTTATGACTTTGACCTCAGTTTCTACCATTCTCCGGTTACCAGGCAGCATAAAAGCACAGCGCAACGACCAGCCATATCTCAGACATCCAAGTGCGAATACACCAGGGCCTTTCTGAATGGGAGATCTCTGTGGTTTATTCATCATATTTTTAGTGGATTTCTCGGAGTCTGCTTCCACCGGTTCCAGCTGAGCCACTCGACGGCACTCGCTCAACACATCATCTCCTGCACATTTTATTTTATTTTTTATAGGACAGCGAAGCACACTTGGTGCTGTTTATCGAATGCAAATGAAATGATGAAAGCGCGAACAGGCCATTGCCGCTAAGATATTACTTCGCAAATTGAAGAAGCACGCGGCTGCCAGTGTGAACATGGGCCTGGCTGCGCTTTGGGGAGATCAGTGTGCAGACCTGTATTAACTCACCATCGATTCACAAAATTCCAAAACGTTACATTGTCTGTCACTGGTATCTTTATTGCCACTCACACTATGTTTAAATTCTATTCTCTATTGCGAAAAAAAAACAATAGAACCAAACTAAAGAGTCTGTGTTGTGTGTTTTAAATAAAATGCTAAACACCATTTCTCCTATACACAGCTGGAATCGACCAGACCCACTTGCGACAAATCCTTTAAAATAACAAAGAAAAAGAGGTTTTGTCTCCATCTGGTGGCCAGTTTGGGTCATAACATCACAGACAGGACTGCCACGAACGATTTCGACATGAAACGGTGAGGTAAGAACGGAAGACGGAGCCAGAACAAACACGGCTTACATTTTATTAGAAAAGGGAAAAAGAGCAAGATGCATTAAGCACAAGACAGTGTCACCCAAAGGCCTTCAAGGTGAGAGGCACAGCCTCTCAGAGTCCAAAAACATAGAACTTTCCAAAGAAATCCAGACATTCTTCATCGAAGCAAAATACATTTGGCCCCATTGTGCAAACAGTTATTCAGGATACGATTTTTTTTTTCAACCCACAAATAATCTGACGGAATGTGACATCATGGTTAAAAAGGTGCATCGGGAATAGTTCTACCCCGTGTCCAAATCAAGCATCACACAAACATTTGGCATAATTTTCTATCAGATACTTGTTCACTTCTGTCAAGCAAAATACAAAACAGATGACTTTACACGATTCATTTATGTTATACTGACAATTGTATAATGTCACATGAGATACAGCAATTCACTCAGATACCATTTAAATTAAAAAGTAACCGATAAGACTCCAAGCCCAGGGAGGCAGAGAAGAAAATGTTTACATCCTCCCAAAAAAACATGAAGAGCGACACTACGTGAGGGCGAGGAAAGGCCTAGAAATGGCCGTCCGGCGGAACTCTCAAGTCGTGTCCTTGTTATATCCGCAGCCCAAGGTTGAGACACCCAAGCAAAGACCACGACTCTGAATAAGATCCGGCTACCGGACCTACAATCCCCAACAAAAACATCTTCGCACTCAGTGCCACTTCGTAAACATAAAAATAAAGGCACGCGTGGAGTCGATGGACATAGTAACTGTACTACAAACCTCGGCCGAGAGACGCAGCCAGACACCACTGCGTCCTGATCGTTTGTCTTGCAGTGAGGCTGTGAGCCAAAGCCCTGTCTGAGAGCTAGTGGCTCTACCAGAGCAGGCAGGCAGCCAGGCAGATGCCTTCAGGGATGGTCTGGGGTTCCAGAGGCCACACCTCGCCTGGCAGCTTCCTCAGCTGTCACCACCTGTGCCGCGGGACAGTCACACCTAATTAAAATTACAGGTGAACCTCCACCCCGAGATGCGGCAGCCGTAATAACAAATAATCCAATTAACAGTGTTGATGGTG
This sequence comes from Isichthys henryi, assembly GCA_026776945.1. Taxonomy (NCBI): domain Eukaryota; kingdom Metazoa; phylum Chordata; class Actinopteri; order Osteoglossiformes; family Mormyridae; genus Isichthys; species Isichthys henryi. The sequence continues at coordinate 20,689,147 of JAODJX010000035.1, read as the reverse complement.
GTGTCAAACACCACTGTATCCTGCAGGATTCTGTGCACTCGTGAGGATGTTTACCGGGGTGGGGGACAGGGGTTCATATCACTGACACTGGACCCCGGAGCCTGTTTGAGGGTCAGTCCCCTGCATTTGGAAAACAGAAAATGCCAGTTGTCTCTTGTCAACATGGAACGGGAAGTGCATTCTTAATATAATCAAATGGCTATTCTGGTGTTACTGCTCACTACTAGCTGCAGACTTGCAGAAAGTCACATGGTTAAGGGCACCAACAGAGCTCCCCCTCATCAGCTTCCCAGCACCACTGCAGATAACCAGCTACATGGTATAGAACAGGTAAAGCGAAAGGTTAGGCTGCTGAAGTGAGTGGAGAACCAAAAGTACGGGATAAACGTGGCGACTGACACAAAATGCTTTCGTCGCGGGTCAGTGACCAGGCAGCGGGCCAAAAACAGTGTGTGTGTGTTTTACTTCAAAGAGGGGGGAATCTTCCACAATGGGCTTAGGGGAGCCTGAGTCGTTTTTGTGTTTCAAACTCTGAAAATCCATTTTTTTTCTTGTTCTGTTACAGATCTACAGAGAAAAACAGGGAGGCTGAACACCCAGACAGCTGCTGGGCATACCTGCATACAGAGCTCTCTCGGTCTGAGCAGAGCGTCAGTATGAAAAACAGAGCACAGCTTTAAAAAAAAAAGAAAAAAAAGATTAAATATTAAAAAAAAGGACTGAACCCAGCATTAGCTACACACACACAGGCATGCAGGCCTGCTTATATCAAGAGGAAAGATAAGAATACAGAAGACACCTCTCCATGATGTCAAGGACAAAACAAATCAAAGAAGGCAAGAGTATAATGTCAAAACAGAGAAATTTAAGGCCGTAAGATACTGTAAGGGCTGCCCTCTTCCAGAACTTTGGATGAATCAGCACACATGTTCAATGCAGCAGCTTTGGCACAGGAAACAATCTCCGAACCCTCCACAGTTTGCAGCACCTGAAGAATCACGTAAGCTGCAGCAAAGAGTCACCACAACCTCCACACCCCACCCGGCGCGGCACGCATGTTAAAGTTGATTATAGAAAAAATATCAGCGATTTGAAAAATCATTTTCTTCAGTTATGGGCCAGAAGATGGATGGAATCTCAAAATCCGGTGTGTGTGTTGAACAAGGAAAGCAGGGAATGTGTTCGTGGCTTTCCAGTCTCCTGAGCAACTTCACTTTTTGATGGCACAAATCATCTGAAAAGGAGATGAGAAAAATGTGCTTTGAGTGTCGCAAATCCAACGTTGCAGACAGAGGATGATTAAAGAATGAGGAGAGGAAATTGAAGAAATATCAGCAGACTCTCGTGCCTCCTTTTTAGTTCTAGAAGTGGTTACTTATCTGACTCAGCAGCAGACAAGATGTTTTTGGAAGTACAGAGAGAAATGGTGTGTGTGTGTGGAGGGGGGGGGACTATCACATGCAGGCCAAGGTAAGTCATATGGGATAAGTGCAAAGTCCTACAAGCTCCTTAGCATCCAACAAACAAATCACTCTACCGGGAGGTTAATCCACGACTAGGTGTTTAAGTACCGCTGGGAACCTTAAAGGGAACCCTAGCTTTTCACATGGCAGCCTCACCTTCTCAGCGCTTTGGCCTCGTAAACTGTCATGTCCTCCTCATCACTCTCCAGGTGTGCCAGCTCCATGTTGTCATCATAATTCGAAAGAAGCCCATACTTCTTCCGGCGGGTTGAAGTTTTCTTCACCCTTAAGATGACAGGACATTATAGGAGGAGGAGGGAAGGGGAGACACCAGGCATCAACCTACTTCGTCGTCACTTTTGACAGAACGGGGGCCTGTACTACGAAGCCGGGGTTACTGGCTTATCGGGGTAACTTGTTGAGTTTAAAGTACAACAGTTTAAATGAATTTCATATTCGTTCACTTACATTTTGCCCAGACTACCTTAAATCCGACAGGTTACCCCGATAGGCCAGTAACCCCGCTTCATAGTACAGGCCCCAGGACAATTACCGTGTTAAGGTAGCTGGTAAATAAAACCAGTCTATGACTACGGATAGAAACAGCATGCAAAAACAGAATATCCATAATCTGGCAACAGTATTCTCACAAATCATAACAGGGCACAATAAGATGACAGCTAACAGTGACAACACTGGTCTTGTGAGCATATGGCCCGTTGTAATATGTTATATAATCTAGTAAACCCATTACATGACAATGATATAACCATGTGATAAAACTGGTGAAAACATTAAATATCAATAAGTACCATTACATTTGCCATTGTAATTTGCTATGTGAGAAGCATGACAAAATATTAATGTACAAAATGCAAACACGGGGAAGTCTTGTCTTACAAAGCACGTAATACACATGCGGGCTTGGCATCACTCACCCTGGACTCCAGGGGGGTATTTCACGAAGCAGGATTTCTTGCTCAGCCGGATAACTTGTTGGATTTAAGGTAGTCTGAGCTAAATGGACTACGTCTTAGTCCAATTAAATGTAGTTCAGACTAGCTTCAATCTGTGAAGTTATCCTGCTTCGTGAAATACTCCACAGGGCTGTAAGGTGACTGTTAGAGGGTCAGGAGTTCAAAGGTTAAAATATAAAACGGGAAGGTGAACAGGCACCCCCCCCCTGCACGGGCCCGCTATATTTCGGTCTAATACCATTATAATCAGGCAGTGACACACGGAGCTTCACACTGCTTGCATTCAGCCGAAGCTGAATATCGGAAATCGAAATTTAGTTACTAAACTAGTACAGACTAGCTCCTCCCCCCAAAATAAGTATGTATGACCCATAATTTTATATAAATAGATACCAACAACCAGAGCAAAACGCAAGAGAAACGGCAAGTTCACAACTTCAGCGCTGTAAATAGTGTAATGCGCCACCTCGCCCATTAGTTATGCTTTCTTGGGTATAATAAGAGGATCCAACGCCGAGGCCAGACGTTTAGCGACGGGTTTCCACTCACCGAACCGCCCTCACGATGAAGTAAAGCAGGCCGATAACCGTGATGCCTGTGACCACGTAGATTGTCCGCTGTATCATCGAGCCGTTCACGCTGAAGCCAGCCGGAATAAAGCCTCTCCGGTCCGTGCTGTTCTCCGCACTCAGAGCATTGGTCACAGTCGAGATGGTGGTGTTATCGCTGCCGTCCGCATCACTGAGCAGGATCCAGAACGTCCAGGCCGTCTGCGCGACAAGCAGGTATTTCGTCCGCCACATGGCTACAGGAAAGGCGGCGAACAGGATAGCGACGTGGAACGAGGAGTAGGAATCAGCTTTCGTGGTGCGAGGCGACTCGCCGTAGCGGATGTTTGACGGAACAGCGCGAGACGCTTCCTACTTCCGGAAAGCGTGCCACTCTAAATTGTGACCGTGGGGAAACGATCTGATGACAGTCAGCATAAGCAAAACGTGGAGGCTATCGGAAAACTCTGCGGATTTTGCACTTGTGGGTCATAATCGTTTCGATGATCTTTGTCTTCCCATGTTGCGGTGCTGCTTTGCGCTGAGCTGGCTCTGAAAACCACGGTTGTATCCCAGCCAAAGAAGTAAATATGATTAAAGAAGCGTCTAATATAACTTGAACCAACCAGTCGGGCAAGTATGGAGTGGCAGCTTTGTGAAGATGACTTCATTTGGGTAAAAACCAACTGTGCAAATAACATGAAATGAGGAGGCTTATGCCTTCATGTAAGTTAAATTTGATACAAGACATAAAATTATTCGTCTTATTTTGAACCAGGCGTTTTCCCATTTAATATGCTAGAGTAAGGGTTTTCAACCAGAGACCAGCAAATGAAGAGAGAGGAGAAATACTACTGGAGTACGGTTTTTGAACATTTCGGGATATTTTTCAAATTTTACATAAAGTTTCTATGCAGCCCCTGTTGAAAATACCAGTTGTAACACTAACAACCAGGGCCGTTGTAGGAGAGCAGCAAACTCCACAGGCTGCAGACAGGGTGGAGCTTCATTCTTGTAAATCCAGTTGCCAGAAAATGGAGGGACGGCTCGCCTGCCATGCAGGTGTCAGCAGAAATGTCGGCACCTCGCCGTAGTCAGCCGTTTCGCGCATGCTCATTGCGGACCTCCAGTCACGTTTGTCAAGCTTTATGAGGCGCCGGTTACTGCAGTTTGTCCTGTATTGTATTTCACATTCGTGTTTTTACGATTGTAAATTTTAAAATTAAATAGAAAGTTTTGTAGTATTTCGTAAGACTGATGATGCGACGATACATGACAAAACCAACTACTGAGGCTTTTAAACATTTCAGGGCCGCAAGTAGTTGGTCGTAGATTTGACATTATCATGGTGGGCAGTTTTAAAACCCCTTCGAGCTTTAAAAACCTTCAATGCTGCGTAGTCGATACTGTTGTCAGAATGACAGTTTTGGTGTCCTCCCCCAACCCAAATCCCTGGTCTAGGAAGAGTCACTTGTAACCACAAAAAGCATCATCTGAAAAGAAAGATTAGGATTTCCCCCTCACTGCGTGAATCTCCCGTGTAAGAGACTGGTGTTTTACAGGCTCAGTGACCACATGGGGACCTGACGACTGCAAATCAGATCTCGATACAAGCTTCTTCCGTAGCATTACGTCACATTGCAAAAAACAATTGTTCTGAGGTAAAAAGTAGTTTAAACCATAACAGAAAAGGGTTACAAAAGTAAATCTGGAATTTAAAACTAGCCCACATCCAGAGACCCAGGTGTCGTCAGCTAGTACCGTACACCGATTATATACTTCAGTGTACAGTTAATGGCGTATGCAGCTGCGTTCCTGACGCTGCAAACTACATTTCTGGGGAGGTGCGCGCCGACTCTGGCGTAAATCCTACGCTTAAGTGTAGAATCAGCTTTGAGTCTTACTACAAGATCAGGGTGAGAATAAACAAATGGAAAAAGTGGAAGCAGGAACTAGAAATGCAAAAAAAAAAAAAAAAGTTAGGTCAGTTACACAAAATATGGAAGGAAGAAAAGGACAAAAAGTGAAAGCAGGAATAAATGAGAGATTTATTGAAGGCACAAGATCCAGGAGTCATTTCAAAACAATGGATGGATGGGCGAGATTACAGAGAAATGCACATTGTTAGAAAATATGTTTTAATTTTTTTTTTCTTGTAATACAAACTCAACAGCTCCATTGTGGTCTGAAAAACCTTAGATGTAATCAAAATATACATTTGTGTTTTATAGATATAAAACCTGTATTGCTAACCAATCTGTGGTACGAAGGAAACAGGCCACCCTCCCCCATTCTTGGTTACAACCCATTCTTTCCCCTCACGGAAAATTAAGGGGCACCAAGAAGGGGGAGGACCTGAAGCTTAGGATAATACATTTAAACAGGCTGTGATATGCTGTGTGCTAATCTGCATAAGGTTTGCAATGTCAACATTTCTGGTCATGCCTACATGTCAACTGAGAAAACGGCCAAGACTCAATCCTAGTCTTAATCCACATTTCAGCATTTCCTGTACAAATGTCACAGGATGAAACACCACTTAAAGGTCGTCTTAGCCATTCAGATAAACCAAAGCATTAGGGACACAATCCAAGTCCAGCATCGCAACCAACCAGCTGTCCGACATCCAGGCAGTGGTTGTATAGGTTGACTTGAAGTGGTATAACAGCAGTATATACAAACACTAAGCCTTGAACTAAAAGATCTGATAGCCAATATGTAGAAAAAGTAAATCGGAGGCAATTCAAATAAAGAAAAAAAAAATTAAGACTGCAGATTAAATCAGAGGGATGATGGGGTAATAACACTTTGGTCCAAGAAAGGATGTCATTATTCTGAAATCAGTTATTGCTGTGCACCAGACCCACGTGTTAAAGCAGTTTCCCCCCAAACCCAGTCTGCAGGGACCCACAGACAGTCCACATTTTTGCTCCCTCCCAATTATGAGGACTGGGTTGGGAAACACTGCATTAAGAGGGACTCATTTGCAGTTTGTTGGGTAAATGCATGGGGGGGGGGGGGGGAAGACCCACTGAATTATATTAAAAAAAGGAATGTGAAAATTAAGACTCTGGAAAGGGTCACAGTGACCATGGCATTCAAGCCGAATGCGATTACTAAGGCTTTACACTGTGGTATGTACCACTTGGTGTCTGGGGGCGTTTCACTATACCTGGCGTCCGCATTTAGATTGTAACATACAATACATAAGCATCTATAATAAAAAACAAAATGAGCAAATATATGAGAGCAATGCTCTGCATTAGCCAGGATTGGATAGGTGCACCAGACATTAACATGAGGCACTTGTCCCATATATAAAAGAGAACTAGAGAGAGAACCTCATCCTGAACTACTGGGGGGGGAAGAAAGTCAGCCAGCCACTGGAAACTGAAGGCTACAGAAGCTGGGGCCTTCAACTCATGTTGAAATTATAGCCCTGTGCAAGTTTCCAATCCATCATTTGCAAATGCCCTTTAACCGAAACTCCAAATGAATTATTGTAATCTTTAGGAATGTCTAAGAGGGGGCCATTATCCCCTATAACGTGGCCTTTAATTTTAAGACTGAGCTTCTGGGCTCTTAAGGCAAGCTGAAAATGTCAGCCAGTGGGCATAAACCAGAGCGATTTGCAAAGGATATATTTGGTATTGAGCTGTAGTGTACCACTAAGTGATACAGAAACTGGTTGAGTACTATCACAGGCCATTAAAGACGGAAAAAAAACCCAATGTAACTGACTTCTAAACTACACCTTTGAGAAACACAAGGCTTTAAACAAAAGGCAATGTAATAATGCAACCACTGACCTAACTATTACAAGCTACAGTATAGGAATGATAATTGATACTCACAATATTGGATTTGTACAAAACTGATTGCATAAATTTAAAATGGAATGACTTTGTCCTACATCTATAAGATACAGTAAATACAATAAAGGATAAGACTGATGTACCCCAGTACAGAAGGGCTGAAATAAGGGGGGGGGAAACAAAGTGTGCCAGAGAAAGGAGGGGGACAATTAAAAAAAAAAAAAATTGCTATATTACCTCAAACTGGCTGCCATTCTCTTCAAAAGTGTAATCACAGAGCGCAACACGAAATTCTCTCGTTTCCAATTAAACAGTATTGATTTAAGGGTCAGCCATGTGTCAAATGTGACCTACACCTAAAAAAGTGGGCGTAGATCAGAAACAAAAAGGAAAACAGCACATTTCACAATGCCTGCACATTTAGCTACGGGAAGATGCCATGAGACAGTCCCTATGAAGGCACAGAATCAGGAGGGGGCAGGATGCGGAAAGTAGTGGTACGATTCCCCGACAGCCGAAAAGAAAAAAGCTTGTCATCACGTGCAACCTGAGTTGAGTGTGGAGATCCTAGGAGATGGCTGGTGTAAACAACCTACTGATCTATACTTTGATCAGACCAATATGCACAAACATGGGACCAAATGAGCTTTTTCAATATAAAAGGGAAACTAAAACATGCTTAAAAGCTCAAATAAAATCTGGTATGCATTTTCTTCTATGCTCCATGATTCAAATTGGCATTGTATCAATACAGATCCATATAAATATCAAAGGAATGATGGAAGTGGGTCTTGTGAGGAGTCCCTGGGCTCTAGAGACTTATTCCCACAAGGTCATACATTTGAACCCTAAAAAGTGACAGTTCATCCATCAGTATGTCAGGCTCCTCTTGATCACTCCTCCCGTTTCAGATGGTGGACTTTGAGAAGGACACCCTCAGGTGGTGATTCTCACCAAGGTCATGATTGTGGAACTCAATTAGCGACTGAATGGCCTCCTCTACAGATCCCATCTGGATCAGGGCCATTTTGCGATCTTTCCTAAAATGGTTTGAGAGAGAAAGGGTCAGGCCAAGGGAAAAAATAAACAAGTCTACATGAAACGTGGGGGAGGGAGATCTTACTGGAAGAACTTGAAGGCTTTGACCAAGGCACCAGAACTTGAGAAGAGTATCTTGAGGTCATCTTCAGTCACTGCAGGCCTACGGGAAAAAAAAAATAGTTCTAAAGAAGCCCTTGTCAGGAAGAACAGAAGCAAAGGAGAACGTGAACTTACGGGATGTTGGAGAGGTGCAGGGTTGCAGAAGGTGGGAAGATATTCTGATAGTTTTTGGAGCCTGGCTTCTTGAAGCGATGAAGTGGCGAGTTACTGAAGTCCTTTGTGAGCCCTTGGTCCTCCTGACCTTCACGTGGAAGCTGCACATTCGTGTGCTTGGATAGCGTGACACGGATTGCCTTCCCATGAAGCTTCTGTCCATTCAGGTGGCTCATAGCTGAGAGAACACAAAAAAAAAAAAAAAAAGTCATTTTAGTTGAACTCCACAGCCTCCCCCCTCCCCCTCATCCCAGGATACTGAGAAAGGAAGCACGAACATTGCTGCCCTCTAGATTGCCACACACAGGGGGACCGATGAAAGCCGTCCATCAACAGCCCAGGTCAGATAAACATGAAAACCTCGGGATAGTTACCAAGTTGTGCCTGAGTTCCATCTGCCATCTGTACAAGGGCATTCTCCTTCTTGTTGAACAGAATCTTCACTCTCATGACATCACCGTACACACCTTGACAATGTTGGATCGGGGTGAGGGGAGCAGAGTGAACAGTCAAACTGGCAGGCATTGTACCGCAAACAATTTCAGCATCTCAGATAATGTAACAGCCAAATAAACCACAAAACATCCCTACAGGATATGCTAGTACTAGCTTGTATATGCACAGCTCTTTCTATAAAAGGTCCGAGTCAAAAGTACTAAACAGCACATTAAAACTGCCGAGCGCCTAAACCCTTACAATGCCGATATAAGTACCCCATCCTGCTACAGCCATAAGTTAAAATAGCCGAATGCTAAGGAAGACGAGCCTACATTACATGTTAACGTAGAGACTTGAGCACTGCAATACTTAAAGGAGGGGGGGGGGGGGAAGCACACCGGTCTTAAGACATGAACATATTCCCTCCCACACAGGTCTGTTGGCTTACAGAAAGGGAATCTAGAGTTTATGCAGAACCATATGTAAGAGCATTAAGACCAAATCAGAAGAAACTGATTATAGCCAAATTGAACTGTAAATGCATTCTAAGATTTGCCTAGGATTTTAAAAAAACCTACAATAAGCATGCAAAACATGCAGATTTACAGTATGACTAAAGTATAATAAACTAATGGCAAATTGAGGCAAAAAGTTACAGCATCTTATGGGAGAAAACGCATCGTTTTTATATAATTTGGGAGCAGCAGTGACTAACCCATAAAGGGTTTGCTACCTTTTACAGAAACTAACAAATGACATTCGACAGATTGGTAAAAAACGCTGCAGCTTTTTGCCCAATTGTGGTTGTAAAAAACACGCAACACAAAAACCCAAAGCAGCACTCATAAGGTTTTAAAAAATGAACGGTAACAAACAAGTAATAAAAAAGATGCTAATGATAACATACCGAAAAGAATAAAGAGGCATTGGGGCGTAACTCTCTTTATAAGACAGCAGAAGAAGGCAGCGGAGGGAGGAAGGGACAGGAAAAGATCGGAGGCAGGAGAGTGCAGGTTCAACATATCATCCACAGCGAGGCAGTTCCACGGGGAATGGCCAAGAAGGCGGTCGGATCATGAAGACGGTTAATATTTTGGAGTAGAAGGTTCAGGGTTTGGGGTATGGGCATCCAGGGAGGTGGGAGGGGCAGTGTGTATATTTAACAGTTTGTTGTCGCAGTATTCCAGAGTTGTTGGACAATTGTACACAGAAAAGCACATGGGAGGGCAAATAAATGGGCGTGCAGTCAGTCGGCAAAAAGAATCCAGGTCAAGGTACAAAAAACACAAAAACAAAAAAGGGAGGGAGGGAGAGGGGGAATGGGGAGGGAGAGAAACAAGGAGGAGGTAAAAAAAACAAGGTCAGTATACAGAGAAATGTAGTGTTCCATCCTGTAGAGTTTCTGCTTCTAAATGGTTTAAATGATAATGGTTTTTAAACCTCGAACACTACTGAGGAAGGGGAAAGGGGGAGAGCAAAATAAACTTAAACATGATGACACAGATGCTGAGACAATATGTACTTGTACAACTGTTAGTACTATAATTAGATCAGTGTGACTCACTTCACTACTTTAGCACTGCAGAACATATATGATAATGGGAGATTAAGAATTGCATTTGGATTCCAGTATACAAGACAGACGAGTGCTGAGTGCCAGGTGTCAATATTGGATGCAAAAAGAGAAAACATTAAAAAAACCCAAAATCAATCTTTGGGACAAAAACACAAGCTGGGGCTATAAATGACACCTAAAAAGGTAAGAGATTAGGCAGCGTCTGTCCGTCTTTAAGGACGGTCCCAGATCAGAGGGCGTGGCTCCAATTGGTTTGGCTTAGACTTTTTTAATCCTTTAGCACAGTGGAAAGGCAATGCTAACGTGTAGTCAACTTGCAGTGGATTGTTCCACTTCTTTTGAAGCGGAGGTATTAAAAGAAAAATACCGCATGAACAAAACGTACAGTGTTACCAAAAAAAGTGGCACATTCGAATTCTCCAAATGCAATTTTCATTAACTTCTGTGACTTGTCACGTGATGTAGCCCTAAGTGCATGTTAAAATCCTCAGCTTAAAAATTTGGTGGAACCGTGCCTCAAGAAATTGGAAAAAAAGAACGGTACAATAAGAGAACAGGGAGCAAAGACAAAAATTAAGGGGGAAAAAATGCCACAAAAGCTTGGTTTTAAAAAAAAGATTGAGGAACTGCAACTGGAGGAAGGGGGTGAGGAGACACTAATACTTCAACATAAACCACAGCGATGGCAGGCGGGTGCAATCGCAGGGATCTTCCTGGGTATACCTGCCTACACCTAACTCCACTGTGTGCACCTACAGCTGTTAATCTATTCAACATTCACCAAGCCCAGTTCTAGTGAAGTCTACAACCCATTCAATGCTGACCTACACAAGCTAAAACATGTAGCAGGCTCTCTAATCCCACATTGAAAATGGAGGATTAGTACTAACCTCAGGGTTGAGGTTGCTGACAAGCAGGACACAGTGGCCAGCAGTGAGACCTGAGAACCCAAGGCGTCCAGCAGCTGCAGCTGCAGCCGCTGCGGCCCCGGGGATGGCCAGCGAGGCCAGGGCACTGGGAACGCCGGGCACCGACAGACCTGGGGGACACGGATCAAAATCGGGGTTCTCAGGGTCAGAGGGAGGGGCAGCTCTAAAAGCCAGCATGACATCATAGAGGAACACCAGCCTGACCTGTCGCCTGCTGAATAGCAAAGGCAGGGGGAAAGCCATGAGCGCTTGTGTAGGGGCTTGCAGAGATTATGCCTGGAGCACCTGTAAGATGGAGCACGGTGTCAGGAACGGCAGAAAAGGCACGGCGAGCACAGAGACACGGCACAGGACTCACCGAAGGCAGCGGCGGCCATGGCCTGGTGCTCGATGGAGGGCTGGCTATCTCCAGAGGGCAGGTCGGGCCGCGTGTAGTCCCGGCTCTTGTCGTTGTTGTATTTCACGTTAAGGCTGGTCAGTTTCGAGAAATTGATGCGCAGGGTGCAGCAGGCATTGTATATGTTCTGCCCGTCGAGAGACTGGATGCAAACAATGGGTTAAAGTGAGTCTTCACTGAATCGAGAATTCCGGTGGATAAGGAAGAAGCCACACTAGTGTTCCAGCAATACACAGATGAAAAGTAGAGGGTGCTACTCACCATTTTAGCATGTTGAGCAAGCAGGCCATCTGAATATTGGAGCAGGGCTTGGAATTGGTTGTTTTTGGTAAACGTGATTATCTTCAACACCGTCCCAAATTTGGAAAAAATCTGAAAACGATCAAGATGTAGTAAGACTGCACCAGCCTGCTTAACTGCTTCCTGTTCGTACAGAAGAGGAGCAGTGCTTCACACCCCCCCCAGAACAAGGGCTCCCCCTAGTGCTAAAAGCAGGCAGCCTATTGCAGATTACACCCTATTAAAATTACACAGTGAAACTGACAAACGACAGCATTGCATTTACAAAGATGCCCTCAAGAAATATGGAAGTTTCTTCCTCTATTTGTGAGGTGCATGTTCCTTTTAGAGCAGTTCTGATCAAGAGCACCAGGACCAGTGGTATCTAACCAGTTAGCTAGCACACTCATTTCTCCAAAGCAATTGTTTGTTTTTGATCAGTGGCAGAGAGGATATAAAAGGACATTATCTCTCTCCTCTTGCACACAAATCCCAGATGTATAAAACAATTAACACTTGCTTAAAGTGTTAGACTTCTTCCCATGTCTTAAAATTCCAGTTGTCCTACGGTTTTCGCATGGTCAACAAGCCAGGAAGGACGAGCGGCTGACAGCAGGCAGTGAGACCGACGGAGCCATACCTGATGCAACACATCCAGTGTGACCGGGTAGAAGAGATTCTCCACGATGATGCGCAGGACAGGGCTGGGGCTTCCCATGGCGGAGGCATCTACACTGGCCATGGTCATGTTCCCCGTCTGGACAGCATTTACCGCCTGGAGCGCAGCCTGTGCCCTCTGAAGAAAGAGGCAGAACCAGCACTTTATGAACAGCTGTAAAGTCCGGTCTGCTGTAAAGGACCAGACTGAGTAAAGCGAGAGAAACCAAGGACACCCATTTACACAGTGCTGTTAATGGCAATTGGTCAGCTTGGTTTGAGTACATCATGGCACAGACATGTCTAACAGGTGGTGACAATCTGTCTCACACTGAAGAAAAAATAAATTCACCACACTATGAATTCAATGGGCACCTCTGTCAAACAAACACACTGCATGTGTACAACGAGGTTATGGACAGGTTTACAAGTCCTACAGTACAGGCCTGACAAACCTCTCATGTGAGGGTGGGTAATGCAGGAGGGGGAAGGTTATGCTGGGAAAATGGGAGCCTTTTTTACAGTGCTAATATATAGGGAATAAATCGAACACACGCAGGCATACAATTACTATGCTGAAGTGGAACACAGAGGACTGAGATGCTAATGTGTGGCATCTATTATAGGCTTTAGACGGCTTGCCAAACAGCATCCAAAAATATTTCTACTTGCGTGAGACGAGCACAAAGTCACCCGCAACTGGTAAACACCGGGGTTTTCCTAGCCGAATGAGTGGAAGCTGAAAAATCCCTACGAGACCAGGATTTTTTTTGACAATGAACAACCAGCAGTCACAAATCGGGTTTCTGAACTTTAAAAGGATTAGCTCACAGCAGGTACCATCAAGGCATTTTAAACACCTGTGGCACCCTGTCAAAAATAAGTGACCTCATACCACGTGGGATATTATTGGTCGGTCGATCAGGCTCACCACTTGATTGGGCGAATTGTCTGTCTTGAGCTCCTTGTGGTTTGAGTACTGCATGAATATGGGGTGGTTCCTGATGACTGGTGTGACAGAGGAGTAGTAGGTGACCATTGTCTGTGCTGCTTCTTCTGTGTTCATTTCAATGAAGGCCTAGGGAGAGACGGCGGGGGTCACACGACAGTAAGCAGCGGCATAGGCACCAGCGCTGGTCTTAGGCACAATGACATGATGCACTCCTGCAAATACCTGGTTCTTCCCTTTGAGCATGAGCAGGTTGGTTACTTTGCCAAACGGCAGCCCCAGGGATATCACTTCAGCCTCGTTGATGTCATTGGGCAGCTTGCGCACGTGTATGACGCGTGACGGAATGCCGGGGCTCCGGATGTCACCTTTGAATTTTTTGCTGTCATTGCCATTAGCTGAAAACACAAAAACGGCAATCAATCAATCAGCACTCAGCACCCACTGATAAGAACACAAGACCAGGAAGGTGATGCGCTGACCTGCTCCAGACGAATTGCTCATGATATAGGGTCCGTTAGAGACGCAAGAGGAAAAGAGTTCGTCAGATCCTCTCTGTAAATGACAGGAAATGAATGCCGCCATGACCGTCAGATCATAAAATGACAGTGAAAGAGGTCAGAAATTAAAACGGGAAGCTTTCAGAAATGAAGCAGTTCTACCAAGGAGACCACACTACTACCATAGACATCTATCAAAACTGAAAAGCCAAAATGATGCACTGCAGCTCTGCCATTTCAACCAATAAAGTTTGAATTTCCTGACCCATATCATCATCATCATCATCATCAGAAATAATCCTTTAATACAAGTTAACCCTGTGTTGTATGCAAGCCAGATGGGTGAGTGACGTGTCCGAGTTAATATTTATTAAACCTTTAGCAAGCTTATGATTGTATGCAACTAAATTTAACACATTGAAATACAGTATTGACATTTATGCATCTCAAAGAAAAAGTTGCTAAACACTGGTTTTAAGCCTATTAAAATATTTACTGGAGATATCAGGTGGCACAAATGAGAAAAGCTTTAAATTTTAAAACCTGGACATTAAAGACCTTTATGGTGCAGTAAAAGAAACGTTAGATCTGACTGACAAAGACCATTTTAATCTAATGGTTTGGCTTGCACAGTTTCCATATCAGGTGGTACAATCCAAGGAAAACCAACAATTGCAATATGGTGAAACTTTAGAATTGCATGTATAAACTTAAGATCAAGCACAACTGTGTGTGCAGATGTTCAAATAGACGTTTAATAAGAACCTTGTAATGTCAAGGGATTCAAAGCACTTCTAATAAATGCAAAAAAAAAAAAAAACAAAACAGGAATTAATGGTTTGACACAGTTTTCCAATTTGGAAAAAAAAATTGCTCCTGAGTTTCTAGTTTGCAAAAGCCTACCGCCATTCACCCAAATGCAATCAAATGTGAACATGCTTTCGGGAAAATTTAGAGGGGCCAAGTGGGTTCAGCTGTTTAGTATTCAACGAGAATTTCAAATGACTGAACAGTAGCTAAAATATGATCTGCTAAGGACATACCATCTATACAAATGTGCAAAAATCTCAATGTATAATGCACCAAGCAAGCAGACAACAAATGGCAAATGACAAGCACATTTTACCCCCTTTAAAGGGGGGGGGGGGGAGAGAAGAGTTCTGGGTCACAAAGCTGCAAGAATGGATGGGAGGAAAGGACCTGATTTGCAAGTCATCCACACCTCCCCCATCCTCCTACAAGACTGAAAAAACAAACCCAATTTCCCCCTGAGAAAAATCTGAACATCTAAAGAGCCAGTGCAAGGAATGCGGAACAGGGGTGGAGTAAACCAACTAGAATCCAAAAAGTTAAGTTTTGTTGCCTAAATGCTTAAACACACGGTGCTGAAAAGTTTATTCAAGACAGGCGGCCTGCTTTCATGAGGTAAGAACAGGCACTGAGAAAGAGAAGGCCCACAACAGAGCTCTTTCATTAACATTCCAGAGTTTAGAAACCTACCCAAACCAAACACTGAAGGTTAGGCTAACGCAGCGCGATGTTTACTCGCACTCCAGGATGATTACTCAGACATGCGCATGCGGCTACTTCCGAGTATTTCAACACGCACAGGTCATACACACCTCGCACTTTGTTTGCTTTAGACTAAATGTAGACATTTTACAATATACAACTGCACTCTTGGATGGAAACTAGCTGGTTGCCTTCCTCTGTTAGATACCATTAGCCTGATTGACATGAATTGGTCCTGCTTTCACAGAAACATTTAGCAGGTACCAAGGCCAACATCAACCCTTCAAATTTAAGCGTAGTTCATGCCTCACTTAACCGTGTATTGTTACGGCCCACAGAGTCATGTGCTCAGACTTGGGTGCATACTATATTTGTTGGTTGGCACGGTACATCAATACTATTCTGACTAAGAGGGCAGATGTATTGCAACAAACAACTAGCAGTATAGTTAAATTAGTAAATGTATTAACCATTTGAAAACTTATGCCTGGGCAGTATTACAGTAATATAGTAGAGCACCCATATTTTGAAATCTTAGACAGAATTAAATTCGCAGAGGGGGGCAAAAAAAGATGTTAGAATGACAGAATAGCACTACTGGACGATGTGAAAGAATTAGACACCTCCAAAGTTGTTTACAGAAAAGCAACCAAATGAGATCAAATAAACCAGTTATACAAAATGTACACACAAAACCACTAATACATTGTACGTGCAAAATTTTTGTAGTGCAAGACAGAATTCGTCTTTCTACTCCTTTAGCAAGATGCATCAACAACTCTGTGTGCCACCTAGGGAAAACAGCCAGTTTCCTTGCACACCGATATGCAAAATGTCCACCTGACACCAACATTTGGGCTGCATGCGAAAAATCCGCTGGACGGACCTGATGACAAAATTCAAGTCATTGGGCCCAGACTAATGGCACACGGAAAGGTGAAGCATGAACGGGCCTTTAAAGTCACTGCCCCTCTGGACATCTGCAGCATCAAATTCTTATTTCACTAAAGCAGGCAAACTATAAACAGACTTGAGTCATTCTGAAGTTTACTGAACAAAGTCATTTCCTGAAAGATTTAAGTTACCATTTGGGGGACAAACAGTGAAAGAGGATTAGATGTAGGTGTAACTATGGAATAAAGTACACATGATGGACTGGTGTAAGAAGAATGCACAGGGAATCTTGTATTACAAGCACAAATGGTAGGCGTCACCAAAAACAAAAACACAGTGGCAATCCCACAAAGATACCAAATACATGGAAAAAAAACCCAAAAAAATATAAAGTCATACAGTCCAAGTGTGGATGATCCAGGGAGGCTAACTGGAACAGCCTTACTGGTGAACTGCCCTTGAGTAATCAAGGGATGCAGCTAGTTGCCCCAGTAGATTGACACAAATGAATGGTGGACGGCAAGCTTACAGGTCCAGAGCAAATGGTACAGTGTAGATAGCAAACAGAACGATACACTAATAGCCTTGGAACAAAGACAAATCTTTAATCCCTCCCATAGAAACTACAAACCTCCACTCCATTCTTCTTCCGAATACAAGGCCTTATGGTTAAAATCAGAATATAAAGGGATGTGGTCCAATGGAAAGGTGAGCGCCTCCAGGTTCATGGACAAGCACATCTCACCAAGAGATTGGGGGGGGGGGTACAACCCTTGGTGGCCCTAGGTGATTCAGTATTTGTGTGGTGTCACATTACATGACGTACCTTGCAATGACTTCAAGAGTGGAAGCCGAGAAGACTATTGTGCATTTCTAATATGAAGCCAATGTCAACTACTCTTAAAAAGAAATGGATCTTTTCTCAACTCACTCATTCCACCACCATCATTCAGGTTGAGCTACTAGATGGTTCATATCCAGGTTATAGTTCAAGCAGCAAAATTGTAGAATTTGCACTTGATGAATAAGATGATTTAGCATCGACTTACAAGCTATGTTTTGTATGGCATAAAATTGAGACCAGATCATAGGAGTGTAAACATTTAACATTCTTCCCTTTAACAAGCACATTCCTGTAGATTTGCCAATAGTCCTAATTCCGGGCCTGGCGTCTCAGTTTTACGCAGAAAAATGCCATTTGAAGAAAAGCAGCTGCCCAGATTCTTTCCCTGATAGCGGAGGGTCATTCGGCCGCAGAAAATGCCTTACTTATATAAACCACACACACCCCCCAATAGGGCTCTGAGCCATTCTCAAATGTCTGCTGGGGAGCACAGTCTCAGGTACAGTTAGCAAGAGTTACACAAGGACTGAATTCTTATGAAATGACATTTAAAATTAAGAACTACTACCTGTATCTCTGAAAAATGGTGGGGTTGGGGGGGGGGGGGGGCAATACAAAACAATGTATTTCAGGAAAACTGCTACCACGGCCACCTGGAATCATGTTCACCATGGAAACCCTAGCCCAAGGCTGCAGCAGCACTCAACCACACCCGACATTATAAACAGTCCTGGCAAATGTTAAGCAGCACACACACAAGATCTGCTGAACTGGTCAGACCAGTTACTTGTGATCGTTAGGGTAAATGAGAGCATATTCTGTGGCAAACACCACAACCCAAAGTGGAAAAGCTGCATTACAGCACATAACTAATTTATGAAGCACAAGCAGAAACAAATGATATGGACTCTACTCTGTAATTTGTAACCCAGCAAAAGCCAAGACAAAGGCTTCAACACAAAAATTGAATTCTCATGTTTCTTGAATGTTCAACAAAAGCCAATTAAAAGCCTAATTACATCTGGGACATGTAATGCTTTAAGGCAACAGGGAGAACCACAACCTTTCAGTTTCAAGACAAAATGCTGAACTAGTATCATCACCACCACTAATTCAAGTGGTGAGCACATGTTAAATACAACCAATCAGACCAGAGGGGGCACACACCCTGCCCTTAGTCTTTAGAATTAAGGGGGCTGATAAATCTGCATACAATGAATAGGCCTTCTTTACACATTACCACCCAATGTTTTTCTGAAGGCTACCAACTCGCACACAAAAAGGAAATGCATGATTTGCATTTAACGCCAAACCCATCCAGTTATACTGGGATGTGCACGACTTTTTATAATCTGATAATTCAGAGCATTTGGGACAAACGTGTGCAGCAATCAGCATTTGCAGAACTACACTACAAAACCCCATTGAAAACAAGAGGAAGAAAAATCCACTTACGCTTACAGCACACAGTTTGTAATGGGACAAAGTTACAAGGAAATGCAACATTGAACAATTACAGGGCAAAAATATACAGGCATTCCAACTAGCTGTCACGCAGCCTATCACTGGTGATATGATTTACACCAACTCATCCACACAAAGGTCCTCCCTCTCCCCAGATCCACGTCAGGGCTTCTTCCAAAGCATTCTGAAGGTCAACCTGGGCTGCTACTTGAAACCAACACTTATCTCTGCCAAAGACAACTGTGGAATGTGAGAACTAAAGGCGTTCAAAGACCAAAACTCCTGCCCCAAAGTCCCCAGAATGCTCTGGAGCTTAAAGCAGTAGTTACTATGGCAGAGAGCTACAGTTGGCATTCTGCCTGGTGCCCATGCAAAACAAACGTGATGATTACGATCCACAACTAAGGATGCAGGGTACACAAGTTCATACTAACATCGTAAATGTTTTAGAATGTGAGACAAACCAAGATCTGGAAATATCCTGAGAACAAAAACCCCGAGAGAGACAGACGAGTAGCTCAGGAAAATCTAAGAGCCATGGAGAAAGGAATGTACCAACAGCATTCTTGGCACACAGCCAAGCCAGCAAGTAATTAGTTTCCAAAGCAACAGTCATGTTCTTAGTCCAAGATTTAGGCAGAAGCAGCTTGGGAGGGGGGAAATAATGTGACGCTACAAATGACCTACTTTATTTGATAAGGAAAACTTAAAGGTATAGCGGTAAATTCAAAACTGCCAACAATGCCAGGTAAACAGGCTCATAGCATCCATAACCCATTATCAATGGATTACCCAGGTACCCTACTCTGGACAGCGGATTACATAGCAGCTAAGACACAGATCCATCAAATGCCATAAATTCATAGAAAAACAAACAACCCCACCTGAAAACCAAGCATTAAGATCGTGGAATTACACTAGACGACCCACAGAACGACCCTGAAGACACTACAAAAGCATATAAACAGTACGCCCCAATATGGAAATGTTTGTGTGGTTAGTATTAAGAAATCCTCACAATCCTGTGGATTTACGTTCACACCGGGAGTAAGACTGCCACACCAGAGCTGATCTTCAAATAAATTGGCTCTCGTAAGCCATCTACACTGATAACCCATAAATCTGTATTAGCATCACAGCTAGTAGGTCTAATGAGTTTAGGTACACAATCCACTTTAAGGCTGGTGAGTCATTTAAGAGTTTAACAGTCACCACTAGTAAAACAGCCAATAAGAACAGCACGCAAAGAGGATGTGCATCAAGGAGTACCAATGTTTCACAACTAATTAAACCCCCAATTAAACACTTTGGGGGACTTCACATTAAAACACATACATTTATAACTATACAAATCAAGATTAACAAAATTATTATTTATTTTATATATATATATATATATATATATATATAGTTACTGTTCCTGATTCCTAAATGCTGTCATTTTCTACATGAAATCATATTTGAACAGCAACTACCTTTGAGCAGTGCTACAACATGCACCAGGTGGATAGACCAATGCCATGGCACACACCATGAAATACAATACTGCAGCGCAAGACGGTTCCCAGCCAATACCCTCAAATTGGTGCAGGGGCAAGCTACTACAAATACACCACCAGCAGGCAGAGATACATTTCCGAGGGATGAAGACTAAGCAGGCCAGCGGTTTCTCTGCTAAACGTCACATGATACTTGGGTTAGCGGTGGATTGATTCTGAACTTTTGGCTGATACTGAGCAATCATTTGTCCAGAAGCCAATAACTGGACAACCTCAGAGCTCCAAAAATCTGTAGGGAAACTGACATCACAAACGATACTTCCTGAGATCCTGTGAATGTGTGTAGCAACCCCACTAATGAGGGCAGTAAGACAGTAAAGTAGCGTCAACTGGGGAGACAATGATGCAAGTTGTGAACAAGGTGACAGAATCCCTCTTTCTACACTACAGAAAATGACCGATCACCCAATGCAATCATCTCTACTAGTTCAGCAGTTGTCTTCAGCACATCCGCTGCCTCCTTTGAATATTGGTTAAAGTCTAACTGACCAAAACTAAACACATAGGAATGACATCAATGTCGATTTTAAATGAACATGCGATACCATTTCACATGTCAGTATCAGCCCATCAGTAGCTGGGTGTAATAATGAATAAAAACCTGTCAATCTATAGAACAGAAGACATGCCATGATTTAAATAAACAATCCTTGCGCTACTTGGTCTTTGGATTGATAAACATACAATTCAAGGACAGAAGACAGCAGAAAAAAAAAAAAAAAAAAACTAAAGAAAAGTGGTGCCTACCTTTGTACCAACTGTAATATCGTGGACACTGCTGTGAAGAGAAGAAAGGAATGTTAGAAAGCAGTAGAGATGAGAATTTAAAAATCACAAGCTATATTTAAAGGTTAAAGAGAGTCATTGTCTGATAAGGGTGGAAAATAAAACGGATAACAGGTAAGGTGGGGGACAGCTGGTGAGTGTTATGTAAAACAAAACTAAAAGGTTGAGGCACAACTTGCTTCAAGGTGAGGGGACTATCTGAAAAACCAGGTAAAAACCTCAACCTCAGGGGTACATTACTTGCTGACAAGGAATCCTTCCATAACACAGGATTCCCCATTTGAGTTGGCAGAATCGGTAACCTTAACAGCACCACAAACACACCTGGCCAGTGGGAAAACGCCTGAATGACTGCCATCCCTACAATTAAGGAGGTTCAACAATGAAGAACCCGCTACCTAATAATATATCTTAAACTGACCACAAGGCCAGATTAATACATCTGCATCTGTGAATATAAACAGCAAACAAAAAAATAATTCACAATGCAGCAAGTAAAACCAGAACAACTTCTTGAGGGGGATGGGAGAAACCTGAAAGATGGCAGTCACATGTTTCCCCCCCCCCCTTTCTTCCGAGGGAGGGCAAAGTACACAGCAATTACTTTTCTTTCCTTTCCCACAGCCCTGATCTACTCCTGGAAATATGAGTGGCGTCTCAGAGTGCTTCCCTGCCCAACACTCATTGCAGATTAAGGTCGGATCCACATCCTGTTTCTCAAAAAAAAAAAAAAAAAAAAGGAAGAAAAAAAATCCTTCGGTTTCATAAATCGCCCAGAAGCAAGAGAGGATCACCACTATTTACAGTCCTGGCACTGCAGTTGAGCATAAAAGGAGAAATACAACGTCATAGAACATGAGGGCACCTGGCTACACTTCTGGGAAGGATCAAAGGTCAGCGTCACAGTAACAACCCCCAATAAAATTACAGAATCAATTCTGAAACACAGGAAACTGGGGGTGGTGGGGGGGGGGGGGTTAAGAGGTCTTGTAAAAATAAACGCTTATGTTTGGTTACTTCATGAAGCTCGACGTCTCCACATTTTGCACAAATATCGCCACTTCTTGACATATTCCCACAAATAAGTCTCAACATGCTTAGTAAGCATGGCAACTGTAGTGAGGCAAAAGCAACACCACGATTTAATCTACAGCCACGGGCGTCAAGCGATAAATACTACTAGGATTATCACGGTGTCGGCGGTGAAAGTCAATGTTCACGTCAACAAGCCGGGATTGAGTTTAGGAGACTCAAAACAAGGAATTACTGGTAGATCTGCCAATACCCGTAATTCTACGAAGGGGTATAATGGCAATCAAAAGCAGAAAAGAGGACAGACTGCTTTGTTTCCTGCAAAAATGACTCCCGACCGAAAGCTTAGGAATGCCGGAAGAGACGCCGATTAACTAGTAATCCACACCCGACTAAACAAGCGAGTGGTTCTAAAAAAAGCAAGCTGGTCAGCAACTAACCACGCTCCCTCGATCTGAAACATCACAGCTTAATAAGAAAAAACACTTACTCAAGTTCAGTGGTGTAGCTGGATCCCAGAGGATACAAATCAGTCTCTAAACGGCTATTGGAAACAAGGAGGTGAGTTCCATGTAAAAGTGCATGACAAAGTGAAATCCTTGCAGCAGATCAACACATCCACTCAATAATGGCAGCAGTGCTTTACTTAACAGCTCAACCAAGCATTTACACGCTTCCTTGACATCTTGCCACAAAATAAAAGATCTGAAACGAGTGCGACACTTACATCCATGCCAGAGTACCCTACATAAAGGTAATCGCATCGAAAACGAAACGTGGAACCTGAAGTTGACAGACACTTTGAAATGTCCACCCCTGATGGGTGAAAGCACGGCTAACCTTAACTAAGTCACCCACGCGTTACCTGTAACCGAAGGCTGCGTTCTTCCCGATCGCCCGGTGATCCGGACTAGACGGGGCGGCTACCGAGGTACGTATCGAGTTACAACTCCGCGTAAAAAAATAAAAATATCACCTTAACCAGATGGGCATCATTAAAAGAGAAGTAAAAGACTGAAAAGGGTCACTAACTACTAAGTTTATACCCGACACGGAAGTCAGAACCTCTTTATTCACCATTTACACGAGTTAGCCCAGAGAAAATGGTAATACTATGAGCTGGCCGTTCACATTTTACATATATGAATTCGAAAAACCGCCGAAATCCCTTCTAATTAAAGTAACTAGCCTACTAATTAGCCAAATCCGGACGCAGTACCTCCATGCGTTAGCGAGGAGCAGCTAGTTATCGAGGTAACCGCAGAGTAAGGAAACCAAAGTTTGAAAAAACAGCTACAGGTGGTCGAGCTCCTCTCAAACCTCTGCCGAATCAGCACACACACTGCTACCGTACATGAAGCCTTAAGATAAAGTAATAAAACCTAACTAACTAATCACTACCCATCTTTAGGCCAGCAGAACGCACTTAGCTAAAATGTTTCTAACTCCCAAGTTTCCATCGCAACGTAGTTAGCACGGTAGCGACCTACTGACGGCTGCCTAATACTCTCGGTAAAGGAAAAAAGAAACTCGTTACATTTATTAACAAGTGATTTTCTAGCGTGATTACGACTAACTCGGTTATCGCTTTAAACATGATTAATTTCCTCATAATTTCTTACCCGTCCATTGCACAATACAGAACTACAGGTCAGAGCAGCAGGACAACAGCTTGGCTGACTTTTCTTATACCCCCACAAAATGGCGGAATACGCCAAGTCGCTCTCTGATTAGCCCGACGACCGGGGGGAAACCAAAAAGAGGCGGGAGCTCAGTGTCTTGGAACACAGCCGGTTGGACAAGATGGCGTCCACTCGCAAAACCACGTCGGAAAAGTTGTGCGTGAATCTTCATTGGTCACAATGGCCGTCGGTTATTACTTCTGCTTCCCGGTTTAAGGCGCTGATTGGGCCATGCGCCTTTCAATCGACTCTGGGACGGTCCTTCTGTATAAGTTTTACTGCCAAAATTTCAAGAGAAAGAACGTGACTAGCAATTAAAAAATGTAAGAAAAGGGTGTGTCTTTAGTTTAGCAATGTATCCTGTGAACCGACTTAAAAAGGTGTTCCCCTGGCGTTAAAGACGACAGATCCTCCATTAACTACTATTGCCCTGATTTAACATATGTTTGAACTATTCTAGCCTTCTATATGTACAGTAATTACTAGAAGTTTTATAGTTGAAATACGAAGTTTCATTTCTACACACTTTTGAAATTTGTTTTCCGATTACATCAAAGATAAAATGGAGATGTGCACTATACTAAGGTTACAAAAAATTTGTTTACATCGTTACAACCAAGTGTATTTTTGCTTTAAAAAGTCTGAACTTTGTGTCTTTTTTTCTAATGCTCTCAAAATGTCTTCGAACTTTCAGTTCAAATGCCATATGGTTTTTAGGAGGGTCTCAACCAGCTTACTCTGTAACTCTGGAACCCTTGAAAAGAAAGGCGATACCGTATTACCGTTCAGCTATAAATATTTCAAAAGGTGCAGTTTACAGACTAAATTATTGGATATAGCAACAACATGCCATACTTCACCATTCTTCGATAGCAAGTTCACTCCCAGCAAGCAATATAACTATTCTGTTTTTTTCCTTCTTCTAAGTAATGTACTCTGATGTTAATATTCCCCCACAATTTCTTGTATTTCTTGTCATTCAAAATCCTATAAGACACTGTGAATAAGAAAGTCTGCTAAAAATAATATTTCACTGCTTTGTGGATCCATATACATTATGAATCCCAGCGGAAGTTCTACTGGTGTCTTTAGTGCATTGAACCAGTGCTATATGTAACACAAATATACATATTTTGAAGTATCTTTATATGAAAACATATCTCGTGTTATAGTTTTTTTAAGCTTTCCATAAGCTTCGTTCATTAAACGAATTAGCTAAACATTTTATATAACTCAAATAAGCTATAATGTAAATGTGGTACGTTAATACAAATAACCCTTAAGAGTTTATTTAATATATAATTTTTTATATCTTCCCAAAATAGGACTTCGTATATTGTGATCAAATGAAACACGATCCGAGAGGGCAGCTTTATGCTGCTGCTTCCTTTGAATTCACTCAAGAAGTAGAGCCTTGTTTAGCATTGGTAATATATCGGAAAATTCCTTACAGACGATAATAAGGAAGACTGACACTAGGCAGGGAAGTGAGGAGCTGCTGGGATTTAAAAAAAAAGAATCTTTTAAGGGCTTTGTGGTGTCAAACTCTGCCTGTCGTCGACACAGTTTCCTGATCAGATCCACTTCTGGCTGGATTGCTGTCGATTAGATTTCAGCCTCGGCGAGCATCAAAGACTCAGCTCTCTTTGATGTTTGAAAGCTTCTGGAAAATGCTTGGTGTGGGATGTATGTTCCATAGACAGCGAGCGATGGGCTAGGAAGCGTGTGATAAAAGCAGAGCAAATTGAGGGGCATTCTCTGACATACACCATGCTTTTTTATTTATTTTTTTTGCAAAAAAAATCATAATCCAAGTGTTAGATATTACTGTTTAACGTAAATGATTTTAGCAAAAGAATGCCAGCAGTTTCAGGTCTTCCTGTGACGGGCACTGAAAGGAAAATGCTCAGGATTGCTAAACAACATGTGTGTATACCTAAAAGGAAGTTGTCATGTTACCGTGGTGACCGGAGCTCAGATGTTGAGAAGTCGCCTCCATCACGCCTTTGTTTAGTGGAATAATTTAAGAGAAACTGGATACAGTTCTTCATAGTTCTGAAATGAAATGAACTGTGCCAAGACTATATTCCATTCACGTCTGAATCCTTGACCACTTGTTGAATGTACCTGCATATTTTGTTTTCTGCGATGAATAGCACAGAAGCATCAAGACCTAATTTCCTGTTTTGTGCAGAAAACCTCATGTCTGCTGCCTGTTGATAAATATCAGGTGACCTAAAGAACTGTATTTTCCTCTTTGCATCAGTTGTCTCATTACACATTTGTAGTCTAATTTCCAACATTTTATGATTTTTTTTAATATTTATTTTTTTCAGCTTCCTCAAATTTTCTGCATAAAACTCTCTTCTACAGCTTTCAGCAACAATGAAGTGTTATCTGTGTGTTGCAGACAGGATGTGTGGCAGAAGGAACAGAAACCAGCAGTATCTACGCTGGTTTGTATTCAAAATTGCTTTGCTGAAAAGAGGAAATGCCCTAATAATCAGAGCTTTTAATAAAGTGTTTTATATCTTTTTGCGTACTTACACATCATAGTTGATTTCATGTCAATGAATTGTTGGTAGAACCAGTATTACGGAAAACATTCTTCCTGGTGTTTAAATCCCACATTTCAGTTCTTGGGTAAGTTTGGCATTTGGCCCTTAACTGTCCTTTACAAGTAGCCGAGAATATATCGGATAACAGCATCAATAATTACTTCACTAGCTTGCTTTCAGGAAATTACTTTTCCATGTGGGTGCAGGTGACACACCTGCTTGGAGATAAATAATTGAAAGGATCCCTTGGCGACGGGACCAAGCCCATTGTCTCCAAGGTAGCAGGCTATTCAGCGCATTGTCAAATAACTGCTGGCAACATCAGATGACTGTAGCATTACCAAAATGTTGTTAGTCAATAAAGAAGACAAGAATTTATAAAAGCTGAGTCACCTTTTCTATGAATTCATATCCTCCTTCCTTTAATTTTAACCATAGGATCCATTTTTCCTACCAACAGATATGACATTACATATAAAATAATTCCTGCTTCAACTTAATAAATATTTCCTGTATATTTATTACTGCTTAACGGTATTAATTGCAAGATGAAACATAAGCCTAAAATTACAGAAACCATTTATTTAATTATAGGTTTTCATAAGCATAAAGAGAAATCAAGAAACAAGTATAGCCAAACGCTATAGGCCTGCTTAAATAAAATTACTTTTGTTTGTTTTCTTTTTATTGTACTTCAATTTACGGCCATATAATCCTTACCTCCAAATTGGTGTTTAGTTATTTTCAACATTTAGACACATTTTCAAACGGCATATCAACATTCTGTTCCCTGTGGCTTAATATATAGTGATCTATTCTGAACGGCATTTAATGTGTTTTTTTCTCATTCTTGTGTGTCCTGTAACTAAGAATTATTTAAAGAGGCGACTTTGAGGAAATTACTAGGTATAACCAGACAATAACAACACAGCACAAAGTGTCTAACCAACTGTTTCGATGTGCAGTAGTTTAGTAGGTCGTGCGCCCCCGTGTGGAGAAAAAATATTTGCAGCTTCATAACTTCGCGACAATTCGCCGATTGGGTGATGATAAAAAAATTAAAATGCATGATATTAGTTAAATAAATTTACACAGTCCTTTAAATCTAATATGAAGTAAGTAATACTTTATAGTCTACCTATAACTGCAATGAAGGGAACCGTACTATTGCGTCTCAGAAGACCGAGTAACCCAGCTCGCAGCGTCAAACTCAGTATTCAGTTATCAAAGCGATACAGAACAAAATCCTCAAACCACAATTACAATCATATAGGTAAATAATTGCAGCAAATTGTTATTATTATTTGATTGCAATATTCCGTGCAGTAGCGCTTATAGCCCATGTAGCATCCCGGGCACCCCGCTCCCGCTGCTTGCCAAGTCGGTGCCACTCAGAAGATGCCACGCTGGACAGTTGCCCGTATTTCACTTGCCAGGATCCAAATACGATTCCACGACGCTTGAAAAAAGCTCTTACACCACATTTTGTCACCGTATGACACCAGAGGCGCCGTTTCACAAGTTACTGGGAATTAACGCATGGTTCCAGTTCACTTGCACGAGCCCTCTGCGCATTTCACGTACCGTAATTATTTTACCTTTATTATTATTATTATTTAACGTAACGCAGTTAATTTAACTTTCTCAAGTCAGCAGCGTTTTCACTTTCTGTTTCGTCCCCTTATTTTGTTATTCTTACTGTTGTCTCAGGAGCGATAACTTGAAATAATTCTTCTGCATGTTCTTTCAAAATCAATATTCGCGAATTATATAGTTGGCTGAAATAGTGGGTAATTCAGAGATGTAAAACATATAGCCGATGCTGCTCGCTTTTATTTTTAACTTACTTAATTTAAAGGTAAAGAGAACTATCGATTAAGGCTATATTCATGTACGTAGATGCAGATTTCAAATAAATGAATGTTTCAAAACGACACGATAGTTATTCTTTTCAATTGACTTATCTTACTTCCTAATTGTTTATTTGGCGTTTTATTTATTTTGCGCAGAGGGCTTGTGCACGGGAACAGGAACATTGCGTTCATTCCCATTAATACAGTACGTGTAACAGCGACTATGGAATCACACATTACGTAAAAGACATGTATACCCTGTCAGGGGAATGACGGGACGAGCACCCTGTCAGGGAAAGAAATACAATAGAGTGGACAATGACAGAGTGGACATTTTTAGCTAAAGTGAGCATTTGGTGAAAAAATGATTGACTTACAGTTAGCAAAGTTCACAGTTGTTCAAGTTGGCATTGTGTTTTCAAAACATTCCTTCTCTGCCTTGCGCCTGTGGCTTCCTGGATAGGCTCTGTTTAAGCCTGCACAGGACAAGTGGGTATAGAAGATGGATGGAGGGATGAATGGATGGAGGGATTGGATGGATGGATGGATGGATGGATGGATGGATGATGGAATTGAATATTGAATCATGAAAGGATGAACGTGTTAAGCTTGATCACAGCCAACTTCATACAAAATAAA
>JAODJX010000035.1:20642464-20655742 GCA_026776945.1 Isichthys henryi | reverse complement strand
AAACCCCACGACGACATGGGGAGAACATGCAAACTCCACACACGTGACCCAGGCGGAGACTCGAACCCAGGTCCCAGCGGTGCGAGGCAACAGTGCTAACCACTGCACCACCTGAGCTAATGCCAAGTTAACGAAACATTAATGGTATCTCAAAGTCCCACTTTCTCCATCCTGACTGTTTGTTTGTCAATCAGTTAGTATATTGAAATGAATAGTCAGGATTTTCAAAGTGTGTATGTCAGAAAGCGCGTAGGTTTAGTCTCAACTTTGTTAGGGACCAAATCAGCTCCAAATCAATCGGAACAAACGTGAATCTACCATCCATACCAAAATCTACACCCTTGGTTGTAAGATTGACCCACCGAAGAAATAGATCCAACTGCGCGTGGCAAAAGCCAGTATGGCCATCCCAGTGCAGTTGGACACGACGCCCAGCAGGATGAGCTCCACGTCCCCTAGAGGGCGGGACAGCAGCAGCACGCCCAGGAAGCTGCTGAGATACATGGCGCTGGTGGCCGCCCTGCCGTAGCCCGTCCACACCGAGTCCCAGCTGAGGGGTGGCTTCAGCACGAAGAGGCACAGCACACCCTCTGCCCCGGTCATGCCCAGGAAGAACAGTATCATGGCTGAGAAGAGCAGGGCCACAGCACCGCGGTCGTATGGGGCCGCCTTTTGGGGCCCGGAGTGGCCCCGAGGGACGGACGGAATGGGGTACGAGAGCAGAAAAGCAGAGTACAGGAGTCCGAGGGTGCAGAGCGCCAGGCTGGTGAGAATCAGGGCTACGCCGGACTGGCCGATCCGATACACATAGCCGGAGAGCAGCCCGCCCAGCACACCGGCCACCCCGCTACAAAAGTCCACGACGTTCAGCTTGAGGCTGCGGCGGCCCTCCTCCGAGCTGAGAGCGGCCAGGGACACCACCCCCCCCCAGTAGCCCGGAGACCCGCCGCTCAGGCCGTACACAGCGGACCCTGCATAGAGAACCGCCAGCGGTAGCCGGAAGAGCATGAAGAAGAGCAGGAAAGTCTTGGCCAAGACGGAGCCGATCTGCGGCACCACCAGCAGCACGCGGGGGCCGAGGCGGTCGGAGAGGTGTCCGAGGAGCAAGGTGGACATGAGGGACAGCAAGGAGGCCAGAGTCTGGTGGATCAGGAAGAAATGGGCGGAGAGTGCCTGGGCGCGGTCGCTCTGTCCCTCTGCCTGCTCCAGGGTGCGGTTATAAACGGCCAGCGTCAGGGCCGTGTCAAAGAAAGAGGTCCCTACTGTGTTTATCACCACAACCGGCTCCACCAAGGCCCAGGAAAGCCCCATTGCTCTGCCTGCAAAAGGAGAAGAAGTTATGGTTTGTTATACTTATATAAAGTTTAATCACCACTTTACTTTCAGGCTCATTTCACAGTATAATGTTTGAGTGGCTTAGCTCACCACACAGAAGGCTATACAGATTGTTTGCACAGAACTGACCATATTCACACATATACATCAAGACATGCGTGTAATGAGGTCCCATCACTTGGGACGACACCCCCGAGGATCTTAGCCCTCACGCCATCTTCTTTAAAAAAAGTCAAGCCTCAGGTTAACTTGACTTACCCCTGATCTTTTCAATAGCTAGAAACTGCCCTGTGTCGAGACGTCTAACAGCATATAGAGACGTCCATGACTGGACATATACGTCTTTACAAACACCATCCTCAGTGCTGGTTTACGGTACAACGGAGTTCTTCATTGTGGTAAATCGCAGCATACATACCCCAGCGACGGATTCCTCCTGTGTTACGCCCCAGTGTGAGTGGACATGGCGGATCGCTCATCTCTGCTCTGGAAACCTGAGACTAATCGCGACATCCTCCTTCGGTGCGTACCGGAGCGAAAAGGGAAGAATGTGCCGACATGGAGAAGTTGGCATAAGGCAAAGTGAAAGTGATAAAAGAGAAGAAAGAGTGTCAATGCCAAGGGGACATGGAGATGAGAATCGATGCCACGGACCTGTGGATACATGCAGCGTTACAAACCGATAAAAGGACTCAGATTCAGAACCCGCACACTCTTACATGAAACATCTCTACTTTCATATTCAGTTCATCGTTATTTGCCCCGTTTTGGTGACTTCCCCTGCTGAAATACTCATCACATCATGAACTCTTATCTCCAGGTGACTTTTGACTGTGAACATTTTGTACATTATTAACATTGAAAAAAATCCTGCTGTATCTGCCAGGGCTTGAAGAGGTTTTATTACAAAGACAGAAGAGTTTCAAACACTTTATTTATTTAAATTCATGTATCATAATCTTATCCACTATAAATATCAACATGAATGCATTTAGTACATCAAGGCACTATTTACACATTCAAAATAATTTAAAATAAATTATGGAACTATGCATGTAATTATATTTCCTTGTAATTAAAACACAGGGAACATTGCATAAAAGATAAAGTTTATAGAAAAAAAAACTATTATACTGATTGAATAAGAAAAATTTAATTAATGAATTGTCCATACAAAAATCTAAACATTATGCTATTTCACCATGTCTTTAATAAAAAATCTATACTGTAAAGGTTACTAAAAGAAAAATCTAAACATCACATTTAAAACTTTGTCATAATGTAGCAAAACACCATTAACACACATCAGAAATTCCATAAAATATCTAAAAAAAATGTCTAAAGATACCTGTCACACTATATATTCATTAGCCTGTCCTAAATAAGGAAATCAATTGTTTCCTCTCTGTTATAATTTAAGAGTCCAGTTGTATTCAAAATTAACAAATTAACCTCACAAATTAATCGTTTTTGCTTAGCGTGAGTTGAAACTGAAGTAACAAAATGAGTTTGTATAACAAAAATATGTTGTTTTTTCAATCTTGCTCTATGTCTTTAGTATGCAGAATCTCATACTTGTATTAAATAATCTATATCGGCACTAATGCTTCAATGTCAAAATAATTGAGAGTAAAAGAATTAAGTGCATATTCCAAGCCCTTCAAATCCTTTAAAATATGTCACATGATTAGCACCACAAGCCTCAACTAAACACATTTTAAATACATTACCTAGACACAGTATGTTATCAATGGGTGTGCTTATCTCTTATATAGTGACTGTGTTTACAGTAAGCCAAAGCCAGGTGTCGTAGCTATGACTCACTTCCGAATCCAAATTTTCCCTTAGTAATTCTGTACTTCCCTACAGTAAAAGATATTCTACATTCGCAGTATTTTTGTCATTCTGCTATTTTTCCTTAACATAGCCTATTTCCTTTCACTACCATGCGTTGACTAGTCTTCTTTGGAGTCCCAATAGTGAAATCTGTTTGATTAGTCAAAATGGGCTTATATTCATTTTCCTCTGATCAAATGATCATATCCTGGTTCCATTTTCTCTTTTGTAATAAGACCAGACAGCTCCCGCTCTTGTTGGGTCAATCTCACAGCTATTCTACTTTTAATAGCTCCTTGCTTTGTTAGAAGTTGTGTAGGTTCTGCTTCAATACTGCTTACACTCATACCTGGACACTGGAAGCTCAGCCTAGCTGCACTTATGCCAAGTCAAGTCCACTGCGTGACAGCATGTTTGCAATGTACTATTTTCCTGACTTGACTGGACTTTGGACTTTGCTAAATATGTAAAATGGAAATGTAAAATATTAGTGAAAAAATGGACATGTACACAATGACTCCAGCACTAGTTATGTAGTAATGTAGAAGGGGGGGGGGTTTAACTATTTATCTTTGTTAAATTCCTGTTGCTGAAATAAAATCTTATGAAAACCCTCAGTGCAGTAGGGGCTGATGAATAGACTGGGGGGGGGGCACTCACAGAGGGCGGTTTGATTGAGCCAGTCCCCAGTGCGCACGTCTGTGGGAGGGGAGAATACGAGAGGAAGTTGGGAGTGGAAAGGAAATATTCCCTTGGAGAGTACCAGAGAAGGCACTGGTGGTGAACAACACCCTCCTCTCTCCTGGCAGTCTCAGTCTCAGTCTCAGTGTCAGTCTCACTCTCAGTCGCAGTCTTTGTTGGCGAACACTCCTGCTTCCCACTGGAGGGCGCGCATGTTCTTATGCCGGGTAACTCGAGTAGCCTCCAGGACCTTCAACGGGAAAGCCAGACATGACAGCAGAGGTGAACCTCACATCTCGTCCTTTCACAACCAGATCATAGGATTGCACTGCACAGCCTGGCTGTAGCGACTGGACGGAATGCAGGTTAATTTTAGTAAATCTAAGGAAGCCTCACTAGGTCTACACGTATTGCAGGTTACAAGGAATAGTTACCTCACAATTTACATCATCAGTTGGATGGATTCCAGCATACTGCAAGATAAAGAAGAAGATGTACAGTCAGGAGAATTGTTTCCAGTCATGGTTCATCATCCGGTGAATCTTTATCGTTGCATTACTTATATGTTTTTATTTATATTGTATCTTGTTTCATCCAAAGAAATATAAAACTGTGAAAGCAGGATCAGCCAGTTGCTCTGCCCACCACAGAGATTTGAACTGGGGATGGATAATTCAGGTCCAGAAAATCAAAAATCCAGAACAGGATTTTGTTTCAGCCAACTGGTTGAGTACTCTGTGGCTGTGACCCTTTATAGTGAAGTGTTATATTTTTGATTTTCTGGACCTGAACTAACCACCTCTGCTTTCTGATCACAGGCATGGAATCCTAATCCTCTGGGCCAGACATTAGCCTCATTTGTCAAGCTGCTGACAGGAAGTAAAGCTATACAAAGAGGGGGAGAAGATGCCACCACTGTAGGCCCTGGAGCTGTAAGACTGTTCACATCAGCAGCTCACCCACACCTCTTCTCTCAGCATATACACATCAGAACTGCAGCACCCACTGTCAGATGTGCGTGGGTGGGGGTTATGAAAAAGGTGTCATTTCCTCATAGAATGTTTTGTCAGTCGATACGTCGCAGGGTACAGAAATAGATCTGGATAGCTAACGTGAAACTGAAGTAAAAATATATCGCATATAAGACCGCTGTCCCTGTATGGCAGTGTTTCCCAATCCGGTCCTCAGGGACCCACAGACAGCCCACATTGTGCTGGGAGGTGGAAGGAGCAAAAACATGGACTGACTATGGGTCCCCGAGGCCCGGACTGGGAAACACTGCTGTATGGGACAGAGCAAAGCCCCCCTTTTCCACTAACCACGCTCTCCTCCAAATTCAGCCTGGGGCTCCTGTCCTCCAGCAGGGGATTGGTCAGGCCCTTCTGTGCCACTGTGCCACCTGATCTCAATGTCTGCGTTTTCAGGGCGGGGACTCTGGCCGGACTGGCGGAGTCTCGCCAAGGGG
This sequence comes from Isichthys henryi, assembly GCA_026776945.1. NCBI lineage: Eukaryota > Metazoa > Chordata > Actinopteri > Osteoglossiformes > Mormyridae > Isichthys > Isichthys henryi. The sequence goes on along the minus strand of JAODJX010000035.1, from coordinate 20,650,425 downwards.
AGCTCCAGGGCTGGGCCGTTACAGCAGGGATGGAGGGGAAGCTGGAGACTGATGGGGGGGGCAGGGTGGAGCTAGCTGTAACCGGGAGACAACGAAGACAAAAACATCATTGTTTCGTGTCGCTGTGTCACATGACCAAGATGTTCACAAGGTCTATAGTGTCATAACATTAAAATACAGTACATTAAACCGTATTGTCTTCTACCGTATTGTAGTCTTTTGAACTTCTGTAATTTTATAGCTTTAGGGAATTGAAATTAATCTGCATTATAATATAAAACAGACATCCACATCTCTGGTAGTTTTGTGAAGCAGCGACTAACATTATGGATTAAAGCAATGAATGGATGGTTAAACCCATTTCCAAATGCTGTAACGAACAGTGAAACACGTTATCATACTTTCTCCAGCAGATGGCGATATTCTACTGCCACGATGGACTAATACTGCAAGCTGAATGCTGAGTGTGCAGTCTGGGAAACACTTTTGGGTGTGTTACCAAGCCCTTTGTGACTTATTTTAGCTGTTTCCAGAGAAGGACAGTGCTCTCTTTCAATAATTAACTGCAGTACAGCAAAGCACCCGTTTTAGTCTGTACGACATGTACAAAGTTCAAGCTAATGAAGTCAGTCATTCCACATGTGAATAACATAAGAGCAACTTAAGAATTTGAAGATTAAAGTACCGAAACAAAAAGAGAAATGATAGGGTGCAAAAATAATAAATAATAGAGTCCTGAGATATACAAGACATCTAAGGATGACTGGAATAACAGCAAGACTGTCATCATATAACTTCTGATGTTACGTGACGTATGTACATTCTGGGCACAGATGACACAAAGGCATCGACAGCTCATACCTTTTGTTGTCACCAAAGTCGCTTGGGTAGCTCTGAGACCCCAGGGGGAGGACAGGCCTGGCCAGCTTTTGCCCTCAGGGGACATGAGAGTTGTACCAGTAGAGGGCGCTCTCTTATCGGCATTTTCTGGGCCCTCATCATGAGACTGGGGCAAGCTGCTGCCACCCCGCAGTAGCCGAAGCTCCTCCTCTCTTTTGATGTCTTGCTCTATCTCTTTGAGAATTGCATCTGGAGTGTCCACCTTATGAGGTCTCAGGCTGAACTTCTCATGGAAGCCTGCCTGGGGCACGATGCACCTCCCATTCAATGATGGCCACAAGAGTCGCAGGTCAGTGGGCGTGGAGGTAGTGGATGGAGAGGGACTGTGACTGTTTTGCACCGTACTACTGTTGAGTATCCACTGAGCCGTCTCCTCAGGGTGCCGGTGAGGACAGCAAGGAGACAGGGCATCTTCTGTTTTGTTGGCATGTCTCCATTCTGCTGGGGTGCTGAACTTTGGTGTCCTGAGTGCCTCCTCAGTACTCGTTTTGATTTGCGTCGCATCGAGGTGGTTTCCTGTGATGCTTGTCTTGGGCGGCGTGACTGGAACCTCGTCTGCTTGCTGCTCAAAGACCTTCTTCATCTCTCCCAGTTCCAGTGGAGTGCCATGGTTATGCAGACCCGACGCTCTCCCTTGAGGGTGCAGCTTTTCTTCTCGCTGGTTCTCCAGCTCTATCTCCCGCTGGAGGAAGAAGCTTACCCTACCCTTATCCCTGGTCTTGGTTGGTGTGCCAATGGGTCCTGTCCGAGAAAGAAATGGCTTGGTTTTAATTTCCACCATCTCCTTTAGGTTTGTGTGCTTGATGCCTCGCTCTCGTCGCAAACTCTCTTCCCTCTCCTGGGCGAGACGGATCTCCTTCTCGATGGGCGTCTCAGCCTCATCTAAAGGTTGTGGCTCCTGACCACATTCCTGCCCCATGAAGGCATACTGATCACTCACATGGCCTGGCATGGATCCACAGCCAAGCTTCTCATCACAGCAGCTTTGGTTTGCAGTTGTTTCCTCTGATGTGTAAACTGTTACACATTTGCTACCAAATAAGTCATTCTTAATTGACTTGGATTCTTGGTTTTGACTTCTGCTTGGTTTCTCTCCAGTGAGGCTCTCATAACCATGTCTCCTCAGCATGACCAGTCCTCCCTCAGCTTGTGGCGGTTGTCCTTTGTTTGCAGATTGGTAAGGTTCCTCGGGAACATTCTGGAAGGGGTTGGATCGGGACTGTTCCATTGTGAGGAACTGTTGCCGTGCTATATTGAAGTTAATCTTCTCTGTGTCAATGGTGCCAGGGTCTGCTTTGGCTGTCTCTCGATCTGCCCTGGATGGGCTATAGTAAAGACTCAGCCCATCCAACACCCTCTGGGGCGGATTGCTGAGGTCCAAGTTTTCAAGTGCCTCCCACTGCTCTATGTCAACATGTTTCTTCTTTGGTGCCTGGCTGCGAATGATTTCCAACCTTTCCTGAACTTGCTCCAGGTCATCTCGCACTGTCGCCGGCACAGCGGCTACCTGGGAGAATGAGTCCTCCTCGCCGTCCTGGAAGAGTTTCTCTGGCTTCTTCTCACTGTACGCCTGCACCTTGAAGCCATTTGCCTCCTTGAGGGTAGCTAGTTTGTTCTGTCTCTCAGGGGAGACCATCCAGGCCTCTGTCTTCTCCACGTCTTCGCCCATGAAGGAGTAGAAGCCATGGCAGGTGCCCGTGCTACTATCACTGCTAATGCTAGTGGGGCTGCTGGGATAGTGGTCCTTGCTGAAGCTTCCCTCAGAAACCTGCACTTTCTGGGCCCGTTCCAACACGTCAGACTCACTCTCTGTCTCCTGTGATGTCACCGAGGTTAGTGAGTCATTCAGGCCCTGTATCTCACTGCAGGTCCATGTGCTGTCTTGACTGCTTTCTTCTCCGCTAGAATAGAGCACAGTTCTTAAGTCTGCTGGTTCCAGTCTAGGGGACAATGGCTGCATCACCCACTTCTTGGGCATGCTCTCCATCAGTGGTCTGGATGGAGCACCTTCCTGTGGAGATGCAGGTGCTTGTGCGGCAGGGGCTTGGTGAAACTGCATCGCTATTTGATCTTCTTGCATCACTGGCAGCGCACCCTGTCAGTGGTTTGGCGCAACAAAGAGTAAATTAATGCAAATGTATAAAAGTAACAAGCCCAAACAAAACTTGCTCATTTGTTTTGCATCAGTGCGATTCATTATTCAGTATGTTTAGTAGGAACTATTCTTAAAATTTTTCTTTACACCCAGCACTCTTGGAATCAGGAATATGGATTTTGATTATGTCAATGCACCACTCATTTGTTAATTTTGTACAGTGTCCGTCAATAGTTTGGAGGCACCTACTGATAGAAAGGGTTTATTTGTATTCCTCTCTACATTCTACAATAACTATAAAGACATCAAAACTATCAAATAACATTAATGGAATTATGCACTGACAAAAAAAGTATTAAACAAAAAAAAATTGTTTCGGGGGGCAGCTCTATGATTTGGGACTCAGTAGGTTGCTGGTTCAAATCCCTGGATCGGCAAAGTCATCCCACCATTGGGTCCTTGAGCCAGGCCCTTAACCACAGCTGCTCCAGGGACTGGCTGACCCTACTGTCTCCTCTACGCCAGATCCATGAGGTGGCCTCCTGAGATGCTTTTCCAAATGCTGGGCACTCATTGGCCACTTTTCCATCACTCTCAAGTGAAACTCTTCCCAAACCATTTCTCCTGTGTTTAGGTCAGGTGGCCACGTCATGTGATGTGACACTGTCGCTCTCCTTTGTAGGTGGTTTGATGTCCAAACTTTTGACTGGTACTGTATAAATGAGTTATGTTATGATGTCTGATTCAAAAGATATAAACAGAGAACCTGACTTGAGTAAATGTTTCTTTCGCCCTCTCTCACACACACGCATTTTTATTTTTTTCATTGCAAGCACGGATTTTTATAATATGAGTTTTCCCATATGGCGACCATTATTTGCTCCCCACAAGGTAAGGTATACCCTGACGACACACACACACACACACACACACAGAGCGCAGTAACACCTCCACGGACACAGGGGTACGATCTGAGCCCTCCACCCTAGCGTGTCAACCTCCAATGCGGTAGCATTACCCACTGAGATACTGTGTCATCCTGGTCACAGATCCTCATTGTACTGTAATTTTTGCAGTGATCCAAAATGAATTAAATGTATTAATTGGATTAGACTAATTCACATATATTCCAAGATGTCTATGGAGCGGAGTAATTTCAGACATTTTTAGTTACGATTCAAGGTTCACAGCACCAGGAAACAGAAGCAGCCTTTTCTCAGCAAACACAAGCTGATACAGCGGTAATTGCACGTATAATGAACATTCCTAGCATGGTCTAATAACTGGGAAACAGCAGGAATCAAAGTCACAGATAACAACACTGGCAAACCATTAGCATGTCATTATCTCTCATGATGAGTACATATAAAAAAAACCCAAGACTGAAGAAAAGTCAGATAAATCCAGCATGTATATAAAAACAAGCAAAAATAACTTCATATATTAATGTTTGCCCACTCAGTCAATGGACACAGCAAGCAGCAAGACAAAAGCCAATCAATGTGGGAGTCGGAACTCTTAATTAATGTGCTGGCCCTGAGTAAAGCAGGTATACTCAAGGGCGTAACTTTGGTTTGAACATTGGGGATGCTGAATTTTAATTAACCTATTGTGGTGTTTCTCAACCTAGCCATTGGGCACCCAAAGACAGTCCACATTTTCTCTGCCTCCCAGCTCCCTGCCAGACAGTCCACATTTTTGCAGCCTCCCAACTCCCTGCCATACAGTCCACATTTTTGCAGCCTCCCAACTCCCTGCCATACAGTCCACATTTTTACTGCCTCCCAACTCCCTGCCAGACAGTTCACATTTTTGCTGCCTCCCAACTCCCTGTCAGACAGTCCACATTTCTGCTGCCTCCTAACTAATTTTATCATTAACATGCTGATCCTGAATACGGCAGACATACTAGACAGCTACGGTCCCACTGAAAACTCGAGCAGAGTTTTATTTTATTTATTTTATTAAGCTTGAACCTCGAGCTGCCCAGCCTGTGTATGATGATACGGATCAGGTGCACGCTTATAAAGTGACGGCGGGTGATGGGTGGGCACAGCACGGGCACAAGTACAATATGAAACCTAACAGACAAGTAAGGATATAATCACTTTTAGCTGCAATACAAAAGCTGTGCTGCATGTATTAAAGAACTAAGAAAAGTCTACAATTGACAACATTCTGATAAGAAAAAGCATGAACCTGTATTTATATTCTGTGACATAACAATCTCACTCAAATAAGCTACATCATAATCATATAGCAACATACCATAATATCTCTGTAACTTATGGCGATGTAATTTTCTTCTGTAGGACCCTGTGCTACAACTTATTGTGTAACAATAGCGTTGATTCAAATAATACAAAGTTTTGTGTGTCGGTGTGTTTTCAGCAAGTCTGGTATCTCCAGAATTTAGTTAAACTGCAACCGTTCTTTCAACCCAGTTACTGACTGCATGATTATGGCCAGAAAACCTTAACTCAAGCTGTTGAGATGTAGGGAAAATTTGATGCAGTTTTCCATTACCCTCTCACAGTTTTATAGCATAATAAAAGGTATGACAAGTACATCAGAGGTGGATGTACATCACCATGCTGGGCCCCATTCCTCCCTCATCTTCGGGGCTGTCAGACAGAGCAGAGCTGTGTGGGTCAGAGATGCCGATCTGTAACTCAGTGTTCCCTGAATGTAATCAAGTGATTCATAAGGCACTATTGGCTGAATGTTGGATAGAAGTAATATTACATTCAAAATAGTTAGATACTAGATAGACCTAGTGCACGAGATTTTGGGCTGTAAAAAGTACAAGATACTGCATGATTTCTTTATTCTATTATGAATAAAGTACTAATTAAAAGAATGGCTATTATAGAGATTCCCCTGTCCTTTAGTTTATATATCTATGGAAAACAATAACTAGAGTTCAAATTATTAAAGATCAAGGATAAAACTTTGGGTTTTGTGTGTTTGACATTATGCAAATATCTAGTACACATTTTGAAATGTTTTAAGAATATTGTAACATAGCTTCTTTCACGTTTAACATGCTTCGTGTGACAAGTTTAATGGCACATAATGTTCACATAAAGTTGTTTCAAAATAAGGCAAACGGCTAAAATAAATATATACACCAATGCTCGGCATGAATGGTAGATGGAGGGAAACAGGTATTGCATCGATTGATTGAATTAAAGGAAGAAGTTCAGATGATTAATGTATAAAATTGCACAGGAATGCTCAGTACTCACATAGATCTTCTGAACATTGCTAAGCAGGGTCTAAGTACAGAGTATGTCTTCTGGACCTTCTGGCTCTGTGTGTCTGTGTGTGACTACCCTCACATTTAAAACCGGACTGTGTGTCCCTGATAAGCCCCATCCTTCAACTTCCAGGAATTGGCACCTCTGTCAGCCCCCATTGGCTGAGCTGGGAAGGGGTGGAGCTAGTGAAGCCTCTTTTTTTTCCAGTCACACTATCGTCCCCAAAGAAGCTCAAAACTGATAGGCAGAGTCGTGCCAACCTGTAGCCTCAAGTCAGCTAAGCCCAGCAGTGAAGATTAGCCATGATAGAAGTCTGTTGCTATATGGGACACAATGTCTAATATGCTGTAATGTGTAATCAAAATATACAAAATATGTGTTGAATGATGAGGGGACAGTAGTGGTGCTTTGGATAAATGAACATATACTGTGCATGATTCATTTGTAACCTAAAGCCAATGAAGTAAGTGTCAAGGTGCAATGTGAACGTATATAAGCAAAGTTAAATTAAACACCTACTTCAAATTTACTTAATTTATTGGGCTGCTGTTCCTGATATGTTATATTTATGTATGTTGGTGGGTACTGTAGCTATTGTGGTGAACTTTCTACATAAACCACTGCGTTTACCATTAAGAAAACAATCTTGGAGAAGATAAATATTGCCAGACCTTTGTAGAGGCAACGGGAAGTTAATTGGTGCCCCTCCCATGAAATTCCTCATTTGAGAAGCAAACCACCCTTTTGTTCAGCCCAAATTTATGAGAGCAATAAAAGTGTTTAGGTGGCTAAAACAGTCAGAAAACGGCTCCTTCCATGTTTTTCATTACAATGCGTGTAGGACCTACCTCAGAATTTAAATGAGGTTTAGCTGGGAACTGCAGCTTGACTTCAGCATTCAGTCACCGCGCCCAGTCAGAAGTTCGTTTCTCTGCGCATAGAGACACGTGTAGAGAGGTGAGATTGCATATCCAGGTATATAGAGAAGAGACGCCTGTATCTACACACCGGTAGCTTTTACTGCTCATAAAAACTCAAGGTCAAAGGTGTGCAGCACCAAAGTTCAAGAGGGACGTGGGAAGACTGAGTTCAGCCCAGGAATGGGATTGATCATTGGCTATCTTTATGGTTTGTATGAATAAGGCATAAGTGGCACGACAAATCTGTTAATGGCTTAAATAATGCCATTAATAGCAGCTTGAGCCGTATGCAAATTTTGCAAAGTCACCAGCATGACACGATCCAGTTGGTCTGAAAGAATCTCTCATATGTGATTTACTGACCTCTAGTGGCATGAAAAAAAGTCGCGTAAATAAGTGTACGGGCTGCAAGGCGCAAAATGCTTGTGAACTTTGAAATCATTTCTTATTTCTTGCATTTCTCCCAGCGAGAGTAGAGAGGATTTTATTATGTCTTAATGTACAGCTCTGCCATTCTTCCATCTTCCAGCTGCGTATCCTGGTCGGGCTCTCAAGTAAATCTCTACACATTATCCAGAGGCAGCTTAGCATCCCATCCCTATCCAGGTTTAGACGTGTCCCACTTAGACTGTATCTCCATCCATCCATTTTCCAAACCGCTTATCCAACTGGGTCGCGGGGGGTCCGGAGCCTATCCCGGAAGCAATGTGCACGAGGCAGGGAGCAACCCAGGATGGGGGGCCAGCCCATCGCAGGGCACACTCACACACCATTCACTCACACATG
>JAODJX010000035.1:20622682-20637869 GCA_026776945.1 Isichthys henryi | reverse complement strand
AAAAAATAAGCAGATATGCTTTCAGCATATGCAGTCTGGTTCTCCAATGGACACGAAACGCATTCACCAACAGTGCATGAATACCAAGACATTGTTTGCTGTTGTGGACTGGTAACACACTTCAAGCACCATTTTGAAATTTGGATAAAACACCACTTTAAAAATCTACCTTCACAGAAATGACCAAACTACTCCTTAAAACCCATCCTACAGATGTAGAGACAATAGAAAAAATGTAAAAGTATTGAAATATGACCGTCCCTAAGACTGAAGCATTTTTATTTTTCTTGCAAAGAAAGGCGCGCAGCATAGGGTGCGCTGTGCAAGCAGGAGGCACGACAAACTCACAGGCCGTGGGATTCTTTTCAAGTTAAAAGTACCGGAGTCCACAGAAACCACTTGTTGTTCGGCCAGCTTCCCAAATAAAACTTTTATTTTGAAGGAAAATTACACACAGACCAGCAGGCACACTGGGGTCCGTCAGCAAATTGGAGGGAGAAGCACAACACAGGCAATTTGCTTGACAATCCGTCTCATTATCCCATCTCACCATACAAAGGACAATAATTACAGGACCTTTTTAGCTTAGCTGGAAATTTAGCTCCAAATTTTGCCAATAAAATAATAATAATAATAACAATAATAAATCCAAGCTTCTATATGTCTATCAAGGCAGCAAAACAAAGAAACAAAAAAAAAAAAAAAAACAGGATGAACAGAACAGGTACAGAGAAAAGAAAGAAAAACACCTATCGCTCTCTAAGTGCGGGAGGGGGGACTGAACAGCAACTGGAGCAAATATTACCACTTTGGGGGGAGGAAAGAGGTGGCAGAATCCTGGAATGTGAGGAGGGTTTGCGTCCCTGTTTCTGACATCAGGTTTCTACGTGAGCCAAACAGCCCGGCGGGAAGCGAGGGAGCGCAGAGCGGCCCGGCGATGCAGCCGACTGAGTGCCGGGCGTAGTCTGTCGACGCCGCGAACTGTGGTGAGCCCCACGGGAACTTTGCATGGGGGGATTATCTTCCCGCTTTTGCTGTAAGTGGGGGTGGGGAGGGGGGAGCTGCACATAACAAAAGGCCATCCACCGCATGCCGATTCAGGAAAATAAAATACTCCGCAAATGATCGCAGCACTGCGACATCGAAACAGCATCGCACCAAACTCGACGCTCATCATGACTGCTTGGGTTCAGCTGGATCGGCGTCCAGCTCTGCTTAGACCTCACCGGTGCTGCCCGTTTACTACGGGCTCCGGGTCGATAAACCAGAGACTTCTCGTTGGAAACTAAATGGGAGTTAAACCAGCAAATCACCCCCTCCTTACAGAACAGCATTTATTTCTTCAGTATGGGTGACGCTGGCCAGGTTAGGGTTGTTTTTCTTGCTCTTACAATCATGGTTCATGATTTGGCTGAATGAGAATCGTTTCAGAAAGAAAAGCAGTGAGTGTAATGAGCCGGTGTGACTGAGACTGCCGGCGTGGACAGAGGTCACGTGAGGTCAGGTGAGGGCATCACGATGACATGGAGATGAGCACAAACAGCACGAGAGCTTGGCGGCAAACCCTCAGTTGGCCTCGCATTTAACACACCGAGCTGCCCAAGTGTCCAAATTTACATCCGCTCGTTTCTCCACACTGCACACTGGTAATAACCTTAAGACACCAACCCTCTCCCCGTATCTTAAGAATAAATTCAGTTTTTTTTTTTCTTTCTGGAAAAAAAAACCATGACAGTTACCTCATCACAGCATTATCAGTCATAAATATTACAACACGGTTTTCGAAATGTGTTTTTTTTTTTAACCCGCTGGCTCTGAATCTCTGACAAACTGTGACAGCAAAGAATACACAGCAAGCTGATTACCTTACGTCTTCACCCACGGTGACCAGAGGGATTTGTCTAAAAAAATCCAAATAAATATATCTTTAAAAATAAACAATTTATATATAGATATATATATATTTATATATGGACATCTGTGTCCTTCATACGGTAAGATAAGACTACAAAATTCATGACACTGAGTAAGTGATGTCATTTACAAAAGAATCCCGTCGGATAATGTTGGATGACCTTAGCGCCGGGTGGTTACGGGGATGAGGCCCTCAGCTCCCGGTTCCTGAATGCCAGGTGGGAACCGCTTCGGATGCAAACAAAGTGGAAAAAAAGAAACTGAATTTAAAAAAGTAAAATTAAAAAACCCCTAAGGATGATGACGGAGTGGGGGTGTCGTACAAAGATGGTGTGTTTCTGTGGCAGGTGAGAGTTTCTGTCCGGCGGGCTCGCGTCCCGGGGCGTGCTGGCGGCCCGCTCACATGATGGAGCAGCACTTGCAGGGCTGTTTCTCCTTGGTGTTGAGCTCTGCCGCCCCACTCTCGGCCTCGCCCTTGCCCCCTCCCTCCTCCTGGGCCTTGACGGGTTCAGCGGCGCTGCCGTTGGGGGGTGCCTGGTCTTCCTTGGCCCCCTCGACACCCCCTTTGCTCTCACCATCCTCGATGACCACCAGCTCTGCTTTCACCGTCCCCTCCAAACCCAGTACCTTCTTAGTCTCCGTCTCATCCTCGACGCTCTGATATCCCATGAACACCATGGTGACGGGGTGTTCGGCACTGGCATCGCCCAGCGTGTCCTGGGTAGTGCCGCCGGGCTTGGCTTCGATGCCTGTGATCTCCTTCTTAGGGGTCTGTGCCCCCTCGACGGGACCACCTGTCGCCCTAGGTGTGCCCCCCGCCTCGTTCATGGAGACCTCATCGGCTTTGTGAATGAGCTCATCCACCTCCGTGGAGCTGAGCTGGTGCACTCCGTTCTCCACGGCGCCGTCGATGCCGCGCACCTCGTGCACCACTGTGGGGGGGAAAAAAGAAGGTGGGGTCAGGCAAAGGCAGCTTGGTGGAGAGGGGGATGGAGAGGACAGGTGGTTGCTGTGATCAAGCATAATCTGCTCATGGACCAGGGGTCACTCAAGCAGAGACATGGAGGCCAGGAAAAGCAAGCAGCTGACAGGAAGCCCAGCAGTGCACCATGGGTATGAACCTCACATTCACTCGCCTGCCTGGGGAGGCAGGCTAACAGGAACGGGGTCTACGCTGCACATGGTAAGCGGCAGAGGCGAGAGGAGAGGGCGTGCAAACGCGTGAGCCTGACCCACCTTGGCCTTGGCAGTGGACACAGATTTCACCTGCTAGCCGTTTCCCTGGATGCCAGGCCGACGCGTCACATTACACACATGGGCATGAATTTTCACAGCGTCGCTTCCAGCGACAGGAAATGGCCAAATTCCACTCCGGGACACTGGCCAGCCCTTGCAGGAACAAGATCCAAAATCCTCACTATTAAAGGCGTTAGTCCACTAACTTTCCGAAAAGATTATTGGCTAGAAAGGGCTGATTCCAAAATTACAAGGAATGATATCACTGCCTTTTCATTTGGATTTTAAACAACAGCGATACAGTGATATTATCAAATCTCGAAATTATCAGCTAATTCTTGCAGACGTCGGTTACAGAGCTTCACTTGAGGTGGAATGAGCCCAGACTTCTCTGCCGACCAATGACGGTGTCGGGGGGGCTGAGCAGAGTTGGGGGGTAAGCATATGCCCGACTCTCTGCTTTGCAGAGCTGAGGGTGGTGCTGGATGGGAAGAGCAGGGTGAGGATTGAGAGGGCCATGCCCCATTCTGGCTGGAAGCAGGGTGACCAAGTGACACATCACAATTCAGAGCCAGTCACTATGCTACCGGCTCCTGGTGAAGCATTGTCTCTTAGCATCAAGAGCCGTTTGGCTGCTTCCCTACAGTGGAATGTGGGCAGGAGATACGAGGCAGAATAGTCACATTCCATTTAAAAATACTCATTACTTTTCACGTCAATCTTTTGGTCACCCTGCTGGAGGCGCTCATGCTGAATTTTCACACTTTACGAGAAGTGGCATTTTGCAAGTTGCTTCGGCGTGCTAACCTGACTCCTGCTAATCACCTCATCGCTTTAGCGTATCCAATGACCTCGTTACCTATGCGAGCAATGCTAACTTTACTGCACTATGTAATATATGTAATGTACTTAGCAAGCGGCTCATTGGTGATGGTCTTTCTGACACAGTAGGCCTTCCTCTTGACCCTTGGGGCTCAGACATGCTAATCCTACGCCATAAAGGCTGATGTTTCGACCAGCGCCCATCTGTCGGTGTGACTGGCACTTCTCGTAAAGCAAAGGGAACTGCGCAGGATGGGTGACCGCCCGCAAGACTCTCCACTGCAGACTGTAGCAGAGTCACCTTTCTGGTCATCCTCATACACCTTGACCCCCTGCTGAGTGAGGTCTTTCGGCAGGAGCGTGTTGGTTGATAACACTTTAGTCTCGCCGGTGAGCCTGTCCCTTTCAACGGTGATCTCGACCGAGTACGTCGCTGGGCGTCAACGAGAGGACACGTTAGGGCCCCACAGATGCTCCTTGTAGGTCACCAAACACCATGCACCCACACTCTCCTTTGGCAGTCAGCCAATAAACCCACAACATCGCAAAGACATCACAGTGCGTACATCCTAATAATCTGGCAGGGCAGCTTTCCCTTGATAGGCCCTGGAAAATTACACCACTAATTTATACCTGCTGACAATTTTTGGTTTAGATCATTGGTTCAATGACGTATGGATTTGATTTTGCTTTTTATATATCATAAGGGTACTATTACATTGTCAACAGAGGCACAATTACCCATGTACAAAATGGGACAAATGAAATCACCACCAGGTAATCCACTGACCACTTACTGTTACAATTTTGGAAACAAATTTGAAAGGATTTCTTTGTAGTTAGTACGTACAATGAGCTCACGGCTGCCATGGCAACAATGCATAGGAGGGCACAGCACAGCCTGGCAATATATCTGTTGTCATAGCAACAGAAAATCTGCGATCTGGATACATATATATATATATATATATGTTACTGTAATATACAGAGTAGCCTTAGGTAAAAATATTAGGTTTATACTCTATATGCAAACGCAAGCTTTCACATTTTCATATCTACATCTTTTAAACTAAAAAATGTGGGTTTAGACACAAAGATACAGGCATGCAGAAAGACAGGGTGTTTTGGAAATCGAGACAGGGAGACGACAAAAATTTAAGGTGAAATCGGGTAAACAAATACTGTACATAAGAGACAACCGAGTATATAACAGTAACAACTTACTGCGGTATTTAGTCAAAAAAGCAAATAAATGCACACAGAAATGGAAACATAACTTACATCAATAATGTCATAATTAAATATTATATATACTCTTGACTATTCATTACTGTTTTCCGGTTATGACTTCTGAGCGATTTACTGTTTCATCTGCTGATCGTCTCACAAAAAAACAACCTCACTGCAAAAATAATCTGTTACATTTTATCACACGCCTTATTTAATTCTTCTGCCTGTGGCCATGTTATGTTAATGGAATTCTTCAAAAATAATTTTTGAAAAAAATTCATAAATGTTTGACTGCAGACTTTAATTAGTCATACAAAAAACTGTGACTGTCAGATGAGTCGGCATTATGTATTTGTGGGATATGAGCAAAAATAAATACAATTTTGAGATATTTCAATTATATAAACATCAAAATGATGACATAATTAGGAAACTGTTGTAATTATGACACACTGATTGTTAATTATGATACAGTATGTCCTAATTTTGACATAGAAAGTCTTCGTTATGAGAGAGAAAATGCAGCATCACAAGATATGTGTAATTATGGGATGTCAGTTGTAATAGTAAAAGAAAAGCAGCTCGGCACACTAAATTGTAATGATCAGATGATATAAGAGTCGTCACACAGCTAAGGGCACCTTAATAAGTGGTAGTTTTTACCACATATCTGAGATTTCATTAATGGCTGGAGAATAACTATTGAATGACTCAGTTTGAAAATAGTTTGTTGCTAATGTAAAATCCTGCTAAAGGGTGTATAGTGCTGTTTGCTTTCCTAGGTGCAGGGGTTTGAGATTAAACTTACATAAAAGCACAGGATGCAGAAAATAAAACTGGAAAAGGCTCCCTTTTCAAACAAGCTACGTAACATAAAAAAAAACAATCCCCTCAGAAAAATTACAGCAAAAGATAAAAAATAAAATTACGACACAGTACTGTGCTATTTAACACACGTAACAGAAAGACACTGGGTTTGTTTCGGCCGAGCGCACAACTAAAATTTCATGGCATTTTATGGCCCACAAGGCTGCAAATATAAAATGAAATGAAAAGGGGAAAAAAAGATACTGAAGAAATCTTTTTACAGAGGGGAGGATTTCCACTGAAACACAGGCTGCAGAGACTCACCTGTTTTGATCATGTCTGAGGAACTTCCGGACATGTCCAGACGTGAACGGTTGTGAATTTTGACCTCTAAAATGGTCAAGGAATAAGGAGGCGGGACAGGCAGGAAGGAAGAAAATGTGATACAAACGGTAGCAGCCCAGGACGTGCGGCCAGGCTACAAAGGAAGCGTGGGAACCTAACAGCTCAACGAGATGTTTCTCTACATCCAGGATCATGGTCGGATCAGAACTTCCCTACAGCCACAAAGCCCTCCGGCCCGCGGCTCCTGTGACCCCTTGGAAACCTCCAGTGAGTCTCCCTACCTCACATCCCACCACTGCACACTGCAGGATATAAGCCACACCCACCCCTAGTGATCCCATAAACTAAGGCCAAGATTTTTCTACTTCTACTTGCTTGGTCGTTATCAAATAGAAACATCTGGTAGAGGCCAAATGAATGGTAAGGTCAAATTGACTACATGCTAAGTGAATAACAAATAAAACAGGCTGGTCTCTTATCATACACATGAAACAGCTGTGCAATGGGTGAGAATTATGCAGCTGTAAATTGCTTCCAAATGTCAGCAATGATGTGCATATGATGGCAAGGCTAGCAATTGCTGTCACCAGAAACATGCTAAGAATGATGTCAATACTGGATGTAGAGAGAGACAAACAATCTTCAAAGTGCAACAGTGGACTGAAGTGCACACTCTACAATCAAGATGCAGAGAATGGAGTCCAATCTAGTATGTCATTTCCCCCTGGGGACCAATGAGGTGCAACTACCTACCAACCTATCTAGGATGCAAAGCAGTAGAACGGCACTAAGCAGGCTTAAGTTCTAAACAGACTAAGAGACCATATTAACAGATCTTCTCAGATAGGGTGTACCCGGACAATTCACTCACAGCACCAGGCAATGTCCTGTTTCTGGTTCACTAGTGCTTGGAGTATAAGAAGAACATTGTGTGATCTGGTTGGCCATCAAATTGATCCTCGTGATTCCTCACTGGAATTCAAGCCATTCCACACCCCAGAGTGACTAGTCATACCCCCAGAGGGACAAGAAAAGATCCTCTTTATTCCAAGAGAGCAGAGAACACAGTTTCCAGGCGGAGTCTGCGTTCACTCCTTCCATGAGAAAGCGAGGTTGCACATAGCAACATCATACAGGCCGCAGCAGTCAACTAGAGGCTCTGAAGGTGCCTTCCGAGATGACGATGCAAGGAATCGTGCACTACGAGAAGCAGGAAGAGCAGGTCTCCCTCAACACGACGGAGGAAGCCTAGGCAGGTCAGCTAATAGAAACATGTGAACAAGACCAGAGCAGGACTAGAGTGAGAAAGCAAAAAGCCTTAAGAATGAACCACGGAACCTGGAAGCCGAACACCATGTAAACACTGAGGAACCCCTAGCCCAGGATTATGAAAACAAAAGCAAACCACAAGGACACCTTCAAGGAAAAGCAAAGGAATTGCGTGTGAAATGCGAATGATGACCGTTACCTGACTTTTTCTCCCAAGATGAATGCTGAACTATACACAGTGTGAATTTGAGCAATTAGTTACGATGTTGTAAACATCTCTCTCGCATATTCATATTCGCACCAGGCTCCTTCACTTCCATATGGGCCTGACAGCATCAGATACCCTGGGAATTGATTGGCTTGTACTGGCTCAAAATTTCCAACTTTTTGTCCACTGCCTACAGCAAATGTCTTTTGGAGTGCACCTTTATTTTCTTTGTGAATATATACGTCCAGTTTTTTTTTTGGGGGGGGGGGGGTTACAGATATTCCTCAAATTAGTTTGTGCTTCATTTTCTGTTTTGCTGCTAAATAGCTTCAAATGTTTGCAACAATTTTGTTTTGAGACATTCTGTATGAATTTATTCATTATGGGAAAACTCAAACTATCCATCTCGGTGTAATTAAAAACAGAGGTATTAACAACATATTCTAAAAAAAGCTATTCAAAATGAACAATTAAAGGTCTTTTAGTTGTATTTTGTTAATTATTTGTATTGCAATTTCGCATGATGTTACCTTTGAACCGGTTATGGCAACAGAGAATGGTGATGACAAAAAATATCTACATTAATATCAAAATGGATAGGATTGCTGTAATGGGAACTGGGCCTTGAGAGTTAGGGTTTGGATTAGGTTAGGGTTTGGATTAGGTTAGGGTTTGGATTAGGTTAGGGTTAGGTAATGGGAGGACCAGGGTTAGAATTTGAGTCAGGACTAGGGGACGGTTGAAGCTATATATAGGATTATGGGTAGGACTAGGAATAGCGGTAGAGGTAGAGTTATGGTAGGTGTAGAGGTAGGTTTGGAGTAGGGTAGGGTAGGAATTCATTCAAGGTAAGGAGTAGGGTTAGTTGTTGAGGTAAGGGGTAGGCATGGGGTAGGGATATTGGTAGGAGTAGAGTTAAGGTTAGAGCATGGTTAAGGGTAGGGTAAACCATAGAGTTAGGAATTACGGTTATGATAGGGATTATGCATAAGAATTGGAACACCAGAGAGAACAGTGTGCACCTGCTAAGCATTCAGGCAGAATGTTGACAAGAGACACAAAACTGAGACAAGGAAAACGTGCTGAAGATTCTGGAAACGTCTTACCTTTGACAGAGCCTGCAGGAGCCTGATAAGAAAAAAAGAAAAATGGAAAATATGTGACGTTAAGCTGAACACCACACGGTCAAGTAAGACACAACGTAATGGGCTGATCATTCATATTACATAGGTACATTTACATTATTGCATGTACTGAACTCTGAACCCCTGCAAATGCAACTTTGAAAGATCTTTTGTACACTTTTAGGTTCAGTCGCACAGATTCTTGCTGACATTTGCTGAAAATGCCGCAGGAGAAGCAGCAGTTTGCTTTCTCGGGAAGGGCAGAGGGCCGGAGGGAGAGCTGCAGAAGTGGATATTGACAAGCGAAGAAAGAGCCGTCAAAAAGCAGCCGTCAGAGCGGGGGGGAAGACAACGTTTCAGTCTGTTGCTAAGGGACTCTCGGAAAATGGGTCACACAGAGCAGCCCTTCAAGCCTCTGAAAAAGCCCCCTGTCGACAGAAGTTCCGAATTGGGTGCCCATCTCCGCTTGGGACCGGTTCCCCACAGCAGGTCCAGTCTGCCTTTACGATACGGGTTGTCGTGTAACGTCAAGATGGTGACGTGACGCCCGTTCACACGGCAGGGATGGGCCAGCTTCGCCGAGCCTCTTCAGGAAGCCGACATCGTGCCACAGAACTCCGTCCAACCATCCGTCCATCTTCCAACCACTTACCCTGATCAGGGTCATGGGGATGTTCGACGTTGAATTAGTCACTCGTTTGAGTGTGATTGTATTGAGCAATGAGGGTTTACGGTTGGCTCATTATGGTCTGATCCCATTCCCAAAAATCCTAGCCCACCATATTATGCCTTAAGGGTCGGTGAGTTGACCCTTATTGGATGGACCCACATGAGTGGACGGATTGACTGCATGAAGGTGAGCGTTTCGAAATAGGGTGATGGAGAAACTCAGCAGTGTGGCGTATAGCTGGCTGGGGTCATACTTTAAGGTAGCTATATACTTTAAACGACGTCTGGACAAAACAAAATTGAGACAAACTGTCGCATACTTAAAACATCGAGGACACCTTGTTTGTTCGATGTCGTGCCCCAATCCTAGAGGGTGCAGAACGTTTTCTGTGCAGCAGTCCCACAGATAGAGCACAAATAAACATACTGCGGGAAGTGCGTGATTTGTTTTAATAAAATAGACGACAGCTTTTAAAATGGAAGTTACTCTCTTTAATAATAACCACTATTGGCTTAATACTAGCGGTAAAGGGAAGCCAGCAATTCACACGACACTCACAGTTGCACGCTAATAAAACGCGCATTCCATGGCAAGCACTTCACAGTTAGTACATTTACTATTTACAGAAATACACCAATAAATGTTAATTTACAATATTTAAAGTGTGTTGCAGTGCAAAGCACACTGGTAACTGTATGCATAATTAGTCCTGCTGGCCAATCCCACGCCATCGCATTTATGTCAGCCAATCGTGGACTGATGGAATCAGAAAAAAACCCCAAAAAGTTTGCCTCGGGGACCCCGCACAGGGGTTATGCCGTGACGGTGATCACTGTAGTGATTATAGCTCATATAAACTGCTACAACGATGTTGATTCCATCTTAAGTATACGGCCACCTTCAGCCTTCAATGCTTCATGCTTCGCTGCTGATATGAACGACAGGCCTGTTTGCAAAGTGCCATTTTGCTGCAAAGGAAGTGGTGTGCGGCGAGAATGCGGTCCAAGCTGTGGTCTGGGCAGCCGGCACAGTCGTTTTCTCTAATATATACTGGCACAGGCTATTTATTTAATTCATGTGACACCCATGGCCCGGGGCCCTGGGAATGGAGAAGAGGGGAGGGTCTGGAGCCACTCTTCAGCATAGGGCTGTTACATTATTTATATTCCCTGCATGAATTTATGGAATGTTTGTGGGCCAAAGGAAGGTGTCATGTGAGCCAAATGCGGCCCTGGGGCCGCATACTGAGAAGCCCCTGTCTCATGTCTGGGGAAATGAAGAAGGAGCAGCCCAGAAATTTCCCCCAAAGCTTCGCAACAGTATCTTGGCTGCCATTTCAAGCATCAAAAATTGACTTGTGACTCAGTCCCCCCTGGCGAGGGCTCACCTTATTCTCTCCTGATTTTCTGTCTTCCTCCTTGCCCACATCTGATAGGTTCTCTTTGGTGGATGTTGCTGAAACTCCAGTTTCCAGTTCCTCCAGCTCCTGTTCCAGCCTGTGAGAGAAGGGAGCAGGGACATCCATCCAGCCACCATCCGGACACTTATCCAGCACAGAAACATTTATCACTTTAAAAATCACAGATAAACCTACACAAAAATGTCTATTGCAAGTGATCCTACGTTTCAGATTGTCTTCCAGCTGTTTGGCTTAAAGCGACTCACAAAAGCCACACTCTCCCTACAAACCACACAGCGGGATATCACACTACAGTGATTCAGGTTAAGTAACGTGCCAGGTAACCTGACCGCATGACTAAACACTCTCCTCCGCTCGGCCTCCAAGATAATTAGCGACATTTAGACACTGATGCACTGGATCTGCCCTGGTTTTCCAAGCAGAATGACAGCCGCAGCCCGGCAGCTGCCATCGAGGAATTTAATTGGGCCTGGAGCAATCGCAGCTTGTGGCAGCCAGGCGGAGGACTGAGGCCACAGCTTGCTGCTGGCAGGAAAGGGGACCGTGCCGTCGCATCTGCCCATTCTGCAGAGATTTAGCATCTTAACAAATTGGAGTTTTGGGCTTTGAACAGCTGAGGAAGCTGGAGAGCAATTCCAGAGACTCATAACTCTGATGTCTAACTAAATTTTTCTAAAATGAATTATACTTTTTATACATCATCTATAGGAATTGCATCTCAGGGAGTGGGGTGGGGTGAGAGAAATATACATGTGCTCGTCAAAACAAAGGTATTACTGTATTCTATTAAATACTGCTTTCTTTAACATTTTCCAGGTTCATTTACTTGACCTTAGAATAGTCTCCTCCAGACCCTTGGTCTTGGCCTCATCCTCCTGAAGCTGTCTCTTTGCTTCGTCCTCCTCCGAGCCAGCAGAGGGCGCTCCATCCAGCAGCCATCTCTCCCGCAGGGCCTTTGACTGCACGAGGTACAAAAGCCACAAGCGGGTGTGTTCAGCGGCATTTATGCATGCAGTCCCGTGCCTTCTAAGAGCCATATGGATGGATTGTACAGGGAAGGTACAATGATGAATAAAGCAACACTGGAGCTAAATCCAGTGTTTGATATAGAGCATCGTCTAATGATGTCTGGCTGACTGACAAACAGATGCTGCCATCATTTCAATGCCACAATTCATTCTTTTTTTTTTCTTTACTACAGGAATGATGTTTATACCAAAAACACAATATAAGATGGTGGGCAATATAAGCTGAATGATAACTGCTACATTCACATTTTCCCTGAGATGCCAACCTGGTTGCACCCCGCCCATGTGCCCTAGGCTGCCTGGGATTGGCTTCTGAGCCCCCGCGACCCGGACTGGGGTTATCGGTTAGAAGACAGACGGAAAGATTGATGGACATCTTCATGGACTAAATGTACTTCAGCAATATGGCCAAAATGTCCTACATTCTACGCATACAAAACATGGATTTTAATGCATAAATATTAATGCACAAAATATGTTTAGCCTAAACTTAAAGCAAACCTGATATTCAAACTGTAATTTTAAAGAAACAAAAAGACACATTACTATCGAAGAGATCTCCTCTCCCCAGACCCTGATACAGTGGATGCGACACGGGCCTCTCCACACGTAAGTAATCTCGTTAATTAGCAATGAACTGGAGCATGTGACCCCGGCCTGTGTCATTCATTTTCCTGACCCACCCTAGAGCCGCTCCCCACTGCCTCGCCCATGCATCGGATAGGCCCGGCACATGTGCGGTCCGTCCGCTCATCCTACTCGCCATCCCACACGCAGACCTGCAGGCCTGGGTCCAATCTGGGCAAAGTGCCCAGCGACCCTTGGCGCTACACAAAAAGCACGACGGGAGGACGGGCTACAGCATTGCTGTCTAACACAAGTGCATCTGCGAGACTGTTCAGTGGGGGGGCGGGAGAGGGGTGGGGGCTCCAGGGAAAATGAGGAATATAACCTCCGGAGAAAGCAGCTGCGTCTTCCTGTAATCAAACCGGCTAATTCTGACATGGGCCGTGTCAGCGAAAAAGATACACAGACAATCGACCGTTAAAAGCCTCGCCCGTGTGGCGATGGCAGCTTCTAGAAATGAGGGGCATCCAATCCTCAAGTAAGTGACCATGGAGGCTCAAAGATGGAGAATTTAGTAGCATGGGGTCAGAGCGGGATGCAACAGTGAGAGTTAGAATGAGCCTGTAACCGGGTGACTGTTGTTGTGAAATGCTGATGTTTGGAATGTTGAAGGTCTGCTTGTGGCCACCTGTCGATATTTCTGAGGAATGACGAAGTGAGAGCCTGGCCACCAAAGACGACAGATCTTTGCAGACACATCTCTTCCCGTAAACCAGCAATAACGTCAATGACAAGCAAGCGAAACCTGAAATATACTTTTTAAAGAGTTGCTACTTTCACCGTACCATATAACATTTATTGTTAATTTTGCGTCAGCGAGTAAATTGACTTGTTTGTCTACTCCATTGCCCCCCCCGCCCCCCCCAGAGTATGGCCATCTAGCTCTGTCTCATGACCCTGTGTGTTTCCTGACTTTCCCGTGCCTTCGTTTGTCTGACATGGGCTGACATGGGGGGGGGGGGCAAGCGGCGGGGATCCAGGCGAAGGGGTGAACGTGCTGGGAGGTAACCAATCAATTTCCAGAAATACCTGCACCCCCACAAAAAGGCTAATAAAATTATATGACTGTATGCATATTTTATAAGTCCAAATATACTACAGTGATTTTTATATTCTCTCAACGAAGGAGCATTTTATCTTGCCTCATTTCTGGCTCCCTTCGCACCCCCCCTCCGCCCCTCCTCCCACCCCCAACCCAGGGGAGATGCAGCAGGGAGCGTCTGCCGACGCAGCGACGGGGTGAACAACATCCCAGTGTGCCGACACCCTTCCACGCACACACAACACAATGGAGGCAGGAAGAGCGAGAGGATGGAAGGCCGGCGGGCAGTCCCCGGCCTTGCGTGGTGCTAGCTGCTCGCCGATTGTCCGCACCGCTTCTGCGCTTTAAACGGGGGACAATAGGAGGCGAGACAAAAGCCCACGGAGCCACGCGTTCCCACAGATACTGCCGCTCCTGTGCGTGTGTGTGAGTGCACCATGGCGACTCCAGCCCACGAGGGCTCCACACAGGAAACTGCACGAAATTAAACAAATCGACCAGCATTAAGATGACAGAATCCCATGGAGACGGGTGGACGGGCTTGATGTTTTTAAGCTGGGCAGTTTTGCCGAGTGACCTCTCGCCGTCTGCAGGTCAGGCTGCCCCGCTCTCCACTGTCACTTCTGCAACAACAAGGTTTTGCGCCAGCTCCTTCTAATTACATTAATTACACGGCTGCAAAGGGAAGCTGTCGGCTGCCTGACAGCAAGGTTTGTCTCTTTGACACATGCCGACTTTCTCCCACTTCTCCTTTCCCACCACTGGTGTATCTGGAAGTGCGATTTGGGGGAGGGGGGGGTCCAGCCCAGCTAAAGGCCAGCACATTGGCTCTCTGTCTTGAACGCCCACCCCCCCCGCCTGTCCTCCACGGCCGCGCTCCGCTGGGCCTGCAGTGGGCCTCCATGGAAACCGCTGCCGAGAACGGCCGCTCTTGGACCTTATCTCAGTTTGGCGGGCCGCTGCCAGCTCGGTCCTCTCCAGGATGTGTGGTCCGCTCTTCCACAATGGCTGCATCTTTCAGGCCATTTCTCTCGCGCGATTTACAGCTGTCTGGAGCCATAACGGAGACGCCATGTCCAAGCGTCTCGCGCCGTCGTGGTGGTCTCCCGCCTGCCTATTTTTGCCCCGCCGATAAACACCATGACACCTGTGTGCAAACAGGTCTTTATATAATAAGCTAAACACAAGCCTCTGAAATCGCATTTGCCTTGTTGCTGCGCAGACCAGCAGGGGGCGATGTGGGACACTAGCCCTACACTTCCATAAGCGCAGTCTCAGTAGTACCCGGCTTGAACCCCCCACCACACACAACACGTCGACTAGCCCTCCCCCCTCCATAGGGGCCCCCCCCCGTCCCCGGGGGGGGGGGGGCGGGGGCGGGGGGGGGGGGGGCGGGGCGGGGGGGGGGGGGGGGGGGGGGGGGGGGGGGGGGGGGGGGGGGGGGG
>JAODJX010000035.1:20603097-20614031 GCA_026776945.1 Isichthys henryi | reverse complement strand
ACCCATCAATGCTTCCAGCAGAAGGTCACAGCAGGCTGGATGACACCTTTTGACTCGCCTTTGTCAAAAGTTCAAAGAGCCATGTTGAGATGACAAATCATCAGAACCCAAGCAAGCTACTGAAAATGTCACCTCCCACATCAAGACAAGCAAAAGGAAAAACTAAATATGAAATAAATAAGCATTCCAGTTTTGTAAGTGGCATTTTCACCAAATTACAGACAGCATGTCTCAAAGCAAGACAGGTAAATCAAGAAGTCCGCGGGTATTTTTACTGGTGGCAAAATCAAAATTTCCATCTCAAAAATGAAAGAAGTATTACTGTCTTTTGGAAAAAAAACACAATGTGCATTAAAATGGACAGTTGCCGGCACTGCCATTGTAGGCTATCCGGCTGATCGTCCGATTCGAATCAATGGATCCACGCTGACGTGCAAGCTTCCTTGGTCTCTTCCTGTTTGTGCAACAGGATGAAGTCACAAGGGCTGAAACTCGCCGCAGCGCACGTCCAGTGATGAATCCCATGGGCCCCATTTGAGACATTTGTGAAAGGCACGAAGAATGTGCAAATGCACTATTGTCTCAGATTTAACATTATGAAGCCATTTTCTAAATTTTCCTTACACAGAGGCTATGACTCCTTTTGAATATACACATTTATTTTTATTAGCCGTTTATCTTATTATTTATTATAGTCTTTACCACATCTAGATGTTTGTGTAGAGAAAGACGTTCAATGGAATCAAAGACCTTCGTCGTATTCTGTAACAAGACCCAAAAATCAAAACACATTAAGGTTTGTTTCCTGTTGACGTAAATGGACTCTATAGAGTGGGACGACACAACGTTACATCAACCAAAAATAACTGTTGTCTACGATGTCACAAAAATTCTTGCTATTTTTTTGTTCTCCCCGAGATTTAGGTTTAAGCCTCAACTTTTGTATGCAAATTAAAGGCCTGTACACCAAACCAGAAATTAGCACTTATCTCCTTTCATGTACAGAACATACTTCAAACACAGTACTATACCCAGGAATGACACCCAATAATTAATGGCAATGAAAATGTAGCAAACACTGTACGAAAGCAAATTTATTTGAACATAAATAAGAGCTTAAAATGTAACTAATTGCATTGTTGATTATCATCAGTGGCACTTTTGAATCTAGGGAGAAGGTTTCAAGATGTACAGCTAACTGCACAGGAGACTAATTCCCTCCCTAGAAAGGGATGATGATACGATGAGTTGACGGCTTGTGATACCCCGGGTTGACGACTTACTCCTTGAATGAGGTACCAGATAACACATTAAATTTAAATTTAAACAATGGACAGCCATCCAAACATCAGGACACAGTTTGAACACTGGCGCTGAGTCATTCTGGTGCAGGCCAAGGTCAGCCGGTGCCTGTGTGGAAGAGGCTTTCATGAAGAACCCAGCACATCCGACAAGCCCTGATGATCACATGATAGTCTGTCCCGAGTGCACTTCGGAGTCCATTCTATTCCCTGCAAAGCTTAAGGGCTTATAAACACAGCAAATGTCTTACATTTGCCAATTAAGGATGAAACTGCAAGGAAAGCTGGAAAACACTACAGTCCATTAAATTTAGGCTGTACTACTTCTCCCATACCAGCTGACGCAGGGCTAACTGCAAATTTCCCTTTTTTCGCATTATTGGCCTTACACAGAGTTTCTAATTTAACTGCACATTTAGATATTAATACCCCCCCACCCAAATACACCTGTCTGGAAGCCTCTGGGGCAGCTGCCCATTTGTTCACTGCAAATTGTACAGCATGTCATGCAGTAGCTCGTGTCCAACAGCGCACTGGTTCGTAGATGGATTTATACAGGAGCCAAGTGAGATGTCCTGGGTCCCGCCAGCCAAATCACCCCCCTCCCCATCTAGTCGTGGAACATCACCAACACTCTGCATGGGGAGCTTGTGAAATGCCCATAGCTCTGGAGCGAAAGGTGCAGAAGAGGGCGGGAGGGGGCAGCCTGATCTCGAGAGCTGGGTCTTTGATACAAAGAGGCCTCCATCTCCAGTACAGCTTCCAGACTGGGAATTTACATTCATGAGACCGCAGGAGGGAAGCCAACCCGCTGACATCTCCTACCGTTAAGGTGTCAAACGTCAACCCAAGTCCAAGGTTCAATGGGGGGGTCAGAAATTCCTTGCTAGGAAAAGTGATTAAACGTTTACGTACATATGTATCTTGACCAAGGGAAGCAGCCTTCTATGTTATGCACAAAGACTTCATCTTGTTCCGAAAAATAAAGACAATGCTAGCTCGCCCCCCCACAATAACAACGCATGCCTGGGAACAGCCATCTGAAGAATCAGCCACTCCTGCCACTTTCTATTCTTAGTTGAAGGGTCATGCAGGTTGAATTCTATTGGTGATGACAGAAGTTCTCTGGCTTCAATCACCTAACTGGTTTCACATTTTCGAGATGCTGGAAACCCCCCCAAGCCACACCCTCCCCAGCACCCAGCATTCTCCTTTATCACAATACGTTTTGCCCCTTTCCTGTAGCCTGGATGTCAGACCTCACGGATAAAGTGCCTTTGAACATCTGTAGCTGGAGGTCTCACAGTATCAGGAACAGGAAACATTAAGGAAGCTGTATCCCGCCCCCCCCTCACCCCTACACCCAACCCCACCCAACAGAACACAACAGAAGAAGCCAGCTTCCCCATACAGAGTGAGGATAGTGAATCTGGAAAGTTCTCTTGATATTTGTCATGGATTTCTTTAAAGTTATGGGTTATGTGCATGTTTTTCAAGCGCCTTAAGACTGGCCATTATCTGAAAGAGCCACTACGGCTGCTGACACATTCATTTTAATATGAATTAATGAAGAATCCAAGCTAAGTCTCCAAATTCTCACATTAGTCCCTGTTTTCATCTAATGGATTCAAGCTGCAGACAGGAATCCTGGACACCGAACAGTCTTACAAAGTCAGATACTCCGGCAGATAATTAGACACTTATTGTTTTCTCAGATATACCTAGGAAAGCGAGTGTATCTTAAAATAGACCAGCGTGTCTGCAAAGGTATAAGGATGGAGAGAGAGGAGAGAAGCTGGACATGTCTACGGCACCGTTACCGTGGGAGACGCCCGCCCTGTGACTCATGTTTTCGCATGCAGCCCATCTGCCGAATCCTGCTGTCAGAGACTTCTACTAAGCTATTTTAATCTGGAGAACGGAGGACCTTCAGCCTCTTCGCTCACATGCTTAATCTTAATATATCTGCCATAAACGAGGAAGGTAGCAGTCTAATTTCAGTTAGAATGGCAAAGGGCCGCCTTCCTCCTTAGAAATCGCCCCCAGAGAAACCAACACAGCCGTGCCTGTCTCAATATCCAAAAGGAGGGTGAAATCATATGGGTTTTACTCTTTGGAGATGCAGTCTCCAGCATAAAGAACCTTTTTATTTTATACAGCAGTTTTTATAACCTATCTTACCTGGACGGAGCTCTAGCACAAAAGTAACTGTCATACTATGTAACACAAAGAAACATTCAGAGATGGGATTTTAACATAAAACGTATTACAGCATCACCATGATGTAATACTGTTACATCATTCAAGACTCAATATTCCTTTATTTGTTATATAGATAGCTATACAAATACATCATGTAGTGGAATGTACACCTGGTCACTCTGAAGATAAATAAATGTAGAAGGTGTAGAAGGTATACAGTGTGCATGTGTTTAAGTAGTAGTATACCTTATACCTTATGCATGTCAAAGGAACAGAATTATGCACCTGTCATCAAAAATAAGATAAAAGGTAGCAGAAGATTCTTCTCATAGGCTACAGACAGCTAAAGTAAGCCATTTTACTGTTGTACGCTATGGTAATAGGCCTTACAATCCTTTCACTTTCAATATGAGAGACAAACGGAATTCAGAACCATGGAATCCATTAAACCCTTGTTTTAGCCCTTGTGTCTTCACTGCTGCAATGTTTCTGAAGACAGGCCTTTGCAGCCCGACTTATTGGCCTTGAGTAGCACAGCCCAGTAGCTGTTCAAAGGTGCCGCTCTGTGTGTAAACGCTGCACTGAGAATCGACTTCTTGCCATGTGCTCCATAAAGCCGTTTTTCAAAGCATGAGAAACGAAACAGTTTGAAAGAGTCCGGCTGGTTTCTATGGAGACAACCCCTGCAATAAAAAAAACACCTAGGAGAGCAGAACCAGCACCAAGCAACAACAGGAGTAAAAGAAAAGTAAGATTATATTTCAAATAATTCCCTAAAAACGCTAACGACCATAATGATATTCATGTATAGGAACCATAAGTATTGAAAGAAGACTTCTTTAAAATACAAATACAAACGTTAGAAAAAGTAAAAAAAAAACATTTTAACCAACAAACTATGATAAGAATAGAAATAATCTCAAATATTTAAAAAATCAGCGTCCTCAGTAAAAGACACAGAGGGACATTAAGCTGTGAAGCCCGCAGGCTGCGACAGGCCACACCCCCCTCCTGTTCATTAACGCATCTCGGTTCATCACGTGCACGGTCTTGGGAGGGTGCTTCTCTTGGGCTCCCGCGAGGGAACTGCGTCTAGCCATACCCAGAACCCACAAGGGCCAAAGAGAGCAGGGTTAGGGAGGGAGGAGTGGCAGGGGAGCAGCAGGGTGGGGACTATAAGCCCTGGGTATCTGCAGGGCAGCCCCATTCCTAAAAGGAGACTTTTAATTAAGAGCAATGTGCTGGCACCATTTTCCTCAGCGTCTCGCCTTTCCCTGCTTCACAGTAAAAGCCCAGAGTGTGCTAATTGTTCGGGGTGGCCATTCATGCCTTAGCGCTTAGCATGCTGCAAGAGTGTTAAAAATAATCCAGTATCTCATAAAGGAGAAGGAGAATGTCTGCTGGAGCGACCGAAGAGCACTGCATGACTAACTGGAACGCCAGAACGTGGATGATTGAGAGGGAAGCTTCAAGAAAATTCACTGGCAAATGGGAATTAATGGAAGTACAGTATTCCACACCTCTGCACTCCACTCCGCTATGAATCCTAATGCAGCTTTCTAACTGCTTCAATTAAGCATCCCATTCAATATCAACTAATGCAATCTGTCATATGTTACAAACATGAGAGGTACACTGTTATTTTCATGGACAACTGGAAGTTGGTAGCTTTTGATTTATTTGTTTGACAGACACCTTGTCCAAGACATAAGCTTGGAATCACAGCGCAGGATCAGCAAGAGTAAACAGGGTAAAGAACCATGGTTATATAAAGCCACAGGATTCGAACCCACGACTTTCCAGACAGATCCCTAATCCACTGAGCCAGACACTGCTCATGCAATAAGGCAAAATTTCTGCAAACATACTGGTGGAATGTTGTTCTTCCCTCAACAAAAATTACTCATGAACAGACTGCATCCATCTGAAAGTAATTAAAGCCATATATTTGTATCAATTACCTACACTAATCTACACTGACCTGACCTTACATCACCCAGTTAACCGGACACCGAAGCATGCCACTTGTTTAAACATCAACGCAGTCTCTACTCAGATTCTCCAGCTGACCCCGGACACTGCCTACTGCCTCCCACTCTACATCGACCTCAGAACATTACCCACTATCTTTTTCGTTGGCCCACATACGCTGTTCAATACTACAGGCAGGGCAAAATGGGAAAAAAAAAACATTCATGCATTAATCAATAATTACGCTGAATAAGCATATACTATTACCAAGTAAGAACAGTCACAATTACTCAATACTGAAAACGGAGACAGAGGCAGGCAGGCAACCAGCGCTACAGGATATAACAGCTGCAGTGGGTGACATTTTGAGGATACCGAGGTCTAGCATCACACAATGGGATTCCTAGAGAAAAAAACACCATTGAATAACAATGGGAAATGTTTGGGAAATGCTGCATTTTTTTGACCTGCAGAAATGCTTTTAACGGATGGGTAGATGGATTCTACATATGGAAAGGACAGCAAGCACAAATAAAAGCAAGGAAAACGTTTTTAATGATCTAACCACATCCAATGTGCACATCCTATGGTCTGTACAGCCATGTTGGAAGAGCCCATTTTTATCAACACATCAGAAAATGCCTGCTCTGAATGTCTGCACATTCACAGCCACTGACCAGCCATTCAGGGCAGATAATGCCCTCCTCTCCACTAATTCCTGCCTAAGCAAAATACCCACCCCCGGGGGAAATAAACAGGACTCATGATTCCTATTTGCAGGAAACATGTTTCTGAGTAGTCTCTGAGTAAGGCATCATCGGCAAGCAGCACATCTTAATACCATCAGCGCGAACAGCATCATGGAAAACCTTAAATCAATAACACACATTATCAGCGGCGCGCTGTTAGGCTTCAGCAGATGCATGCCAACAGATGATAATATGCTGTGCTGAGAATAGCTCGGCCGATAGTAATAAATGAAACACAGATGATGCACGTAAAATCGTGTTTCACATTTCCAAGGTGTAAACAGCCCCGTTTTACTGCCATTAACGTCGTCTCATTGTCATCAGCATATGCTGCTGCTCGTCCTCCCATGTGCAAATCTGAAGGCATCCCGAAATATTACACAATCTCTATGCTGCAATCGCCGCAGTACTATTATTAAGAGCATATTCAGACACCGACGCACGGCCACCGGCGAAACGAGGCTGTGCCAGATAAAATGGTTACGACGCGTTTTTGTAATAAACTACGCAGACCCGATGTATATTTTTATGGATTTTTAGCGATGCAATTTAAGCCATTTCGACTGAAAGGGCGGGCATGTGGAGTGACGCCAGGCTCTCCCCGAAGGTAAGGCGAGCTGAAGAAATGAATAAAAAGCCTCGTCGGTGCATGCAGGTCAGATGAACATGACAACAGTCCGTCATGGCTCCGTGTGTACTTACTCCATGGTGTCAGCACTCTCCCCTCGTTTTCAACCTTGTCTTTTTGTCTTCTCCTTCTGGACACAGGCGCGTTTCGATCAGC
Organism: Isichthys henryi; assembly: GCA_026776945.1. Lineage (NCBI taxonomy): Eukaryota > Metazoa > Chordata > Actinopteri > Osteoglossiformes > Mormyridae > Isichthys > Isichthys henryi. Next base: position 20,607,024 of record JAODJX010000035.1, on the reverse strand, counting down.
TCCCAGCCCGCAGCGCACTGGAGGAAAGCGATCAATCGCAGCCCCTCTTCCTCTGTCTCGGCGGTGGTCCTCCTCCCGTCTCCTCCCGTTATTCGTGGGCAGCGCCGCTCGCCCGGGCTGATCGGACAGCCTGACCGGTGGGAAAGGGTGGAGTGCAAGTGTACGACGGCAAGCCAAGCTGCCCCCAATATCCCCCCTCCTATTTAAAACACCTTTTGTTTGCGACTAGTCAGTGATAGAGAATGGTTGATTGCGGTGTGTTTTGCGCCCTCCCGCCCATGTGCGATTTGACAGGCAGATACGCCCCCTACTGGTGAAGTATATGACTATACTGGGAAAAGCTAATGTGTTGCTAGAAGGCAAAGGGAGGGGCGCTTGGTACCCGGCGCGGGAATTAATGGTATTAATGATTTATCATGGCATCTTTAGTTTTTTTCTTGTATTGAACTGTCTACGAATGACAACATACCTCTCGGAATTCCTTTTATGGTATATTTGCAATTTTACGTCTTATTATTCTGACGTTTTTTACGTCGCCTCGCTTTCCGTTCGCATCGGGGGTTCGTTGTTTTTGTTAGTTGAAAGAAGCCCTGAATCGGATACCTGTTGTATCCGAAATATAAACGTGTTAAAAATGCAAGATTTCTAAAGAAGAGTGTAAGCATATGCACAGCCAACATGGAAAGCGTGCATCATACAAGTTTACCCTTCGGTTGTCCCATTGAAATTTAAAATTGAAATATTACGAGTGATTTGTCAAATTTGAGATTTCCAAACGTGCGGTTGACATCGACAGAGTAACACAGGGTTGATCAGAAGATAGCAGTGACTGTCCATTTCGTCAGCCTGCTCTTACCAAAGCCTTAAGGATAAACACATGGCGTGCAGATGAAGTGCTATCTCTAATTTTGCCTAATATGTTGCTGTGTACTTTGCATTATTGTTGTTTTCCTTGAACTGTAACACGCTCACCAGTCCATATAAAGCAGGAGTACCCCATATCACTAAGCTCCCTGTTGTGCTTAATGCCAATATTGGGATACACTTGTATGTCCCCACAACAAATTATATTTCACCATCTTTTCCTGTTTATTTCTAAGGTACTGGTTCATGAATGCTGTTTTTAGTCATTACATACGGGAGTGTGACCAATTCTGGGAAGCAACTAGTTTGACACAGTCAAAACAATGTGTTATGCTGGTCTCTGGGAACTTAATTTGGTTTATTGCTAAAATATCCCACAAAAACACAACCCAGACTGGAGCAAGTCACTGCAAAGTCTTCAAACTGATGGTTACTGACAAAACTGAAAACAGGCAACTGATGGGGCTTCGGGCTCCTGGCAGGAGAGGTGGCTTCAGAATGAGATGTGCAATGGCGGATGTGGAAGAGACTGGTGAACATAAGGGTTGAAGGCCAGAAAACAGGAGACAGGAACCAGCCAGGGATGAGACTCAGATAAACTACAATTGTAGGGTAACCTACAATTGAGAGAGCAGGGTCACTCAGTCCCTGGAACAGTTGAGGTAAAGGGCTTTGCTCAAGGGCCAAATGGTGAAATCACTCTTCTGGCCACAATATTTGATCTAGCAACCTTCCACTGACAGGCACATGCTTTACCCACAGAACCACACACCACCCTGCGCACCGCCTATCACATTGTTAGCCCCCCATAACATTTGCTTTATTACTTTATCAATTGTAATTATTGTTTTAATAAAAGCATTCATGCAACTCATGATGTAGTAACAAACTGCAACTTATACCATAAGGCTTTATGTTAAAGCACAACAGACCTGTGATTATGATGACATCCTGCCTTCTGCTGAGATACACCAGGTTATTGAACCCGGCAAATATTTAAAGTATTTGCCGACAGTGGTGTGGTCTTGTGTTGCCTTTAACTCTAGCATCAATGGAGCAGTCACACTGTATTATTTTTCCAGCACAAGTACAGTTTGCACATACAATAAAACAGACCATGAACACAATTGCATGATTCATGAATAAGGCTACTGCTTCAAAGCGCAAGATCATATGATGTAGGGTCATTCAGTAGACTAACGAATATATACATGAACAAACAGCTATTTATCAGAATGCAGAATACATGCCCGAAGGTTAATGCTATAAAGTGCAGCAGTAGGGCAGGAGATGTTTATTCTACCAATGAAAGACGAAGGTTGAAAAATTATTTTGATTTCTGGTATTTAAGACAAGTGATAGTAAAGGGAATGTCAAATTGTAATGGTTTATACTCAAAGGTATGGCTGTTGCAAGACTATTAGGTAGAATGGGGTAACAAGTAGTGAAAGAACATGATGACTGATTCTGAGCATTTTGAAAGGTCAATGACAAGGTGTGTTGCAGGGTTCTGGATGAGTGAGTGTGGTCTAGGGGCAGAGTCAGGACCTGGTAGACAACAACTCAATGTAGGAGAGAGGACATGCTATGTAACCAAGAGGTATGGGTCATGTACTCCACACAAGGTTTTGGATGTCAGCAAATCTGGGTTTTTGAGGTGAAATTGGGATCTTGCTTCCTTGTTGGTGGATTGGAAGCTCAAAAAAGGTTCTCAGAGATAGTGTGGCGAAGTAGAGTTGAGATAGACTGAAAATAATGTGTGGTATGAAAAGTATGGGTCTGTGGCTCCAAAGGTCAAGAACGAATCTGTTAAGAATAATTAGGACCAAAGCGGGATGGTTTTGCATTTTTTGATTAATCTCTGATGAAGCGTAGGAATGTCTGTGCCACATGTATGGTGGATTAATAATAAAAAAAACACACATAAGCCATCCAGGTTCAGACCTGATTATTGTTAATCTGATTGTGTTTGTATTGTCAATAAACTGATGGTCTCCAGGACTTTTCCTGGAGAATGATGTATTGCCAGGGAATCAGGAAGGAACCGTTTGTGCGACATGCTACTGGTGTGGTCCACCTGCTCACTGAAAGGGAATATTAAATCCTCGGCAGTAAAGTTTAGAATGGAGGACAAAATGGACAGTTTATGGTGTTGATTCACACCAATGCCTGTATGCTGAATGCCAGCACTCCAAATGTGGTGCTCTGACTTAGGTCTGGCAAGTTTCCCAGTGCTTACAAAAATGCAAAAAAGGGGAAATAAACAGTTTTGTGCCCCCTGCTGCACATTTTAAACAAAACAGTTAAAACATAATTAAGCGTTCCTCTGGTATCAGACCAAGAATTTTATTCCCCCTGCTTCGGGACCCTCCGCTGCCTGGCTGTCAGTGGGACAGTCAGAGGACATTTTTCTTCTGCTTTCTCTGACAACCAGCTAGTTTATAACACAATGCATTCGAAATTGCTCCCCAAAAGAGAGCTAGTGACTGCGTGCTGGTAAATAGCAGGACCCTGACAAGTTTCTATAAAGCACTTGTATTCTAGCCAAGCTACATGGTTTTCTAAAACCAAGCCACATATACAGCTTCTTAAACTGAAATATTTTCATAAAATCTATATTATCAAAAAGCAGGAATCTGACATGCATATGACTACTTAAGTATTTGTACCTCTTTGCGCAGTATCTGGTGGAACGTACCAGCTGCAATTTTGACTGAGTTTCTGCTAAACCCTCAGCCAAATTTCTATGCCCTCTTTGGAGGCGATGGTGGTCCTCTTGACTGCGCTCCAACAGGGATGTACTGGGTCCAGGCAGCGGCAGTGTTTAACACCAGTCTAATTACATACCTGCGGGAGGCCCCCTGTTGGCCACAAACTCTAAGCTGTCAACTTTCCCTGTGCTTTAGGCTTCTATTAAGATGGAGTTGGCTACCAGAGGTGGAGATTTCAGATTTCAGTTCATTTGTACTGAACTGGACCTGAAATCGGGGCGGCATGGTGGTGCAGTGGTTAGCACTGTTGCCTCACACCTCTGGGACCCGGGTTCGAGTCCCTGCCTGGGTC
>JAODJX010000035.1:20592857-20602997 GCA_026776945.1 Isichthys henryi | reverse complement strand
ATTGCTTCCGGGATAGGCTCCGGACCCCCCGCGACCCAGTAGGATAAGCGGTTTGGAAGATGGATGGATGGATGGATGGACCTGAAATCTCCACCTCTGCTGGTTCGCACCATGTTCCTCGTGAAAACCTGCTTTTAATTCATCCGATTACGGGTTTCAGTTTCCTGTTTTAACTCATTTTTTACTTTGAATAAAAACATCTGCTAATTAAGGAAATGTATGCATGACAGCAGAATATGAGTGCAATAGTTCATAACGTCCATAGGCAGGGCTTGGTAGGACATCCTGATTTTGCCGAGTTTGACGTGTCTCTGGATCGACAAGGGAGGGGTCGGCATTTCACTTCTTTAACCAGTCATGGTCTTCATTGTATGCCATCTCCACATTGGGCTGATTTAATCTCATCTTCAAGATGGGGGTGGGGCATGGCTCAGCAGGCTAAGCCTCAGTGTCTGTGATTGGAAGGTTGCTGGTTCAACCATTGTAGTTGTTATTATTATTATTATTATCCATCCGTCCATCCATCCATCCATCCATCCACTTGTCCTGTTCAGAGTCGCATGGGGCCCGGAGCCTATTCCAGAGGCTTTGGGCGCACGAGGCAGGGAACAACCCAAGATTGGGCTCTTATTATTAATGTCATCATAATACAAATATGCACCCTTACATCACTCCTTTGCAAGTTCTTATGTTTAGTATCTACAGAATGTCCCTTAACAAAAGGCGTACACAGTAAAATGAGTACTCTGTGCACTTCACAGAGAACACTGCTTTTATTGCTTTTAGTGAATGTCGTGATGTCGTACAATGAAGTCAGTCATTGGTTAGGGGTGTGAAACAGAACCCCCTCCCTTGCTGATCCAGAGACACGGCAAGCTCATCAAATTTCGGATGTGTAGGCTTGGTAAACATGCGATTCCTATCAAATGCACTTCCTGACATATGCGACAAAGGCTAGGATTCATAACGTGGCCGGTTGGGCACAGCGGGAACATGTGAAAGTAAGTGGTGACCTACAAAGGGGGATTGTGTAAGCGGCACCTTCCCTGATTCCCCAGGGGCCGATTGTCTTTTGATGTGTCGCAGAACGACCTGCCAGTGGCTGTTCAGAAGGATGGATTTACCAAAGGCTGTGCACAAAACCCGAGGCTGACGTCTTCCTTTCAAGGAAAGGAACCACCGTGGACAATGTGCTTTAGTCACTCAAGCAAAAAAGAGACGGATGTCTTCCGCAGGCCTTTGTCCTTCAAAGCAATTTAATTTACGTAACTACAATACTGATACAGCATAACATGTATAATGCTTTAATGAATAGTTTAGTTACACCAGCTCTAAGATTTTGGGTCTTGTTCTTATATCTAATTTACAGTAGCTTTGGGCTACGTGACAGTTTGTTTGACTTCCCCCGTCATTAACCATAAGGGCCCCACGGGATTAATCCACGGCTGCATGGCTTGTAATTGTAAACTGAGATTTAAGTCAGCCATAAACAGCTATAGAGTAAGAGTAGGGAGGCAATGCCAACTTCCATACTCTATAGAAAAGGGAACGGTTTGATTTTTTCACATACATTTCACATCCCTACTGATATCCCATGATGAACTGGGGGTATGTTGACATCAAAACACATTCTATTAGTTATCAGTTCCAATGAAGCTGTTTTCAATAGAACTGCAGCCAAGGAGCAACAAAGTGCATTAGCACCACATTACACCTGTAGGTGGCGCTTGGTTGCAGTCTACGCTATGCCTGTTTCCTTCTGATTCTGTACAGTGGCAAATATCACACAGTGATTCAGATGCACGCATGAGCACACACACACGCACAGTCCACGTATTGATATCTTTATGGGGACTCAGTTTTTATTGGCATAACTGTAATCCCAACTATGACAACCTTAAGCCCTGTCCAGGCTTAACGTTAACCATAAGTAACCAAACCAAATACAAAACTTTTTTGATTGCATTCACAGATTTTTATAAAAGTTTCACTCTGTGGGAGGTCAAAATAACAGGTTTATATCACAATGTGGGAGATGTCATATATACATACACCCCCCCCCCCACACACACACACAGGAACAGTATTACTGGCATTAAAATGCTCACATCTTGTCAAGATTTGTTACAGCAATACCTGTACATCATATAATTTTCATGGTGCTTGTAGGTGCTATTCAGTTAAAATGCAAAGTTCTGCTCAGTGCACCCTTACATTTACATTTTTCATATTTAGCAGAAGATCTGGTCAAAATGACCCTGGTTCTGGGGACATGGAGGCCCACTTATCAACTTATGTGGGAGTTTAAGCAGGTAAGAGGTCAGCAGAAAAGTTCTTCTCTGCGCCCAACCCCACATGGCTTTGTTTGCAAGGGGAGTCTTATTTCCACCATCATTTGAGTATTTTATCAAGATGCCAACGAGGCCAGATTCCAATGCAGTGTGGATCAATCATTAAAATGTGTTTGAACTGCAGTGTAAAAACAGTTAACATTTATATTTTTCAAATTCACATGATCAGCGCGTGATGGAGTTTGGCGATGGGGGGGGGGGGGGGGGGTGGCAATGTCCTTTTCCGGGGTGGGGTTACAAGGCACTGATAGTACACACTTTTGAAATAGAGAGAGTACCCTATCAGATGGGATGGAAATGACAAATAATTGGGTTGTGTGCTTGCAGTAGCTGAGGCTTATGCCAGTCAAGAGCACACTACTTAGTATGTACTGGGTGGTGGGGCAGGGACTGGAGGAATTATTCAGCACCCTGTTTACCTGTCTCTGCCTCCCGCACAAATATGTCAAACCAAATTATAATTCTCTACATAAATATTAATGTACTAACATGATCCCCTTCTCATTTTTATCATACCTACCATTGCTTCCACGTGTGAAGAAAAGTCAGGTGACGTTGTCTAACGAGGAGCAGATTGTCAGGACCTGTGACGGAAATGAGGGGGCCTGCAGCCATAGATCATGGGATGGACACCCTGAGGGACTCATCTTACCGAAGTGCTGAAAAACTGGCATGCCAGGGGGTCAGAGAGCAGGCTGCGTCAGCATCAGCATCACCCGGGGGCCGCCGGAGAGACGATGATGTCGGAAAGGCTTATTGAGCGATTTTTGGGAAGATTTGACGGGCTTGCTTGTGAGTTTTGCCCAAGCATCTGGATAACCAGTTGGGAGGGGGTAACAGCGGTGATTCACATTAGAAATTCAGAATTTAATTGGTAGAACATTAACCCAATTTAATACTTAGTTTTCTGTGTGACCGACGTTTTTAATCGGTTGATAATAGTTCAGCACTGGTTCCTTAGTTAGGATTCTACAATAAGAGATGCCGGGGTAAAAAATAAGGGATTCTAAATCGAAAAAGGAAACAGTTTTAAAAATTATACATAATTAGTAACATTTTACTTGAGGGCGCACAAATACTTGAGTACATACTCCTGTCGCTCCATGCATCCTGCCTGCAGGCTAAAATTCAGGCTCCTCCCTCTTTTCTGTTACTTTGTCATGTTCTCTCTGCAGTAATAATTCCTGGGATAACGTCTCCCTATCTTCCCTATCCTGCCCAGTCACCAGACTGTCCTTCTGCTGTAAGACTCACTTCACTGATGCTCATCTCCATCAGTTACTTCTTCCCTAATCCTGTACTGATCCTATTCTGGGATCTTTCATTTGCACTTCTGTCGTCCTTGAATATACTTTCTCTCAAAACTCCTTCCTAGTTCATGAAACATTTCCCTCCTTGAACAGATCCCTTGGGGTTCAGTACTTTGTTGTTCAGTTGCTGGTCCTTGCTGAATATTTCCCATTTTTGGCCCTTTATTAAACAATAAAGCAAAGAGATGTTAGCCCAGCCCAGTTGTCTCATTTACTGGATTCAGCAAACTTTGTGTAACCTTTCTCTAAACCAGGCGGAGGATTGAAGCTTTCTTGGGTATGCAGGTTCATCTGGAGACAGTGTAGAGCAGGGGTGGGCAGTCTTACCCAGATAGGGCCAGTGTGTGTGTGTGGGTTTTCACTGCAACCCCCTAATTAGATTACTAATTAGAAGACTGATTGTCTGAAGAGTCCTCACACCTGGATTGGACAACTGACCTAAAGGTTACCCCAAAAACCTGCACACACACCGGCCTGTTGCAGATTAGATTACCCAGCACTGGTTTGTTTCCAGGTTTGCAGGCTTGTTCTTAAACTGTTAGTGTTCAGATTTCTCTCGTGCCTGTCAGCATGTCATCTACAGAGTTGTGGCCCTGTTTGCCGGCATCTTCTTTCTGGGTTTCTGGTCTTGGTTAGCAGGGATCCTGGAGCCATCGGATTGGGCTCCCAGGATCTGGTTTTTGCTTTGATTTGCTTGTTTGCTGAGTCTCCACATCTCAACCCGTCTTTTGTGCACCTAAGTCTGGAACCGCCATCCAGTAAGTAGCCCCAGGTCCAGATTGTCTGACAGAATTCTTGCTTTCCTCAGTGTTTCCTGTCCTATGGTCTCACAGGAACTACTACCCACTAGGAACTGGGGTGGGATGTTCAGGTTCCGGGTGTACAGTCTTTACCTTGTCTGTTGTGGAAGTAACATGATAGTTAGTCATTGATTATTATTGGCAATTTTTGGCTTTCTAATGGCACAATTAATCAAAAATATCTTTTCTATTTTGTTACTAATATGTGATCTGTGTTCTGTTGACCAAGAACCTATTAATGCCCCTTTTTAGAACACTCGTTAATCCTTCTGGTAATTATGCATCCCCTTTAATTATTGGCAAACACGTGGAATCGGTCTACGGATAGGAATACAGACCACAATGCACCGCATCAGGGATGACTAATAATATTGAAATCAAAATGTTGAAATAAAAGTGTCATGTCAGTGTTTGAGGGAAGGAATGACAATCCACTGGGCCAGTGTTTCCCAATCTGATCCTTAGGGACGCACAGACAGTGCATGATTTAAGCCCCCTCCAAGCTCCCGGACGGAGGAAAAATGTGGGAGCAAAAAATGTGAACCGGCTGCGGATCCCCATGGACCTAATTGGGAAACACTGCACTAGGCAGCTTGCAGACAATGAGTGGATTTTATTGAGAATGGACTACAGTGACACTTCCAACAAAGGGGACCATGAGGTATCCAAACACAAGGCAGGAAGGGGCAACAAGCAGTAACAATGGCTACATTGACACTGGGAAGTAGAGGTGTTACGTCAGGTGCCAAGGCTTAGAAGCCAGTGTGGAGTGATGAGGGCTCTTTCAGATGAAGCCCCGTGCCGGTGCTTGAATAGTCTAGATCTGATGACATAATTGGTGACGTTTGAAGCTTTATGTGTGACCGCCCACTCGAATGGTTCATGAAAGCTGCCAAGTCAAATAAGCATAGAATCGAACCGAAATACCCCTCTTGTGACTTTGTATTGGAGAGAGGAGTGTGGATTATGAGTACATGGTGTTACCATGGAGCTAGCTGCTAAAAAGACATATTCAATCAGTTTGGGAAAAATTTCGAAGGAATTTCTCAGAACATGGTAGATGAATTTTATTTGATATCCTCACATTACCCCTATAAAATGCCTCATATGTGCAATTAAATTCTCCGTTGGGTGTTGCAATCCTAATAACATCTCATCTGATTCCAAAGGTATCTAAAAATATTTAGTAAAAATTCTAGGCCTTCCTCTCCATGCATAATATTTCCCTTATAACACCCACACTGTCCTCTCAGGAAGCAAAAGCATTTTTCACTGTTCTGCCTTCAGTTTGCAGTAACGGCTTTGCTAACACCCCTCTGTCCCATTGCACATCCCTATAAGCAGTTACACATATTTTTATACTTAAAACTGCCCGATGACAACTGTCGGTCACAACTGTCATACATAACAGGCACATATGCTAGCGATGGCAAGACAAAGTGTCGTTGAGGCTATGACGTTTTCCAGCCAGTCGTGTGAAAATATGTCAAAAGGTAATAACGGGAAACAAAGAACTATTGCTTTGGATGTTGCTAATGTATTGGTTATTTCTGAGATTTTTAACATACTGCAGAATAACCATTTTACATATTATGGTAGGTTACAGTCAGAGCTGAACAGAGATCAGGTTATTGAGGCAGTCATGTTAGGTACTGTGTCTATGGAGAAGTGATTGAGACCAGTGTGACAGGGCTGGTACCGTCTGGCCCCGCCCTCTGTGATCTTTCCCTGTTTGTCTAACAGGCATTGCTAGTTGTTCCATCTTTTCCACATTGAACCCTTGTCTGGTTTGTTTGCTTCCCTCAGTGCTGCATAGCTCAGGGGGCTAAGTGTGACTCTCAGAGCCTGAGACCAAACTGCTTGTGGATTCAAACCTTGCTGGGAACCAGCTGTACCTGCTTGCTCAATTATTGGATTTTGTTCCCCAGTGTTTCTTATTTTCTGTCCTATAGTTTGCCCTTCCTGTGTTTTGTTCTGGCTTTGATCCTGTGATTAGCTTTGCTTTGTATTCCAAGTGTCGGATTAATGTCTCCTAGTTTGGTGTCTGTTTAGTCTCTTGGTTCTGTGTTCATCTTTGTTAATTTAATCCATGTCTTGCCTGTTGTCCCAGGGCCGGTGCTTATTAATTGTTCCATTGGTTACTCGTTGTCCTGCGGACTCAGTGATCGCTTAATTTTCTTGCATTTCTCACCTGTCCTGTCCACAGAGCTGGGACAATCAGCATGGACACAACCCACACAAACAACTTCTTTTACACCAGGCTGAGGTCTGGAAAGCAATTCTGTCTCTCAGTGTGAACGTAGAAGCACAGAAGGAACTTCTACCCCCAGGCCGCTTTTGGTGGGGCCAATGTGAGCTCCAGCCCGGCTCTGGCCGAGCCCCAGCACCGTTGGGGTTGTCTAAAACTGGTTGGGGTTAGGGAATAGGGTGGGGATTAAGTATAAGGAATGGGGTTTGTAAATGTAAATTTTTAATACTAATATTACAACAATAATATTTTTTCTAAAATGTCCACGTGCATATAAATAACTTCTCTCTTTACCACAAACTTTTTTTCCGAATAGTTGCATTTGAAATGAGAGGAATCTAAGGAAATTTGTCCCTAGTCTGTACAACATTCCTAGGCTAAGATAATGCAATATTCTGACTTTGACTGTAGTGTTAATGCTAAAATGCTACTTTTGAGATGGAATTGGCAGTAATTGTAAAACCACTGGAATTGGCTCTAGGGGGTGCAAAACACAGATCCGTCCATCCATCCATCCATCCATCCATCCATCCACCCATTTTCCAAACCGCTTATCCTACTGGGTCGCGGTGAACCCGATCCAAGCATGCTAAATGTGTTGGTATTTAATCCAAACAAAAGCCGTGGAAAGGTATTTTTGTATGCACTTCAAGAGACAATTGCATATAAGTTGTATAAACTTATTTACTTTATTGTTCCAAACAAAACCATAAATAAAACTGCGATGTAAATAAAACCGATCTTTCAACGAAATGAAAATGATTTCAAAACAAACGACCAAAGCACTTTTACTTGAAGTGGTCAAAAAATGCATTATGACCACGCTGTCCTGCAGACATTTGCCCAACTAAATTCAAAATGTGCCGCCTGACTTTCAGCTGTGATGTAAATGACATTTATGCCCACACAGCCCACCAACCCCATCTCACATATTATTCATATTCACATGTTTACCTTGTTCTTTACATAGTTTCTATGAGGAAAAATAGCTACAACACTAACAAATTAGCATGCTAATGCTAACATGACTGCGATGGGCTGGCCCCCCATCCTGGGTTGTTCCCTGCCTCGTGCCCATTGCTTCCGGGATAGACCCAGTAGGATAAGCGGTTTGGAAAATGGATGGATGGATGGATGGATGGATGCTAACCTGAGTTACAGTACCACCGACGGATGCCAGGTGCCACGTCAGGCAAAGTTTAGGGCATTAGCATGCAACTGCTATCTGGGACTGCAGTACCTGCCTCCAAGTACTCAGCTGCTTTGGGGTCCGTTTGAGTCACAACATTCCAGTTGCAAACAAGTGTATTTGTTAAAATAAGACTAATCTGCCACAAACAGCAAGTGAAACTTGGTACCTGGCAGTTTTAGGAAGTGTTGATTCAGAATTGCCAGGTCTCAGGTTCATAGGTTAATTCGTTCTCTATGTAGCCATCAAGTGGAGCTAGATCAATGGGACCACATTCCATTGCCTTCATAAATGGCACGTCTTGGTGGATGCACCTGCGTTTCTCCAATTTGCCCACAAGACGGCGACAAAGCCATGGTGAAATTATAGATTAAATTTTATATCTATAGCAGTGTCTAGTGAAGCAAGGGTCGAAGAGGCCTGTTTTCTACCGTCCTTAGAGACATTATTAAGCATGTTAAATGAAAGGGGGTCTGTTTCCGCTTTTAACAACTGTATAAAGCATGCAGGGGTCACCGACCTTTTTGAAACTGAGAGCTACTTCATGGGTACTGAGCCATATGAAGGGCTACCAGTTTGATACACTCTTCTTAAATCATGTATAAGAAACATGTTTTAAATGCTGTTCAAATCTATATAAATGCAAATGTTATTAAAGAAAAATAGCAACAGGATAAAAGTAAATTTTAGATGCTACACACTGGTGAGTTGTGCTATTTTTAGAACAGGTCCGTGGGCACCATGTTGGTGACCCCTGGTATAAAGTAATGCTATTTGTTATATAAATCAACTCAGGTGAAACAAAAACATGTACATTATCAGGGTTGCCAAATCTCAATTAAGCATCTGGCATGATACTCACGCGTTCAGTTTCACGCAGGAAATCCTTCGGTAAATCTATATTATTCCATTATAAACCTAAAGTTAGCTACATCAGAAGTGTATTTACACGGTTAAATACAAAAGCAAACTATTTACAAGGTAAGAACTGTCACATTTGTGTGCAAACAACTCGAACTGAAAATCTCCCTCCAGCCAACTGGCTGAAGTGGTCCTGGGCGTAAAGCAGGAGGGCTGAGTAAGCTACTCCTCGCACAGTCCCTTGAAGCTCCAATTAGCAAGCTCGGTTTGGCTAGCATTCTTCGGCGTCGTTGCGATAAAATCTGATTAGGTTTTAGTCAAACACCGTAATAACACTAAGCAATGTGGGTAGAATGTTCTTCAGCGACTCACTATCTGTTTGTTGCTCACATTCACATAAATTACACTTTTTTTTCTTTTTAACAATATGAAGTTGACACTTTAACAGTAACATCAAGGCAGACGCCCACATTTTATTTTAACATAGGTGACACGGTGAGAGTATCCAAAAACAGTCAGATATTTGAAAGGAAGTACGCGCAGATATTTACGGACGAGTACTTTGTCATATGCAAACGTATACCCAGACCTCACCAATGTATAAATTGAGGGACGTGCGCGGTGAAATACTCGAGGAAAGATTTTATGAAGCGGAGCTGCAGAAAGTCAGAATATATATTAAAAACTCAATACCACTTTTAGTACAGGGCATTATTTTTGGCATGTCAGACCCCCTCAGTGGAGAGTCAGATTTGGCCTTATCATCCATCCAAGACACTGATGTTTGAATATTAAATACTTGTTTATTGTAATACATTATAATACATTTCCATTGAATACATTTAATTCTTCTTAGCCGGCCCCAGCCCATCAAGCCATGCCCACTTGAGAGGAAGTCCTGCTGTGAGACAGAGTGGTCCTGGCCTCTTTCGGTTTGCACACGATGGGGTAGCCTGTTCATCTTTTTCCATCTTGTCAGCCTGTTTAAAGGCAAGGCAAGTTTGTAGAAGTAGCCCATTTTATACACAGATACAAGTGTAAAAACAATTCAATTACTCCTTTGATGTAAGACTTTACCTTTGGCATGTCCCTGCGCGCCCTTCGCCGAGGCATTTGGCGACGAGTATATTTCTGTGCCGCGGTCTCTGACTGTGGGACTGAGCCCCCATCTTTTTCAGTCTTTTCAGGCTGTTTGAAGACAAGGCAAGTTTGTAGAAATAGTAGATTTAAAAAACATATATAAAACTCAATACCTTTGGCATGTCAATGTTATTTGGTGTTATTTTTACTTTAATTGTAATTACAGTTCGAGTCTCCGCCTGGGTCACATGTGTGTGGAGTTTGCATGTTCTCCCCATGTCGTCGTGGGGTTTCCTCCGGG
>JAODJX010000035.1:20575578-20585979 GCA_026776945.1 Isichthys henryi | reverse complement strand
AGCAGGCCTGACGGCCGTCAGAGGGAGTGGAGCCGTCACAGGCCGAAGGGCGAGCAGGCCTGAAGGACAACAGGTAGTGGAGACGTCACAGGCCGAAGGGCGAGCAGGCCTGAAAGACGTCAGAGGTAGTGGAGACGTCACAGGCCGAAGGGCGAGCAGGCCTGAAGGACGTCAGAGGTAGTGGAGATAGGCAGCAGGATAGGCAGGATATCTTGAAAATTTGGGGCTCCAGGTAGCACCCCCCAGGGGGGGTAGGGGAAATGAAATGTGCAATTAGCAAAAGTAGGGGACACTAGAGACTGTAGAAACAGGTGAGTGTAATATGTAAGCTCCGGCAGATATGGCTATGGCAGCGTAAGTAGGAGGGAGAGGCAGGTGGGAATACAGGCATGGGGAGTCCCTGAAATGTCAGCACTCCAATTCCATAAGGGGGTGTGAAGCTAGAGTGACAGCACTGACAGTCCAGTTTATCCAAAGCCAATGACACCAATCCCCACCCAGCTCTACACCTCACACTATAGGTCTGACTGGGAGTGAGCAGTTAGCTAGAGCTAGAACTAGAGTCCCTATACGCTAAACTAAACAGGTGTGTTTTTAGTCTAGACTTGAATACTGAGAGTGAGCCTGAAACCCGCACATCCAGTAGAAGACCATTCCACAGCTGAGGAGGAATATTTTTAGTGTTTGAAAGAAATCTGGCTGCTGCATTTTGTACCAGCTGCACTAGCTTCATATAAGGATCCAGAAGGGCAACCAGAAAGAACGGCATTGCAGTAGTTCAGTCTGGAAGATATAAAAGCATGTATTAGTGAATGACATTGTTAATGACATTGGCATGATGCTTTATGATACTAAGTAAAATAGGGGTTTAATGCAGATAACCACACACAGGAAACAGGAAATGTTAACCTGGACATTTTGTCCCATCCCGTACCACTTTAAAGGTATTTGAACGTCATTGTGTACCAACTTCTTGCTCACTCACATAATTTGACTGCAGTTGCTGGTGGCTGGATCTTCGACGTCTTCCCACAGGTTGATACATACAGTGTTAAGCAGCTTTGGAATCAAATGTCTCATTCACAAAGATAACTGAGTGTGGGCTCACGGTCCATGAATGTAAGAGAGATGAGCAATGCCGCTTTTGTCAAACCATATACTGTATGGCTAATTGGTTTTGACAACTGAGGTCACAAAGGTTGCTGGGGGCGGGGTCACGTGATGTCACGAGTGGTGCGTAGTGTTGTTAATTAATCCCAGATGTTGCGGGGAGGGGGGTTCTTAAAATGTTGTGTAAGAAGGTTTAAAATGGCATTTAATGTGGCGACTGATATGGTTTGAGAAAAGCGACATTGCTTATCTCTCTAATATAGCACTAATCTCTCCTTGTCCCTACACCCCCTGAAGGCGGAGCAAGCAAGCCTGTCCCATCTGGTGAACTTCCTCTCCCTGATCCTGCTGACGGCAATCTGGGCCCTCTGCCCACGGGACAGCCTGGCTGCACTGGGTCACTGGATCCAGGGCAAACTGATGGAGGTGGGTGTAAAGTAGCCCCAGACCCAACCAATGAAACGCGCAGGATGGTGTCACCTGTCCTTCCTCGTGACAAACCAGGAAGGGTGAGGGCATGTCATGTGACGACTGAACAGATTCTCGTGGCCTGATCTGTAGAAGTTTCCTCTCTGTTCCTTATAGACGAAGAAATCTGCTTTTTATGATTCTAACACCTTTCAGTATCCCCCCCCCCACAACACACTCTGTTTCAGTTACTGTTCGACCATCCCTACAGCAGGAAGTTAGAGACAGAAGCAGATGAAGTTGGTCTCCAGCTGGCTGCTAAGGTCTGGTGTCATAGTCTGTCTGTTAGATTTTTTTATTCATTTTAAGAACAGAATTTAGAAAAAGTGCATTCCCAAGATTTTATTTTACCTTTTATTTTTAAATGAATCCAGTTCAGATGCTAATTGCGTTTTGACCAATTCTAAAAAAAAAAAAAAACAGTTGAGGGTGTTTTTAGACGTTTGATTAAATGTTTGTTTTTTTAATTTGTGAACCTTAAAATGGAAAAGCACCATATCAATTATGATTATAGCACCATAATTATATCTCTTCTTGGCCCTTGACAGACTAGCTAATTGAATCTGCAGTATATGCGCTTCCTAATTATGGTGAGATTTTCCAGCTTGGCTGATATATTTAGCAGATAGGATTCTGGCTGCCATCTGCTCAACAGACTGCAGGTGGTGCTGTAGGAAAATGTAGAGAGTCTTGCATGAACTTTCCATCGCAAATGATTCTCTGTAGTACAAGATGGTTGCTTGGCACATTTGTAGTTCGGATATTCGTTGATATTGTGAGGAACAAGCTCCTCTTATACGAAATACAGCATATCTGTCGGAGAACCTCTCTGGGTACGTAACTTTTTAAAAGAAAGACTTACTGCAGTATGGTTAAAAAGCTTTCTGGATCCGCTCTTCGCTTCCCGTATTTCTCGATGCTTCCACCTGCTGCCAAAACCTTTAAAGTGTGACATTGAATATGGAAAATTATATAGAATAGAATAAAATTCCTTTTGACTTTGTAGCAAATTACAAGAAGGGCTGTCAATCTGCTCGAGTTTTATAGCTGTAGGTGTAATGTCGTTAACAGCGCCCCCTGTCTCCCGACGCAGGCGTGTGCGGATGTTCGGGGCCTGCCACTCTTCTGGCGGCAGATGGAGCGGGAGGAGCAGCAGAATGGGAATCCGGAGCTGCCGCAGTGGCTGTCCACACACCCGTCCCACAAAAACCGCTCCAGCCGGATCGAGCGATTGATCCCACAGGTGTGTACTGCAGTACAGACGGACCCCAGCAGACACACCGAGCCTTGTGGGTAATTAGGCCCTCCCCCCCAGAGGGGCACGGATGCCATCTACATTGCTGTGTACTTTTTGTTACTGGGGTGAGTAACGTTACCAGCTGACTCTCGCTTCAGCCGGTAAACCGCGGCTTCAGGTGTCATATGCTGGTGGCTTGGTGGGGGGGCCGTCATCGTTAATAAGACACCCAGAAGAGGGTCTGCCTTTGTTGAACCTTTATTAACCGAAAGATAAAATCCATAATGAGGACTCTGAGTAGGAGGTGCCTGATGATTGGCAACATGGGGGTCTTCCTGTCCTTGTGGGGGTCTGCCGGTCCCTGTGGGGGTCTGCGGGGGCCTGCCGGTCCTCGGCAGAGCCTGGGTGGCTCACTGTCTTTACCTGACATGGGAAACTTGTGCTTTTCATCACAAATCATAGATGGGTTGATTAAACCTACAGTGAGCTGTAACTCTCGTATGTGTTTCACATAACAGCGGTTTCAGCCACTTTCCCTAAATTGCATGAAGCCATTACTTATCCTACCTTAGTCATCAGTGTCTCCAGGCTCAGTTTAAAGTGCTTTGTTTTCTTTTTTTTTGCTGTTGTTGTGCTGTATCCTTTTCAGGCTGATAAGTTCTCCTGCTGCCCCTATGTGGGCATGTTGAGCAGGAGCTCTATGACTCAGGGACCCCACTGCCCTGTCAGGGACCCCACTGCACTGTCAGGGACACCTCTGTCCTACCTGAACGCTCCACTTTTATTGCGCTGTAAATATCAGTAATCGCACGGAGACTGTCTTGATAAGGGTTCCCTGTAACGGACACACGTTTTAGTTAACGTGTATAAACTGTCAGTGCACCCTGTCATGGCTGCTGTGCTTCTGTGCCCTGTGTGTCCCCAGGCCCTGGAGTTGAGGGCCAGCTGTAATTGCCCTGCTCTGCCACGCCTGCCCCCCCAGCTTGTTGTCTCAGGGAGTGTGCGCCCCCTGGAGGACGGGGAAGGGAAGCAGAATGCTGTGGCAGCCAAGGACCCCAACCACCCCCCCACCCCAGACACCGGAGGCCTCTCCCGCACACCGGCGGAGAAATCCCCGACTCGGGGACGTGCTTGAGGCCACCCTGGGCAGTTGAACTTCCCATCACCTGACAGGGGATATTAGAAGGAAGCTGGAGTTTCCTCCAGTCCGGACCTGAACTCAGTCCTGCTAAACTGCTCATACGTACTGATCCGAGATGGAGCCTCCCTGTCCCTCCGTTGTTCCATTTTTTCTGGCCCACCTGCTGTGCACAAATATTAAATATATGTTTTATAAGTGAATGAAATAAAAATACATTGAAAAAAATACTAGCACGTCGTGCTGCCTGACCACTGGCAGAAGCTGGACATGATTACCGGGAGAAATGTAAAACACTAGAGGCCAAGCGAATATCTGGCTGAAAGGAGAATTCAGCAGGAATAATGCATTCCTTCCAAGGCCAACTGCCATCCGATAATTACTGACGAATATCCATGATTGTCTTCAGTGCCTCTTTCCACTTTCTGTCGTGCGTTGTATTACGTGTGGTTTAAAATCTCTTGGTAAGACATAGGTTTGCGTAATATTGTAGTAGCAAAATTTTATATTAACATACAGGCCTATGTGTGCCTATGAATTTCAGTTATTTTGTGCTGATTAACGAAAAGGCTTCAGTTCCAAGTATATTACGTTACCAAATACTATTAAAATGGTTGCAGCACTATTTTAAATTGCTTGCAAGTGCTGGGCAAATACTGGAGAGGCTAATCGCTCAACATATCTGACTGGCCCCCCTGCTCAGCAGATTTCATTGGCCCCATCATAGCTGTTAATAAATGCTATGGGCATACTGAATACTAAAGTTGGCCATCCCTGGTCTAGACTCTGCTACCCTTTGAGCGAAATTAAACGCAGGCCAAAAAAAACCAATTGATGAAATGAACGCTTTGGTTTTTAAGAGAAAAATTCACGATTTGCTGCGGATATGTGGAACACAAGCTGCATCCTTACCTACTGTTCCACCTTAAGATACATTTCTGTGTATTACTATCTGACTTTAATTGACAAATGGCTCCAGTGAATGGTTTGGTTTCAGTAGCCATTATATTTACCGCGGTATTTTCTAGGTGTCGGTCTGTCACATGAAAGGAGAGACTTATCCGTGATGTTATTACAGCAACAGGCTTGGAATACAGATGGATGCGGTTTGTGCTTTAAAAGCAATATAGTACCGCATGGACTAACTTTAGGCTTGAACAATGATCCTTATCTTGAACTTGCAGCTGAGCACAGTATCAGTCGGAGCTGTGAGAGGTTTGGCTGCTGCGCCTCTTTTAACGTCTTTTCCGCTGCGTCTGTCCTCTTGATCTCTCTTTGAGAGCCGGCAGCTTTGTGGTTAAAATGGTTCCCATTTCATCTGTTTCCTGCCTCCCATCGGGGTCCAGCAGGAGAAACTCATCAGGAATCCTAAAATTGCGTTGGAAACATCGAGCTACCCCGACCCGTCCCGATATTCCCAGTCACAATTTACAGGACTGTACACACATTAAAAGCACACGCTGGGTAATGATTCATGCACTGGGAATAAGAAAAATGTCTTGTGTGCATTTGATGAGTCCATGTGAAGGTTTTGGTTAGGTTTAGGGTTAAGGTTTGGATTGGGATTGTATTTGGTTACCAACTCAAACCAGGCACATCGTTATGAAGACTTGGTCAGATAGTGTTTCCTTACATATAACAAGTTCATCATGTTGACCGTTGTAAAACCTTCCTCAAATTGAATCAGAGCTCAAAGCTTAAATGTACAAACTACAATATGAGGTCAAATTATCTGTAAGGGGCTGTTTTGATTCTTCTTGGAGTATTTGGGGGTGTGTACTGACCGAAACATATCAGGGTTGCCAACTCACGCATCTGGAGTGACCCTCCAGACTCTCACGCGCACACAAGAAATATGGTAAATCTGTAGAATTCCATTATAAACCTAAAATTAGCATTGGGGTACAGTAGTCTGCACACCATACAGCCTTTGTACAGGGTAATAAATACGACTAAGCGTCAGGGTACAGTGTGAACCGGGAGTGGCGGCTGCACTGGAAACCCTCACTGCAATTTAACTGGAAGAAAAAGGTGAGGTAGAGGCCTGGGGGACCGCAGAGTGTCTGTCAGCTGTGTTGTAAAAATAAAATAATGTTTGACCCCCATGCCGAATAGCACCGGCCGGACCCCTGGGGCACTTGTCATGTCTGTCATGTCTGGCTCTCTCTCTGCAATCACATTTACATCCTCCATAGAGGTCTGACTTTTCTAATGCATATTTTGACAAACAAATAACATTCAGATCCAACCTGTGTTACCTCCAAAAGATTTTGGTTGCTGGCTTGTATGTAGTTTTTGTTCATAGGTCAGGGTGAACCTTACCAGTGCCCCCCCCCCCACAATCGGCGTGGGAATACTGCTCACTTAACTTGGCCTTTTGTGCTATAAATAAGAATAATAACAGATTTTATAACCAACAAGGCTGCTTGCAATGTCTTTAGATACCACGCCACAGTGCTACATGACATTAAAGTGTAAGAAACAAAAAAGGTTTGCAGTTATAAGCCAAGGTCGGTGAGTGCTGTAGACCTGAATAGTTGAAAAGGTGTTTTCCTCGTTGTCTCGCTGGGTTCAGCAGCACCAAAGGCAGCCTGCTGTGTGTATAACTGTGCAAGTGAGACAGGCCTAAGTTTAAAGTGTGGGTATTTTGATAAGGCATGAAAGACCTGAATCCAGGTTTTTTTTTTTTAACTTGACGTTTTGATAAGGGAAGGTACTGCCCATACGACCTAAGGAATCGTGGTATTTATGTTCACAGTCTTTCTTACCTGCCCAATTAAAGTCGTTACCATCAGCCCCCTGAAGCCACGTTTTGACCCAGCTGCTAAAAACAGGGTCTGTGTGTCTTACATGAGAAATGGCTTAAGGTGAAACAGGAAACATTTTACTTTCTTTTATATTTTAGCTTGAAATGAAGTCTTCTACTATTAATGGCCTCATCAATCCATCCATCCATCCCTCTTCTAACTGGGCTCAGGATCACAGTGTAGGTTTGTGAATGTTGTATTTTTTATAGTTATACATAAAGAATTTTCGTTGGCGCTTACATTGAATTGGACGTGATGAAATGCAGGTGTGCCAGGTGAGACTGTAATTCACGGCTCCTCACACCATTTTCACAGCCTCTTCAATTGCATCACAAAATTTTCATATCACACAAGCAGCAGAGATTATAAATAATATCTCAGACTCTTCCCAAACCCATTAACACTGTCCCCTACAATGGACAGACATCCTGTCTACAGCGTCCTCGCCTCCCTGCGATAGATTCTTGACTCATCGTGAACCCTGTACTGGACACATGGCTATGGGAGATAATGGAAGACGGATGGATTACCTCTGTCTCAGGCAACCTCTATTCTGTTGCCCAAATAAATAATTACTACATCTGGGAACACATCCAGACAGGCCTTCTAGAAAGCGTTGCTCCTTTAAGCCAATTTAAATTCATGATCTAGTCTATTGTAAGATAATTCAGAAGAGATTCGGGGATGGGATCTTGCCTACTGTTCCGCTTCTTCCTCTGATTGTGACGTGGCATGTCAACTTAATGAAGCCGTCCTCTTTGGCAAGTGGCTGCAGCTGTTTTCCATGACAGGGTTACGGACAGTAGTGCTTTGGTTAGTACGATTGTTTCCTCACACTTCCAGCGTTGTGGGTTTGAATCCTGCATCCTCCATCTGTGTAGGTTTCCGGTGAGTACCCCTCCAGTTTCCTACCATAGTTCAAAGACTTGCTGTTTGGTTAATCGGTGTCTCCAAGTTTCCTATAATGCACAGCCATACATATGTGCGCCCTGTGATGGACTGATATTCTCTTCGGTTTGTGTCCTGTGGTGCCGGGCTGGACCACAGACCCCCTATGACCTTGACAAGGTTAAGTGGTTGGAAATATATGGAAGGATAAAAGAGTTGCATGAATGAGACAGCCGGAAGGTATGTAGGGTTAATGCTTGGGATGCATTAACCTGCTTATACCGTGGACTTTATACGATACTGTATATTATTGTCATATTTCCGAACCCACAATGCGTTTATTACTAGAAGTAGGTCTAGTACACTGTGGAATTCCTGTTTACTGAAACTATCTTCAGGGAACATTTCAAAATACCGATATAGTGTTTCTTTTTAAAATATCGTTGAAATATCACATACTGCGGTGTAATGTCTGGACGGGAAGAAAACTGGATATCACCCAAGCCTAATGCTATCAAACATTTCGCTTATATATGCCCCAAGTCTCTAATTTGAAAATAGTCCATTGCTGACTATAAACCTAAAAATTTAAAATTGCCTGCTGCTAAACCCAATGGCCAGTCTTTATGTAGCATCGTGTAAATGTGTAGTAACACACAGCTGGGGAAACAGAAAAATGTATATATATATATATATAAGCCTACTGTGTCAGTAATTTTGCTTTATGAATCTCCTGGAATTCAGATGCATTATGGATAAAACACAACTTATTTTTCTGCTTAATGATTATTAAAACTGAACTTGCGCACCAGATCCTTTAGGGAAGTTACACAAGACTGTAAAGTGTTTAATCATCACCAAAGGTTCTGGTCCTCCGCTTGAAGTTTATCTGTGGCAAATTCTTTGTCTTTATAGTTTCCGTTAAGTAACCTTATTTAGAACTAAATATAGTTGGCCATTTATTTACGACTGTGACTCACCTGGCTGACACTACCTGTGTGGTTAAAGAAAATGAATTAACGCACTTCAGGTTTGAGAATTAAGCAGTACTGTGGTATAAAGTGAATTGTCCACTGGGGGGCGCCAAGGTGGCCATAGTTTGCAAGGAGCTTAATTAACAAATGGACCATACTGGTAAACATGGTGGAAAACAGTTTTTGCCGGTCTGAGCAGTACATTTTGAGCAGGCGAAATAATCTCTGAGCTTCTTTTAATTTCCTATTTCACAGTTCATCTGAATTCCGACGCTCGACCACCACGCCGAAACTAATGACCCCTTCCTCAGACCGACTCAATGCACGTGGCTCTCCTTCACTGTAAAAACAGCACATTAATCACTTAACTAGAATTATCGCATTTTTGCACTTGAGTGAGAAAATCAATACTCCTGCCTGTCCTTCACTCTGCCAGCTGGAACGTCTGTGCGTGTGAAAGCAGAGGATCCAGAAAGAGTGAGGGGTGCTGGTCGTGGGAAGGGGGGTCTTGTCTCTCTCTGGGTGGTCTCCATCCACGTACAGTAGGTGCTGATGGCCTTTACTGCTGTCCCACCCTGCAGGGCGATGGCGTGATGCCCACAGCTGCCTGTCCCCAAGATGAGGCCCTATTTACCGCAGATCTTAACCCCTAATTCTGACCATGCTGGGAATGGGATCAATCTCTCCGCTGTCTCTTTGCCAGTGGTTTTCAAAATCAGTGGTCTGATTTTGTAGGAAATCCATGCCTTTTTCAGATGATCTCTGCACTCTGGAGCCGTAAATCTGGCTTGATTAACCAAAGCTGACTTGGTGTAGTTTTATAAATAAGTGATAAACTTGCACTGATGTGTAAAGAATGATGGTCTGGTATCTCTGAGGTAGGGGACTGATGCCACTCTCCCTCCCCCCACTTTGCATGCTGTAATGTGCATCGCGATGCAAGTTTGCCCCCCCATGAATTCTGTCCTTACCTACTTAATCAGACCTGGCTGAGCTCCCAGTATTGAATGCTAATCACGCCACGGTCATGCTTTGATTCATACTTCAGTAATGCTGCCACCGTATGGTTTTATAACACGGCTTGATGAAAAATGAGCGCTGGTATGATGGTTATTTCCCCGTGTCCTGCATTGGCGTCTCACGCACCAGGACGAGGGATTGACACTTGAATATATTTGAATAATTTTATATTAACCTTTCGACAACCAATGGCTTTGTTTTACAGCATGTTTGCGAATAGGAAATCTCTGTTACGCTTCAAACAATTTTTGGCAGGTGGCGCCCAGAGGTCTTTACAGGTGCCTGGGTTTGCTTACCGTTACTCACTACGTACAGACCGCCCCCCCCTACTGCGTTTTAGCCTGGATCGCGAGTGTGTGCCCTGTGTAGCATGGATGCCTCCCCCTGGCGGGGGTGCTGCAAAGATGCCCATCTCATGGAAGCAACACGGTATAATTCAAACTGGCGCTGAGTGCTGCTGTGTCCAGCCGATGCAGTCTGACCACAGCTGAATGCGAAAGCAGGGTCCTTGATTATTTTTCATATTTTCAATCAAAGCCATGGGGGGGGAGGTAGAGAGTTGGCAGGCAGTCGCCGTTTCTACACAAACGCTTTCCTACACCTCCATCATCGCAAATTAAGATATGCATGGGGCTCTGACTCAGCCATGCCTCGCGGGGGGGGGGGGGGGGGGGGGGGCGAACCAGAACCCAAATTCGGGACAACGCAATTTACCCCGTAAAAAAAAAAAACACTGAAGGTGGTCACCTTTGCCCCAGT
>JAODJX010000035.1:20520732-20536788 GCA_026776945.1 Isichthys henryi | reverse complement strand
GGCCTTTGGGGGTGGGAATTGGGGGGTTGGCCCTATCAGGGTTGCCCCGTGTTTTTTAATTTGCCCCCCCCCCCCCCCCCCCCCCGCTGCTCTTTGACCACTTATCAGATCGTTCCGGTGCTTTTATCCAAAGAAAATGACAAGCTTTCCAATCTCATCCCTCTTCACAGCTAGATGTTTCACCAAAACGATCTGAAGAGCTCCTGACCACAGCTAACCCTATGCTGTGGTAGGAACGTGATACACGATTCAGTTTCAGGTCCGCTAATTCTGTCGTGCTGCTCGAGGGAGCCGCCGGTCTCAGGAGGTCAGGAGGTAGAACCTCTCACTGCTTCCTCATTCTCATGGTTTGTTTGTGTCTGCGTTGCGTTTTGGGTTTTGTCAGTAGCACCAGACCTCAGCCTTGGTTTTGTGCTTTTTTTCTGCCTGAGTGAGATGAAAAGGTGGGTTTTTGTTGTATGTTCTATCATGCTGCCCCCCGTCGCCCCTCCTCAGTAAGGTTGAACCTGTCTCCTGGGCCCCGCTCTTGGCTTTCTCATAGTTTCCTGCTGTCTCTCACTCTTAGGGGTCTCCATGGAGGTGTGTAAGGCTTTTAGAAGATCGTTTAAAGTCTTTGGGGAGGTGTGGGGAAGGGGGGACTCTGTCATTGTTTACTTGACTGTTTTATCAAGGGAGGAGGAATGTCAGAGACCTCGTTCCCACCTAAACAGCCACACACGGCGATTTCCCTGGGGGCGGGAAGTGACCAGATTCAACGCTTAAGTCGAGCTGTTGCGGTCAAATCCACTGCGATGTGCTGCAGAGCCCCCAAATGGGCCGTGAACAAGCTAAGAAAGGACGCACCATTAGTAAGGTTGGTGCCTGAGAGTGGAAGTATAAAACAAATGCATTCCTGTCAAAGTCATCAAATCCATTTAATTAAGATGAGAGAAATCAATGCAATTTTGAAGTAACGTAATTAACTGGGGAATCTGATGAGCAGCCATACAAGTGATATTTGTTAGCATAATGGCAGGATATTCATTGTGACAAAGCTCTCTTCAATGGTTGCTAGGGGCACAGCAATGGCATAATTCATACAGTGTCATCTTCCCATTCGCATTTGCAAAGCGCCCTTGTTCTGTGTCATACTTCCTTTTGTGTTCCCAGCTCTGCTTTTAAGGGCTTCTTTGTCCCGCAGACCTTCCCCTCTTCTCTCCGCGCTCTTTCGTGTCACGCCGACCATCCGTGGCCTCCATCAGAACGGCGTGAGTCCCGGGGAAGTGGTGATCTCCATGCCTACCCAGGCCACAGGCTGAAGGCCGTGCTTGTGGATGCATTAGGGTGTGTTGCCGGAACGTTGGGTTTTTTAGGGGATTGAATTAGTTGCCTGGAAGAACCACTAGGATCTTCAGCCATCGGCTTTCATAGCCGCTACATCCAGCCATACTTACATTCAGTTGCCATGTTCCTATGTTCAGTATGATTGTGTTGTATCTATGGATCCAGATATGGATGCATGATCTATACAGTAATATTATAACAGTAATATTATACTGTTCATTTCATGTCTATCCTGCCGAAGCAAGCAGCTTCCTCACCTGCCTGCCCAGACATCAACGTCCATAACTCCACTGGACCTTCCGCATTATAAATCTGGACTTTAGTCTCCTCACCTCTTGCTTAGTCTCTGGGGGCACTGGACAGGAACTTTGAGACAATGTAGTTTTGTGAAAATGTGCTTCCGCACTGGGTAGGACCGAAACCAAGGGTTCCTGCTTTCTCGTTGATGATTGGAGCTGATGATCACAGTAACATAACAGCTAAAGCTGGCCTATCAAACAGAGACTAGGAGACATTCCCTGCATGGGCTCCTTGGCCAGGTGAAGATTCCATTTTTTGAGAACAGAGAGGCTATTTTATGCCCTCAGAGAGTCATTCTGCCATCCTCTGAGTAGGTTACAGGGTACAAGAAACTTTTAGGGGTGAAACAGGACAACGTCACACAGTTTGTTTATTGGAAGCAC
Organism: Isichthys henryi; assembly: GCA_026776945.1. Classification (NCBI taxonomy): domain Eukaryota; kingdom Metazoa; phylum Chordata; class Actinopteri; order Osteoglossiformes; family Mormyridae; genus Isichthys; species Isichthys henryi. The sequence continues at coordinate 20,534,782 of JAODJX010000035.1, read as the reverse complement.
ATCTTTTTTCAGGAGGATACATGGATCTATTAGGATAGGAGGGGCAGACCACACTAAGTAAAAGGGTCAGTTTTAGTTCGGACCAAAAAGACCCAAACAGGGGGTACTAACGTTGGCATTTGTGGGATGGGCCTGCTAAAAGAGGATTGTTTTAACCACCAGGCAACATGAATGGAGCAGAATTGATCGCTGTGTCACTGTAGCCACAGAGTAACACCCTTGTGACGATAACAGCCGGCTTGGTTTTATTATTAACGAACCTCATCCATTTTTCAGTGGTTTCCCATAATCCCCTGCAGCCAGCCGCATTTTGTATTCCGGTGCAGTCCTGGCCAATCTGACATCAGTGATGCCAGGATCATCTGGCGTGAGTGGATTAGTAGGTCCACAAGGGGACGGCACAGCCATGACTGAGGCTTTAATGGTGGGGGGGGGGATTCATCTTTAATGAACTGCTGCCCCCCACCCACTCATTCACCTTCTTATCAAATGTCAGCTGGTCGCACCGACCATTGGACCAAATTTCAACTGTTTCCTTCCTTCTTGTGAGGCTCTCGATTCCAGTACGGGAGGGCATGTCTTTCCTATGAAAGCACTTACTGCATTTTTATGCCCCTTCAGAGCTGTTTGGCATTGGTGGGGATGCTTGTGATTTTTAAGAATATGAGCCTGAGTGTGACACTGAAAGCTGCCATGTGGCTGGGGGTGGGGGGCGAGGAGGTCCTTCTGGTCTGCAGCATGTTAATGGAGAGGTTTGGCCCTGGCTGCCTTGTCTGCGTGTGAATTAAACAGAAGTGTAGCTGAGGTATAGTGCCCCCTCCCTCGCCCCCACCCCTCCAGCAGATCCGGCAGTGTCGCTTTGCCTCATCTCCCCTTCGTCCCACTGCATTTTTCTTCATTAGTGCTGGAGCGAGGTTTTTTAGCACATGGTGATACGTCATTAGCCTAAGGGCTTCTTGTCTTCAGGTCCCTGCTTCTGGCCAGCATTTACATCAGGAGCGAGTTTAACTTTGATGGTGACGTGATAAAAAGCCCCACATGTTAAGTCGGAACCAGAATCCACCCCGAAACAGAGGTGGTTGTTGACTCCATCTGGAATATTTTGAGGTTGGACCTACTTTTCAGCACCAAGAGACACCTAGACATCTTGCTACATGACATAAGACATCAGACCCCCTGAAGACACACATGCATCAGCTTGGACAGAAGACCATGTTGGTTTGTTTACGCTGCCTTGAGCCCCCACCCCCATTGCAGTTTTTCCAAGGTTTTGTTTAGTGTGGAGTGACTTGGGCTTAGTTACCATGGAGAAATATCCTGTGCAGTTTGCTGTCCTGAATGCTCTTCTCAGGGTTGAGAAGGTCAGGAAGAACTACCCGGCCATCAATCCTGTCCACTGCAGCCATGCTTGAATAACCAGAAGTCACCACATCATTACCATGGGGGCAGGGGGAGGCTATTGTGATAAATTTTGGGAGGGAGCCGCTTGCTGTTGTTCGGATGTGTCCTGGAAGCAGCAGTGTCAACTCTCCTGTGGATCGATAGCATATCGACTGACTTTAGTTTAATTTGTCCCACTGCACACCAGGTAAACGGGTCATCATCGATGAGGTTCTGGCACCCTGTGAGATGGGATGTCCCGTCGTTACTGCTGTTTGTGTCATACCCATCGCCGTGCTTAACAGGGCTGCCTGTAAAAAAGGGGGCGATCTGTTCAGGAAGTGTTCGAGCTCAGTGGTATATTCGCCCACTCAGGTCTTTTTTGTGGCGGTCCCAGTAGTCTGCTTGTGCCTCATTTGTTTCCCATTTAACGAGTCCCCGTGGCTTGGGACATCCCCCTGTGCCACTTTATCCCGGCCCCCCCCCCCCCCGGGGCTCTAGTGCTCCACAGCACAAGGAGCTGTTCACTCTTCATTGGCCTTACAGGAGCCAAATGTAGGACATGGTGACAGTATCGGCAGACGTGTGGCACGTGGCAGCCCCCCTATTTGACTGGCCCTCGTGGCACGCTGGGGATGCCTGTATTGGAGAGCCAGTCTGCCATATTCCACTGCAGGGATGTGCAGCTGCTCTGCTTCCCACGTGAAGCTGTCTGCTGTTGAGCTCACTGCATTCTCTTTAATGTTTTGCCGAGACAAGGCAGCATGAAGTAAAGTTGATGATGATCATGTTCTCGTTTGAGCCGGAGTTCTGTATCTGCCTCGTCTCAGACATCCCGTTTTTTCCCGTTCTTCTCTTTTCCTGGTATATTTTCCCGACGTGTGTCAGAGTTATGCCTCCAGGCAGCCGGAATTGCAGGCAGTTTGTTAGCACGGACGTTTATGGCCGATCTACGCTGCCGTATCCGTTTGTGACTCTGAGAGATTTCAGAAGTCGGTGTAAAGACAGCTGGACAGCAGAGGAAAGCATGGGGGTGGGGGGGCACAGTTCAGGGATTTTGGTGGCAGGGTCGTGGATTTTGGGTGGATGGAGTACAGGGAAAATGGTGGGAGAAGTGTAAATGAGAGGGGGGTAGGCCTGCTCAGAAGGCAGAGAGCTGGAAAACATGGATGGGGAGGGAATGTCTAAGTGCTGAAGCTGGACCTAACTGGGCTGGGAGGTGCGTTGGTGCCAGGAGGAGGACTGTGCCATCATGGTGGTAGTCGGGTCATCGAGGCTCAGTGTTGGGCTTGAAAATGGGCGTCGCTGAGCTCATCATGTTAGGTTCTGCTGCCAAAAATCGTTGATTCACTTTTATTTCAAAGGCAGCCACAACAAGCATTTGAATCAAGGACGTAGGATTAATATCTCTTCCTGTTAATACCTCTTCCCCAGCGCTACAGGCTACACGCATGTCATTTTCTAAGACCCTCCAACTGTTCGCTTTCCTAAGAGAACGAAAGCTGAGGCGGATCCCTTAACCTTGAGGTTTGCAACCCTTGTTTTTGCTTAACAAGGTCAACACTGCATTCAAAAAATACCAAATTAAGACATGACTTTGCGTTTTTTGCTCATCGTCAGAGCCGTGCTTAGTTTGGGAGAGAACAGCCCGGATATCAAAGGGAAGACCAGAGGTCTGTACTCTGAGAGGTGTTTCCCTCTATATCTATAAAATCTCCAGTGTCTGAAAAGCATTTAGCTAGCTGGGGAGAAACGCAGCAATGAGGAATCAACACTGGAAAGGTTTTTGGGCAGGGAGTGAAACAAAATCAGGGTATGGGGGAGAAAGGAAAGTGTGAAAAACAGGTCATTTCTAAACAAATAGAGGAGTGTTGGATCAAATTACATGATTCTGAAAGGAATCTCCAGTGAAACTGCATCTAGGCCAATCTGACAAATCCTTGTAAACAAGCCACATCTCCTTTGAAAACTTGTATGAGAGACATGCTGTACTCTGAATGACATTTTTCTCATTAAGGAGAAGTTTAGCTTCCTGATCAACTGATTTATTAAATTACATTATATTTGGCAATTGCATCTAAGTATAATACTGGGATGATTCTACACAATTAGGGCAAATGTATTCAGATTTTAATATGTTGAATGATGCCAGTCATTAAAGACCCAAAGCAAAAAGATCATTCACAAGAAAGATCCAAACAGAATTTTGCTGGTAAAAGCAGGAGCCAGACTCTGTTACTAAAAATGAACTGGATTCTCAGTTTCTAAACCAAACTGGACTCCCACTTTCCAAACTAAAACAGACTGTCAGTTCCCAAACCAAAAGAGTTTCTATATTTCCAAAGCAACCCATACTCCCAGTTTCTAAACCAAACCGTACTCCCAGTTTCCAAACCAAACCAGATTCCCTGTTACCAAAACAAACTGGATTCCTTGTTTCTAAAGCAAACCGGACTCACGGTTTCCAAGCTAAACCAGGGTTCCTGGTTCTCTGTGATCTCCAGCAACCCCCCCCTCCCCACACACACACACACACACCCCCAACTGGCTGGAACCTCTTCTTAAATTCTCCAGATCTGCTTGGCTCAGTAGTGCTGTGTTCCAGTGTTCCAGGTTTGCACCTGCACCCCCTGTTTGTGCCCCTCATGGACTCCTGCCACTCAGACACAGGCGAGCTCCCCTCTCCTCGGGGCTGAACACACCACCGCTAAGACGGACCCTCGGCAATCTCTCAGCCCCAATTGCCTCGATACAGCTCTCCTGTTGAGCACAGGTTACAGCGCCGATACGCAGCTTTTAGATTTCAACCTTGATTAAAAGAGAAAACAGAAAGTGCCTCAGGCTTATTCTAAGGTGGAGGAGTTCAGCGTCTGGAGCTTGACGCAAAATTGTACTTTCCAGGTCATGAAACAAATTAATTCCAACCTGTTAAAGCGTATGAATCCTAATGAAGATGACACCAAGATGGCAGCTGTTCAGTTCAGCACCCCTGACTTTTAATCTCTCTTGCAGTGTTGATTTTTTTAACTTTAAATGTGGCCTGTTATCGGGTGTATAGCATTAATTATTGTCATGTTTCCCCTACCTGTGTTTACACAATTAAAAAAAAAGTTTATTTTATGTATGTGACTATTTTTTTCTTTTATAAGATTGATTACTACAAACAGATTATTTTCTTAATTCATGTATGTTCTCATAAAAAGCCTTACTTTGGTTGGGCGGACAGAATAGGGTCATTTGGAACTTAAATTGCAGGATATGAACAAACAGGTGGAGCAAGCAGAGCACAAGCATGGAAACGGGATGGATCTGGAGTCTTTGGGGGGCGGGGGGGGCAGATAGAGATTGGGTGTTAGGTAGAAATGGAGAAAACAAGGTCTGGGTGAAGGCTAAGTGGCGGGGGACCTCCCCGCCGCTCTGCCTCACCATATCCTCAGCCCCCTTCCATCTCATCTCGATGTTTGCTGTTGTCCCCTGACGCAACCCTCCCTCGCCAAAACCTCGGCCCTCCTCCGTCTTACCTGGATGTTTTGTGCTGTGCCACCTAATCAGGAGACTTGAGGCTTTTCCTTCAGTGGTCTCTGAAAACTTTTTGAGATCCTTGTACTCCCAACTTGTTAATTACCCAGTGAATCAAGAATATAGATAACCCCGTTTATCACTCCTGGACGGCTGAGTCCTGTTGCCATAGGGACTGGCGGCATCACACGTCCTGTGTGCCGCTCTTCGTTACAGTGACGCACGGGGGACTTCGATTAACTTTCGTCTCGGGCCTTTGCCAGTGACAGGCGAGCAGACGCCGTGGGCGAGATTAAAGACCTTGTTTTGTTCACCTGTCTCAATCCCCCCCCGCCCCTCCCCCAGAAAAACGAGATTTTCAGTGAAATCATGGCTTAAAAATTGAGATGGATTTTCTTGAAGGTAATTGCCCTTTAATATGTAATGAGCCAAATTTGTGCTGTTATACAACTAAGAGAGGGAGGCATAATGCAGACTGAGGGGTGGGGGGGGGGCAGAAGGGAAGGTGTAAGTTCAGGTGGGAGGTCTGACCAGAGTGCCACCAAAGGCTAGATTGCTAGAGGAACCTCATCAAATATTTGGCCCTTAATAATGCTAAAAATGCTAGTCTAAAGGGGACGCTAGTGAAAAACAGCAGCAGTGTTTACCACCATTCACGTCATGCATTTGCATAGAGCCCCCAAGGTTTTGGGTCCCATTGTTGGCTACAAACAATTAATACACTTGGGGGCTGGGGGGCAGGCAGAAACCACAAAACTAGCTGGCCCTGGTGAGACGCTAACCAGCTAAAGACAAAATGAACACACCTATAGGAATCAGTAGGAGTCCATGAGGAGGTGATGTGTGTTCAGAAACTAGGTACCGTCCAGCAATTGGGCTACTGGCACTGCTCAATTTGAAGATGTACTGAGTGCTTAATGAAACTGTTAAAATGTGCTCTGGGAAAAGGCACCTAAAACCAACAGCTGCATTCTGGTCGATATCTTCTGGAATTGAACTCCATGAAATACCTTCTGATTGCACTGATCCTCTGGCATCTTCACGATCGAATTTCGGTCCCTCATTGATTTTTGATTTAGGAGAGCCAATTACCTTTTAGCTTGTTTAATAACAGCCAATAGTCTTTGAGCTTCTATAAAACCACACTTATCTGCACATTAAACTCCTAAAAAGCCTGAGTGATGCTCTCAGAATACTGTTTGAGCACCGCAGCCTTTGACTGAAGTGGTAGCTGATGGCCTGCTATTTTACGAGTTTCATGACTATTTTCTTCTCTTACACTTGTTTATAGGCAGATATGCCTCACATGGATGATGGACGGCATGGCTGGGTTCACTACCAGATCTGCAGGACAGGAGAATGTCATTAATAGCACGGGAAATGTGTATCGTTCAGGCAGGAGAACGCGGCAGCTGTTTGCTCTGGGCTGCTGCTGTGGCACCTCACTCTGACGCCACAGTGTTGGTTAGATACATGTGTAGTGTGTAAACAGCTTATCTCTACCAAGGTGCCTGTTTCTGTCTATCCGAAATGGAGGTGAGAAGCCCCCTACACGCCCACGTCAGCTGGGATTTCATCACACACTGCAGTGCTGGTTGCTATCCCCTTGGACAGCATTCCTGTTTCATGAAAGGGGGCGGCACTGACCCCATTATTTTTTCCTTGTTTTAGTGAAAACCGTTCACACTTCGGAGTGATAACGGTCTGTGGGACACTCCTTGTATGCTAGAATGTTTCAGGAAATTTGAGGCTTTTCCATCAGTGGTCTCTGAAAAGTTTGTTAGATCCTTGTACTCCCAACTTGTTATTTACCCAGTGAGTCAAGAATATATATATCCCCGTTTATCTATATTCAAAACCACAGTCACAGAGTAGTCAACTGTTGAGCTTGTCAATCAGCCAAAAGTCATAACTAGTTAATCCAAAGGTACATTTTTAGGTACCTGGAGTTGCCATCTTGATGCCCTGAATCATCTCCCCTGAATCAGTTGCCTCTATGGGATGGTGAGGCTCTCCTGCTTGTTACGAGATCTTCATGGTGTTACCTGAGTTTGAGTGTTTTCTTCCAAGTCTGCTTCTCTCTGTATCGACCTCTGCTCCATTCCTAAGACCCCGAGGCCTGCCAAGCCCATCAAAGCCCAATGCCCAATCGCACGACCCTGATTCTGATCATTGCCTCCACCCATCTATGACAGACACCGATAGCCTGACCCAACAACCATTATAACCTCCACCCGTCTAGGACAGATACCGATCGCTTGATTCAACAACCATCATCGCCTCCACCCATCTATGACAGACGCCGATCGCCCAACCCAACAACCACCATCGCCTCAGTCCTCCACCGCCTGACACCGATCACCCTACTCCTACAACAACCTCCAGTACTCCACCTCAGCTTCTCGTCAACCAGCTTGGTAACCCCCGATTCTCCTGTCTGGGTGTTTAGACCGCTGTGTCACCATCGGGACTAAAGATCACCTTTCTGTCACTGATCTGTGTTAATGTCAATTTTTGCTATTCCTGTCACTTCATTATTACTGCGAGAACCTGTTTCCCTGCCAGGGAAGACCTGTGTCCTGCTTACATATCTGTTGGCACCTTTTACCACAGTCTCATCTCCTATCGTACTGCTCTTTACACTCTGTTTAGTCCTGTTGCCCCCCCACGAACCTGCTCCCTCCCCTCTAATTGCGACGCAAGAATTTCACTGTTTCCTATTGACCCGTATTTAAAGTCAGAATATGAAACAAACCTCCAACTGGCACGACGGATGAAGCCGTCATTTTTGACTTTTTTGCTTTACTTATTATATTATTATATTATTTGTTATATAAGTTCCAGAAAATTCTCTCTCAAATGGGACAACAGACTCTGACAGATTTAAGGCATGGCATATTCTCACTATTTCATCTACTTAAGCCTATTTGTCTCCCTCTTTTATATTTAACATTTCAAAAGGACGGGTACCATGCAAGATTGAATGGTTCCTCCTGAGAAGCCTGATCACTCTTTCTACATGGATACAGAGATTTACGAGGTTCCTGGTTTCCTCCTCATCTTTGACAGGCACCCTTGAGTCTGTCTAGCTCTCATGTAATAGACCTGATGCATGATTCCATGCCTAACAAATCATACAGAGTCAGATCAGTCTGCCACCCAACCCTTGGTTCAGGTTCATCTGGAGTGGAGACGACATCCTCAAACCCTGAAACAGCAAAGACATTTAAACAATTATTTGCACACCACATGGTTCGACCCAGCATGGTACCGTTCAGAGTTACCATGATGCCACTCAGCTGAACCTGCTCTCGATTTGGCACATGGTGAAAGTGTTGAATAGGGAGGCACATTTTCCTGGTCCATGGCACCAGATGCTAGAAAATGAATACAGAAAATGAAAGCAATGCACATTATAAGACAAAACTAAACCCTACCAACTTCTGGGCAGGCTATTTGACATACTTAATAAAGTACCTATTTCATTTGTTCAGGGGGAACTCCGACGGTGTTAGAACAAGCTAGTGAGGGCCAAAATGATGCTTCATGAACTATTTGCTTCATCTTTTGAACCCACTAAATGGTGCTTTCTGTTCAGAAAACATCACACAGCATGTCCCAAAGCAACCCAAGTGCACCACCTACTGGGGTAAAAAAATACAGCAAATGGTTCATAAGGGGTCATTTTGTCCATCACTAGTATTAGCATTTCTGGGTCTGTGCCCTTTAGCTGAACCCTAACTCGAACCATATTTGAACAATGCGTATCTTTTCATGGGATCCCACGAGTTATTTCTATCCATTTTACCGAATTTATTGCTTGATACAGTAATGATGACTTTACCCAAATACTATCTTGTGGCTATCGACATTGCATTTGTTTAATTTACTTTTAGCCATGTTTATTAGATACATTAGCGTCTTTAGATAAAGTGTCCCTAAACAGCTAGCCATCCAGTTTCAGTGTACTTACCATTACCAGTAGTGTGCCTGTCCTCTGGTCTCTCGTGCCCCATGGACAAATCCCCTTTTAAAATTCTAACTGCCTTGCCACAGGCACAGCAATAGGTAGTGATATATTCACACCATTGGCCACAATAAGGACAAAACATTTCTCACTTCTCCAGACACATAAAGATGTCTATCCCTTTAAGACAATGGGAGGCCAATTGACCGGCTCACTGTCCAATCAGTAGCAAGCATGTGATGGTAAGTAAGCATATACCTTTTCCGTTTTCAGTGCGGATAATGTTGTAGTGTTTTCATGTTTGCTAGCATGTTTTCCCATTTGCTGGTGTGCTTTCATAGTTGCTGGCGTGTTTTTCGTATTTCCATACACCAATGATGGGAAATCGTGGTGTGCAGTCTTCACATCTATTCCCCGTGGCCCAAAGCCAAACTAGTTCTCCTCAATGTTTCTCTCCCCCATCTCCAAACCCAAAATCGAAATAAGCCTCTTGTCCTCTCCTTCTGTTACATAGATCTGTTTGCCATCTCAACCAACTCAGATCTTACATAAACATATAATGCGTGTTTTGTAGAATGATGCACCTGCCTCATTTGTTAGAGACTATCCTGCATGTTCAAGCAAATGTACAATGAAAACTAAACAAAATTTCCCAGAAGGAACCTGCTGGATCCAAGCTAAATTGCATTGAGAGTTACTGGCACGCTCTGATTCCTCTTCCAGTGAATCGATGCAGTTTCACAGGACAATGCTAGTCTTATAACAAAAGCTTTGTTCGAGCATACTGAGGACGTATGCCGATGCTTACTGCATGCATAGAGTTACCCTTGTGATGTTAGCACAGTGAACGAGGACTTTTCTGTCCTTCCTTCAGTGAGAACTGCTCTACTGTCACCGAACCCCCCCGCCGCCATCAGATATTTTCTGTTCTCCTTGGGGATCAGATGCCTCAGGTGTTAGCTGCTGGGCTGGGGACACAGACAACACCTGTCGCCCATTGCCTCCTCCATTCACGAGGCACCTGTTCACGGGGGGGGAGGCACGTAGCACCTCCCTTGTCCCGTCAGCTGACTGATGACCTCACAGTACAGCTCCCCAGCCTGCGTCTCTAGGTCGTCAGCTGGCACAGAAGTTCACCCTTCCTCATAGATGTGAGAGGAGCCGCAGTGGATTTGAACATGACTATCCTGAGCTGTCACTGCAATAGCTGAACTGTTTCCCCAGCTCTGATATCTCTATAAATTTAGTTATTGCCTACTTTTTAAATATTCTTTAATATTATTTGCTCTATTTATTTCCTCCTAAATTATACCTTGTTCTTGTTATCCCTCCTGTGATAACGGACAAATAAATTTTCCCTCAAATGCATGAATAAAGGTCTTGTCTTGTCTGATCTTATTCCCTATGTCACCTGCCAGCTGCACATGCCAGCTTCCACTGAATTCTCAATGCATTTGCAGTGCCATGATAGATATATATATATAAATGCCCATCTAAAGGACCACTTTCCATTTGTGTATATTGCATCTGCTAATGAATTTGGTGCAGTAGCTTATTTTCAAAACGATTCAATATTGACCATAAATCGAGGACCTTTTCCCAAATAAAACACAGACACTCCTATTCCCAGGCCTGTCTCTATATGCTAATTTATAATGCAATGAGAGACTAAAACACTGTATCTGCCTTTATTAAAACACTAGATGAAAATGTACAGTACGTCCAAATCTTTCAAGCAAGGATGTCTGCAGTAATACGAAACATGAAAGGACTGAGGTCCTGCTGCGTCGGTCTGCAGGAACTCTTTCTGCATGACGCTCCACGTTTCTGTCCTGACATTTCCTGTTCATACAGCCTGCCTACACAAAGCCACACTGGGCCTTATTGTTACTCACCTAGAGCAAAGTCTTCCCGATGAACAGCATCGTAGCCAGCTAAAGAAGCAGGATGGTTCATTTCCTGCAGATCTGTGGTGTAGGATGACCGTGAATCAGATATTTTTGATATTTACGCCAAATAAGAGGGAATTGGTAGTTAAGCATTTGATCTGCATTTCCTCCTTTCTGTCATTCCTTCCCTCGTCCAGTTCTTAACATTAGCATCTAAATAAAACTGTAAAGTTATTAATTGACTTCCCTGTCAGAGGCTATTCACACACCTATTTTTTGTCATTAATACTTTTTGCCTCTTGGGTGATTTTTAAAAAATGTACGTGAAAGAAGAGGTGCTTCATCTCCCTGTGTCTGTTTTTGTAGCTTTTTAATATTAGATTCTTGGAAATTCAGTCTTTAGCTTGTAGATCAGCCCTGGTATGAAGTGAGAGTCCTGGATTTTTCTGGCTTCCAGTGATGCTTTCACTGCCAGAGGTTTGACGCTGGGCTTCTTCCTAAGCAATAATCTCACACCATCGTACCGCATGATCAGTGCTGTCCTACGGATGTAGACTCACCATGCTCCTCACCGATCATCATTTCTTCCCTCTTGTCCTGCACTTTTTTTTTTTTTTTTTCCCAGCCCTGTTCTGGACGAGCACTTATGCACAGTGTGTGGGTAGATGAATGGGCTGCCATTTTTTTCTGGATATTGTCAGGAAAAAGTCCTGATGTACTGACTCAAGCAGGATATAGCTGAGGAGATACGCAGTCCTCTTGGAGTTTGATGTTCTCTTTCCCCTTTGACATGTTCATGGCTGTACTCCTTCATGGGCCCATTAATGAGAACGTTCTTGTCTTGAGGCAACATGGAGAACTACATGTAAATGGACTGGCAGGTAGTTTACTGAGTACAATAAAAATCAAGTGCAGTAACAGGAACAGAAGATAGGTGTTCATGAGCCGCACGGGGTCAGTGTCCACTACAAGGGTCGAAATCCATGGGACAACTGGAGAGGCAGAAGTACAAAGGGGGAGGCAAGAATAAAGTGACAGAACAGCTTGGGTCAATGAAGAGTCTCGGTGACCAAATCCAAAGCATAAAGCGCAAAGAACAAAGCAAAACCAGAACAGGACTAGAATACAAGAACACTAGAACGTAGCAGGCAGCTATAGGTATAGGGCCACTGAATTAGGAATATGTGAAAACACTAAAACACTAAGACAATCAATGGAAACATTCTCTGGTGCAGATACTGGGAAACCAGCAGGTGGGTGCAAGGGATTCTGGGAAATGTCATTCAGAAAGCCCAGGATGTGACTCTTCATCTCTACACCTCTGCTGCTTCCCTGAGACCCCTGAAGCTTCCTGAGGCCTACGGGCCTCACGACGATGCCCAGATCCTGCTGTTTGTATGATGTTCTGAATTCATGCTCAGGCCGCTGCGTCATCTGTGACAAAACCCTGCGCCAGGGTGCCTCAGAAAGCCAGCAGGAGGCCTCTCCTCTGCCTCTGGACCTTTTCTCAGAGGTTCCATCAGAGAGCGATCAGGGAAGCTGGGCTGGTCATTCTGGTCACGGTGTGGGTTCAGAACACAAGGGGCTCTCTGCCACCTTCTGGAGTTTATTCAGATACGGAAACCGCTGTTTGACGAGGCGAATAGAGCTGATTCAGGGTGACCTTTTACACCTGCCACTCTGTACCTGTCCCTGGTCCAAATCCAACATATGTTCCAGTAGCTAATCTCATCTCTGGGTCAGATGGGGTGAGGTGGGATGGGGGGGGGGGGGCATGGATGCAGTGCCATTCTGAGGAGGATGTGAAGCTGTTTTGTTTGCGCAAGGTCTGTAAATGGGATCAAATCTCTGGTTGTTGCATTTACTGCGAATCCCGTTACGGGTGATGTTATCGAGTGGTTGTGCAAATGCGACAGGCATGTGCGATATACAAGTGCAGACTCCGGAGCGGCAGAAACAGAAAGGTAAACATACGCATGTCAGTCAGACATTTCAGGCTAAATTTGAGTGCAGAGCTGCATGTATTTCTATTAACATTTCAGCTCTAAGGGTTTCAGCAAACTGCAGCCCAAAGTCAGAAAAACTCCCAATAGCAGACAGGGTCACTGTCCCCCGAGGGGCAGAGCAAACACGTGTGTCCATCCATATCAGGAAGATGCTGGGTTAAGTCGCTTTTTTATCGTATTGCTGAGAGCTGTCTCAGATCCACAGTGTGTTGGGGACAGTTCAGTGACTGATAGTGACAAAAAAGGGAGGCTGAAATTCGTCACACTGTCTGAGGTCCTTATGGAAGGTTTGGGTGGAATGTTTGTAGTGTGTGGCGACAAAAAGCTGGGTTTTTGGGGAGGGGGGCGTGGGGGGTGTTTCTCTGTCCCTCCGTACGCCTCACTGACATAACAGTTGGGTCTACAATATTGGATTGTTTTATGAATTATTCAGCAGAAACAATGGTCCATTATTTATTCACGCTAGTTTCTGCATGAAAGGCATCCGTTACCATCTTCACAAAGATCGTTCTTGAGAGGAAATCGTGGTTTGGCTGGCTCAGAGAGCGCGGCTGCGCCCAGTGCATGAGCGGTCAGGTCCGGCATGGCAGAGTCAGCCTCAGAGGCAGAAAGAAACCTGTGTTCAGAAGCCCTGTTCTGGACGAGCACTTATGCACAGTGTGTGGGTAGATGAATGGGCAGACACAGCACATGCATTTCGAGATGATGTAATACACCTGTAAGAACATTTCTGAACATTGTTTGAAATATGATTTTTCTAGTTTATTATGACAGTTATACTGAAGATGACATCATATTTGTAAAATGATGCATTACATATATATAATATTTTAAAAAGCACATTTTTTTTTGTGTAATTTTAGAAGGACATCTTCAGTCCCTTTGAAGGATGCCCTTGCTGGAAAAGCATGATGAATATGATGACCATGAAAATGGCCATGATGGGCCCGATAGACTCATGCGTGGCCCTGGCCATGCTGGGGAGAGCAGTGGGGGTAAGGGGGGGTGCATGTGTATGATGCTTTACAGCCCAGCTCCCCAGCACTGTGTAGTTCCAACACCGTGGACGAAATGATTGAAATGATACAAGATTTTGTGGAGAACAGTCATCAACACCAAGACAGTTCATCTGAAAAATTACTCAGTTGAAGTGTATTGAATTAATTATTATTTCGACCAACGATAACCCAGGTTCGAGTCTCCGCCTGGGTTACATGTGTGTGGAGTTTGCATGTTCTCCCCATGTCGTCGTGAGGTTTCCTCCGGGTACTCCGGTTTCCCCCCACAGT
>JAODJX010000035.1:20468971-20482103 GCA_026776945.1 Isichthys henryi | reverse complement strand
CCCCCCCCCCCCCCCCCCCCCCCCCCCCCCCCCCCCCCCCCCCCCCCCCCCCCCCCCCCCCCCCCCCCGCGGGGCGCGGGGGCTGGGGAGTGTCTCAGAATTCCCATACTCACTGGGGTCACAAATGAATTACCATGAATGAGCTTCTTTAGGTGATGATGCAGTTCCCTGCTTAAACTGTCATAAACATGTTATAACGCCTATAAGCAGCCGTCATAGCCAGATATTTGGCATGGCACAGCGACACCCTACATGACAAACCGAGAGTGTTACCTCACATAGTGTTCGGCTCAGTAATGATATAACAGCACGTCACATTATGAAGGTTCCTGTAGCTTTTTTGTCTAAGCCCCGTCTTGCTCTCCTTTAAAACACATGCACACACATAATTACAGGTAAGAGCAGAGCTTGGGGTCAGACCCTCTACCCAGTACCACCATTATAAACTCTCATTGCTAGTTTTTCAGTGAAAGACTTTGAAATCATGAAGTGTTCGGAAATTAGCATGAAGTGGTCTTAGGGTGGAGCTGTGAGAGTCTGTATACATCTCCTTCATCACACTTCATTTCCACATCCAGACCTGCACCGCTGACCATGATGGCTACAGACATGGCTGGACTGCGATTAAATTTCAGCCCTGGACTTTGGGGTCTCCGATGGCCCCCAAAGGGGCCTAGCCAGACCTTTTATGGGGGTAATATTTTGCTGAACCTCTTGGGGGGGGGGGTCCCCCTTGGTAAATTTTTGCAGGCTCACATACTCATTGCCTGGCTTGCCAGATGGCTAATCCAGCCATGGCTGCAGCCAGTTCTGGGTCATCTCCCGCTATTTGGGGTGTGACTGCATGGGGACCAGCCCTGGAACTGTGCCGTTAACTGACCAACGTGCCGCCTTGAAAGCGAGGCTGAGGGGGGCCACACTATACATCAAAATCATTCCCTGCTAAGTGCTGTGTCAGAGAGACCCCTAACCAGCGCACCTGGGGGGCAGAGTGTCAAATAATCTTTAATAAATGACATCTGTGATAAGCGGAATGCCACTGAGACGCACGTAAAAGCCGGCAAGCGGGGAAATTCAGCTGATTCATCACAGACAGTACACAGAGTTTGTCTCTACTGAAAACCTGGTTGCTTACAACAGGAGCTAAAATACCTGCATAGCAGTAATACTGAGTCCTGTATTGTCTTGTCATTCTTTTAACCATATTTGTGCTTGACTGTTTCACTGCTGTTTATTGCTAAAACCACACTGACTACAGTATATAAAAACGCTGCTTCTCTTGTTGTTTTTATATTTGTTGTGTGATTTTGCCTCCTCACAGGCTACATTTACTCTACAATATTTCTTATGTTGATCCCACATGAGCTTGAAGGCCCTCTCATTGGGTCATTGCAATGGGAATGGAATTATGCAGAAGCCATCCCTCAGTAGGAAGGTCCCTCATTTTCTCTGCTTCTCTGAACCTCTCCAAGGACCCGCAAATGGAAAAGACTGATCGGGAACACTGAGGAAAGCAAGAGGGACACAGACGGGGGTCACGGAAGCACAGAGCCGCATCTGTCGGGGGGGGGAGGGTGGAGGAATCCTGAAAGTGTGGTGATGGACGGAAATACAGAGTCTGGAGTTACTGGCGCTGGGTTACAGAAGCACAGAATCACGGGAGGTGCAGAGGCATTAGAGGACACCATAAGCCAGACGTAGCACAACAATCTGGGATCGGGTGGGGCGGGGGGGCATACAGGTTGCCTATGCCAGTATTTTTATAACACCAAGGATCTGGCTGCAAGTGAAGTTCAGGGGTCCTTCACAGGCATGTAAAATGGCAGATTTCTGTGAAAAGGCAGATCACGAGGCGAACACCTCCTCAGAGCAGAGTGGCATGCCCTTACCGTATGTGGCATGCGGCTGTAACAACGTGCCCCACCCACACTGGCTGTGAAGACCAGCTTCACCTGCACCCTAACCGACAGCATCCTACCAGACAAGAGCAAGGAGCAGATGCTATTAACATTACACACCACATGAGAGATGTTTCTGTGTGTGGCAGTGGAGAATCAGGTATTAAGCTGAGGTGTGTGTGAGGGAGGCAGGCAGGCCCACGTGCAGCCAGAGTGCTCGAAATGCCCGTCAGATGCAGGGCTTTTATCTGAAGCATGTCTTGATCCACGATCAGCCCGTTGCAGTATTTCCACGTGCAGTTGCCAGCGACACAGGAAGGGGGTGAAACGTAATCGAAAGCTGTTTGCTAGGAACCCTGGAGAAGCTTTGAGGATCAGCCTATTTACGACTGAAGATGGTCTGCATGTGCTTACCTTTGCTGGCCTGAATATCACGCAGACATCAAGCATATTATCCTGTTCCGCAAATGTAATCCATTACAAGCATCTTTGTTACATTTTCTCTGTCTTTTTTGGCAGATTATTTTTGCAGTCACATTATCAGCACGTGACTGTGTGTTTTTTTCCTCAACGGCTGCTACAGGTAGAGCATCGGTCCCTATGGCAATAATAATGACATCTGTGGGATTTTAGTGACACCTCCTGCATGAAGAGTCTGTCCTGACCAGAAAGGGTGCTGGTTATATGGGACCATGAGTAGGACAAGGAGAAACCGGAGCCACTTCTGCTCAGGGTCTGAATTTAGCCGTGAATAAACAGTGCGGAGATAAAATGTAAATAGGCACAGGGTGTGAAAGCACCCAACGGAACGGGACTGGCTGTTTGGAATGTCACTGAAGTCTGAATGGGATTGGTTGTCCAACATGTCACTCACCTCCACACCCAGATCAGACAGAAAAAGAAAGTGTCAGGATGCACTGAGACCAGTTCCTAAGAAGAGCCTGGTTTCTGGAGGAAGATCTTCTGCTTTTCTTCATCCTGATAAGGCAGGTTTATTTGCAGGCAAGCGCTCAGCTTCGGGAGCAGATTCGAATTAGGAATGCAAGCGCAGCCCTGTGCAAAGATTGTATAATGCAGCCTTTTTCCCAAGGAGGCTCTGGGGGTATCATGTTCTCCTCTCCCCCTCAGTTACAATATCCGTTTAACTTGCTCCCTGCGGGGTACGTGTGCTGCAGAAATCAGAGCAGATATTGAGATGGAATGCACGCAGGAGAATATGTGTCTGGACTGGTGAAGGCAGGGTCCGTTGGAGATGGCAACCAGAACATGCCAGAAAAAAATACTAAGGAAAAGAAACATGCAGAGAGACTGACACACTCCACACCAGCTCACCTGTCACAACTGTGAGAGGCATACATTTTTAATGTAAATGCATTTTTTCTATATGATTCTCAGGGCTGGAGTGAAGTTACGTGTTGCAGTTTAAGGCTCGAACTGTGTTAATTTCTTGGAGGTAAAGGTCAATGTGTTTATGGTAGTTTGCTGTGTGAACATACTACTGTCCGTTCAGAGCCTGAGCCTGCAGTATGGCAGGATTGGAACCCAATACTGCAAAGTAGCAGGAAGAGAACCAAACACTGCAGTTTAGCAGGAAGGGTACCAAAAAAACTGCAGTGTGGCAATAAGTGAACCCAATACCTCACTGTGACAAGAAGACAGCCCAATGCTGTTGTTTCACAGGAAGGGAAGTGAACAATGCAATGTGGCAAGAAGAGAACAGTGCAATGTGGCAAGAAGAGAACAGTGCAATGTGTCAAGAAGAGAATCCAGCACTGCAGTAGGGCTGGTATGGAAGCCAACACTGCAGTGTGGCAGGAATAGATTCTACTACAGTGTGACAGGTAGGGAACCCAACACTGGAATATAGCATGAAGTGAAGCTATCACTGCTATTGGAAGCTCCTCTCTCTGTTTTATACCCTCCCCCTTCCTTAGAGACTCACTGGTGGGTGTTGGAGAACTTCCAAGAACTGTGTACCTGTTTTCATTTCATTCACTGGGATTTCTGTATTATCTGCTTCCAAACCACAAACAGGAAAATGCAAAGGCAGCCAAGTAAAAGCATGAACATAAATGAAGCTGAATGCGAAAGTAGTCTGCTTAAATAACAATGTGGACAATGGGCTACATTTTTGCAATACCCACTGTTATTTGTGATTCTCACAGATACTTTTTGCACTTAAAAATGCTTGTAAAAAGGAGGAACCAATTCCTATTTTTGTATCTTACAAGGCTTTAAGTAAATAAACCTCAATTAAATCCAGTGAGGTGCCAGATCGGAGTAGCATGACGTGTTCTTAACCTGGCTGTGTGAGGCAGACAACTGTGGAGGCTGAGATGGAGTGACAGACTTTCTCACCTGTACAGAGTCATCATGAGGGAAATCAAGTCACAACGAGGCAGTTTTTGGTGGCCAGGAGCCCCAAGCTGGAGTCAGAAGTGATCAGATCCTGGAGGAAGGGAAGGAGGAAGGATGGATGGCAGACTGAGACTCTGATAGACGCTGCAGGTTGGTCGGCCATCTTTACCTTTAGTTTTTGGCAAGAAATGTGACATCCTTGGTGAGCATGTGGGTTTGCTTTTATTAGACCTTAGGAGATTTCCCTGGGTAAAGTGAACATCCCAAAGCACGGTGACAGTCTCTATTTAATAAAGTCTTATGAAATGCACAAGTACACAGAGAAGACATCATGGAAACACATCATGATGAATGTAATTATTGCAGCGAGACGCACGGGTTGTGGGGAATCTTGTAGCTTGCAAGTGACCGGTCATTCTCTAGTGTCTGAAGAGAGTGTTACTGTGTGCCATGTACAGCCAGCTGAATACAGCTCCTGCTCACAGGATCCTTCATTTCTCCTACAAATATCTATCAGGTGTGGAAATTTCAGGTCCAGAAAGTAAAAATCCAGACCAGGATTTTCTTTAAACCAACAACTTGAGTACTACTGTATATGACTGTGACTCTTTATGCTCAACTGGTTGGTTGAAACAAAATCCTGGTCAGGATTTTTACTTTCTGGACCTGAAATTCCCACCTCTGACATCTATTCTGTACATTTCTTTACTGTCTGCTTTTTATCCTTGGAAATGCCACACTCCACCCAGCTCAGAAGGACACTAACCCAACCTCAGCTTTACTACCTGAAAAACAGTATGTGCTTTAATGTTGTTCATATATTATTCACCTCTTTTGGGGAAGAAGGGTGTTGTGTGAGCATGTAACTGCAAAGCAGTTGACCATGTTTTCTTGCATATTCATCTAACATCATCTTCCATTGCCGAAGACCTGCTCCGATACTAAGAACATAAGTATCGAAGAAGGTTAAAATCCCTGGATGTCGTCCTTGCCCGACCCCAAATATTAAGGATCGGTTGCGTTCTCATCAACAAGAACTATCCCATAATTCACTGCATCCGAGGCTCATTCTTAGGAGGCAGGTTAGCAAGACCACTCTTGCTAAGACCACAAGTACACTTTTGCGTTCTTGGTATTGTGAAACACCCTTCGTCAGTGATGTCAGGAACTTTTATTAAACAATCGGCACCATCAGAAGCTCTGTCTGAGAGCTGGCTTAACCTCCCCATCCTCACCAGGCTCAGACCTTCAGTGGCTGAGACTGATGTGACTCTACTTGATTCAGATGTCCACAGTGCATCATGGTGATCTCTCCATCGAGGCAGAGAAGGGCACTGCCCTCGGGGCTAGAATGTCTAACCTAGTCAATCTGAAATGGACAATCGCTACATAATCAAAGCCTTCTGCTCGAAAGAGCTGCAGTCTTTTACAGTCTGGCTACTTTTTACATCTGCAGAAAGGTAATGAACTGAATATGCTCTCTAGTAAAAAGAAATTATCATCATTTTTACATTTTGGGATTCTGCTTGTAATGCACCTCTCAGATTTTCATCTATTGATGAGATTGGCAACGGTCTCCGAAAGCAGTGATTTGGCAGCCCCGACTCTGCCGCTCCATAGATGATGTCATCTATACCGAACCTCGATTCAAGGGGGGGAGTAAGGGGAGGGGGTCCTGGGCGACAGCCTGTTTAGCAAAAGTCCCCTTCATGGAAGAGACTGGTCTGATTGATACGCCAGTATCTGATTGCTAGGAAAGCTGGAAAATGATTGAACTTAAAGGAATTTTCAATGAATCCAATCTGAGTGAAAGTATTAATGTCGGCAAGCAGTAATAGTCACCCAAGCACAGCACGGAAAACCCAAAGTTCTCTGCAAAATGCTTTGATGGGCACAATGCCGTTGGATGTTTTAATAGCCAGGAAAATAACTTTCACAGATAATGCGAATAATGGTCTCCTCACTGTTTTCAGCATTTTAATAATGCTGTGCTACAGGAATAAAATGAAAATATGAATAATAGATAGACCAATGTAAGAACAATATAACGTGCCACCGAAGGTCTGTGCACAAAGCTTATTTCGTTTCTCATTCTTTCATGAAGCTGAAATACAAGGTTTTGTGATGAGAATATCCAGTCCAAGGAGCTCTCTGCTGGTAGCCACGTTTGTCAGCTTTGGCCACCTGGTTCCCAGCTCAGCCCCCTGAAGCTCCAAGCTCCAGCCTGCACCTTAAAGCATAATGATGGAGAAACACAATGTGCTCATTTATGAAACTTCAGCTGGGTTTCCATGGGAACCGCAAAGGTTGGAGATAATTCTTGGTAGATTGGGATGTTATGGTCACAGGAAGGCTAAAGATAAACCTCCTTTGGTTAAAGAGATGTAAGGAGAGCGCAGCTGAGGTGTAAATGTCCGAGGGAGGTGCGGTAGACCCTCGACAAGGTGATAAGCTAGAGATGCCGGGTATTTTGAAGCACACATGACCACCTCAGTGAGGAGGTGTATTTTACAGTCGCTGTTTAAGACATGCTCTATAATTTGATTATATCAGGACTTCTAAATAAATCCTTTCGTTTAATATGGGTCTCTCGTCTTTTGAGACAGCCATTAGTCATATCCCCCCCTCCCCCCGCCATCCATATTTTTCCAGTAAATAGAATGAAACTGAAACAGACAGGAATCTATTTTCCTCAACCCAGATACAATTTGTGCTGGGATTCAGAAAGTCTGGGGGAGGGGGGGGGTGCCCTAAACACTATCTACAGATGAGAGAACTGGGAGTTGGTGACCCAGGACCATGACGAGTGGTGCCTGTGGTCTCCCTCACCAGTGTGGTCCCGGGCCGATAATGGAGTGCGATGGTTTGTGTGTTTTTCGACGATAGCGATGGCAGTGCAGGATCATTTCTCCCAGGGACTAAGAGAAGCTCAGCGGGGCTCTTTGTGCTTATTGGTCCAATGGCATCATTTCATATGTCCTGCTCTTCCTCAGCCTGCAGACTTAACATGTACCACGACCCGCTTTGTGGCTTGTTTGGCTGCTCCACCCTCACTGCTGGGTTTAGTTAGGTGGGGGTGTACAGTCTTTTTCACTGAAACAGTCCCTCTATTACCCTTGCCTCCCCTCCGCCACCCCCACCCAGTCCTTGTTAACCCTGAAAATGAAAACCGTGTCCCCAATTAACCCGGGGCGGCTCGCCCTGTCCCACATCACGTGACTCGGCTCCCCAACTGCAGCACAAGGACGTGCTGAAGTAGCTCTCCTTTTGGACTCTCCGCTTACTTAATTCACCAATGATTTTATCTGCAGTTTCATCGCTATATTTTTAAATTGTGCCATACGAACACTGACTCGATGCTTCCGATGAATTCTGTGTAGAACAATGACGTTTTAAAATCAAACACATAAATGTCTCATTAATATAATGATTAAAGTAAAATTACTAATGATTATTTGGTAACGATGTCTCCACGCCCATATACTGGACACATGGTTGGGGTGTGGATGGATGGATGGATGGATGGATGGATGGATCGATCGATCAATGGATGCTAGCGCATAACTTTGGGTTGAGCACTGGGGGGTTAAGGTCACCACCCATTTAAAGGGGTCCAGAAGGTTGTATTGGTTGGTTTTGATTATTGGGGCGGGGTTATAGCCCCGGCCATAATTTATGCCTATGGATGGATGGATGGTCATCACGTGCTGTGTGGATGCCAGCTGAACATTTTATTAAATGCACGCCTGACCCGTATCCTGGGTCACCAGCCGCCCTTCTTCAGAGACCAGGCTTGTTTGGAACAATCTCGTTTTCCCGATGGCTGTGGATCGGTCGCCGCCAACGGGCCGTTTCGGCGTGGAGGAGCGTCGTCCTCAAAGAGCGCCTCTCATCTTCAAATTAGTGTCTCTCGAAAACATCGAGTCTAAAACGGCGATGCACAATAATTTTCTAAGTGCATTTTGCAATTTGCCGGCGACGCGTGGCTGACGAGGCCACCTCCTCCCCCTAATGCTCCTCCATCGATTCCCCGCCCTCCACAATCACGCTAACGCCGGCTGAGAGCGCACGCCGTTTTTCCTCGTGTGATTGAAGTGAGACGGCGACTGCCAAGACGAGATGGGGAGTGCAGTCCCGGCATGATGAATGGGACTGCCTAGTGGGAATTTATTTAACCTGGAAAAAATAGATGAGAGAGATGCACCATTGTCATTGAGTTTAGCGATGATGCGAGCTTATCTAGCATGGCTGGTGGGTGCCTGCTTGGGCTACTGATTCTAAACAGCGGAAGAGCTTCATGCAACAACGTTCTTCACTTGTTCTTCTTATACACACACGCACCCACAGGTTCCAACATACTGTACGCCCTTCTGTGAGCAACAAAAAATGGCCAAGTGCCCCTGCATGTGTGGTGTGTACCGTAGCTAGAGTACCAGGACAGACTGTAACTTCTGCTTTCTGTAATTTAGCCAAAGGGAGTTGTTGGTATTTGTTTTGGTCTGCGGATTTCCTTTGTGGTTAACAACAGTCAGAAAATACTACACTTGTAAATATACTATGATTAGTAATAATAATAATAGTGGAGTCTACAAAAGGAGCCAGTGAAAGATCCCCCTAATGTAGCCTATTAATAATTATACATGAATAACATAAACATGAACAAAGGGCTACATAGAGCTCTGTGAATCTGCAATGCACATTCATATTACAGTGGCTTATTGTGCTGTTGCATCTGTGGATTCAGAGGTAGGTCTGTGAGGCTTCAGTCATACAGCATTTCCCCTCAGCCCGTCATGGATCGCTGGGCCTCAAAGCCCTCCCTCAAAGCCCCGCTGGGTGATATCGGGTCTACTTTTTGGAGAGCATAATCTCATATTGCTCTGGAAGGCCACTTCAAAGAAAAGCCAGCAGGATTATCTGGTGAGATCCAGTGTCACCTAAAGCGAGGTGTCATTCATTGTGATGGCTCGGGTTCCAAGAGGGACGCCCCCGGCACTCCACATTCATTTTCCCTCGTGGGACATTGCTATTGGCTGGGATCGCAGCCAATCATGGCGTTGCAGCCAACGTAATTCCTCCTGGGTCACTTTGAGTGCCGGCGGTCAGCAAAGGGGAGAAACAAACTCCTGGCCTTCCAGATTGGGCTGGCCATCGACCTCACCGCTGTCGATAAGCTGGCTGAAATATCAGGGGAGTTCATCGAAAGGTTCTGTTGAATGCCAACATACGCGCCACACCCATCCCAACAGGCTTCAAAGTTTTGGGTGGGTGGCTTTGCCATCTGTCAATCAGCCAGGTTTAATACAAAGGGAAGTTGGTTAAACCGACAGGTGGCTGACAGCGCAGACCACTCTCTCCACCTCGGTTACTGAAGACTGGTCCCTTCATTACTGACGGAGCCATTCATTCCTGATTCTGAGACACGTTTCAGGTTTTCAGGTTTTGCATTTTGGCCATGTTGCGTAATCCCTAGGGGGTGCACGCACTGCACACTCTGTTTTGATTACAGATGGCCACCTTACCATAGCAGCTGTACCAGTAAATGTACTACTGCACCCCCCCCCCCCCCCACCCTAGTTTTCTGGTGTTACTTTTGTTTCCTACTAAAATGCTGAGAAATGACGACTAGAGTAATTTGCACCCGTTTCCCCTGGAGATAGTATTGACACTAAGTGTGTCAATAAACTGAGACAGCCGATGCCTCCTGCTAATGCTGGCAGTGTTTATGAACTCGCCGGCTGTTTCCATATATGCTGTGTACACAGAATCCTTCATTACAATGACTTTGTCACTTCCCCTCTATATTAATTGACTCTGGGAGTTGTTATCCCATTGAATATACTTTCACTTTGCTCTGCTTTGGTCTGGGAAAATGCTTTGGAATTACTATGGTATTGTCATATAATTAAACGTAAATAACATTCAATTCATGTCATTCCACACCAAGTCAAACTGAAAGTAAGTTTCATTTTTTTTGCTCTTATTTCTGGGAAAACACCTTACCTAACTACAATTATTTGTTACCTAGCTACAATTTGTCACCTAGCTACAATTATTTGTTACCTAGCTACAATTTGTCACCTAGCTACAATTATTTTTGACATGTAGAAATTGTGCTCACAGAACTGCCAATTGAAAGGTCTGAAATTAATTTTCCTCTTTTGGGACTCTTAAATGCAGGCATATATCATAGATTTAATTTCAGAGAATGGTTAATCCGATGTTAATTGAAAGCTTCCCTGGGATGAAGACTTATTGGGGGAGTTTCTTCTGAGAAGATCACCAGTTAGGTAAGTGGAAGGAAAATCTAGATCTGTAATTGGGTAGATCATGGACACAGTCACTCAACCTACTGTACAACCATGAAAATGACTAGCAGGGAAAACTTTAACATGCTGGATGAAGGCTATTGGAAGTGCTAATGTGTTATTGTACGTCTGCATCCACTGCGTTAATGTCTGTGAGCAGAAAGGAGAGCCAAACCTTCACTACAAGCTGAGCACTCAGGACTTGAGCATGTTTGTGGATCGTGTTCGGTACATTATTTATTGTGTTTTATTTGCTTTTTGGTTTTAAGCGCGTCTGATGCTGTGTGAATCAATATTTAGCGGTAATGCATGGCTCATGTCTGGAATAGGTAAATAAGTAACTAGCTGTGAAGCAGGTGGTTAACTAACTGTAAATCTTGGCTAAAATCCACTCTTTATGTGTTTATGTGAGTTGATATGCCCGGCAGGTTTAATTATGTCGTCTGAAGTCGCAGAGCTGCTGTACTGGACCTGAAATCGCATCCAGCGACATTATTGATTAGTAGTCCCGCTCTCACATTACAGACACTCTTTAGAGCAAAATGCCTATTTGTGTGTATAAACACAACGTGACACACGGTTCTGCAAAAGCGGGGAGTCCGTATTTCAGAGCCTGCGGCCGTTCCCCCACTTGTCTTCACATATGTGTGAGTATGTGTAAGTCCTGTGATGGTCCCCCTCCCTCCCAACAGTATTCATCCAGTGAGAAGAATACTAATGGTGTGTGTGTGTGTGTGGGGGGGGGGGGGGTGTAAGACAAGGCATCTCCTAGAAGCGCTGAAGATGGATGACTTACTGTACATGGCTGTTCCGGCCAGCCACGCATGTGCCTCCCTGAAAACCACACGGACCATAAACACGGCATTAGCGGAATAATGAACGTCAGCGCTGACTGATGTGCAGGACGAGGGGCAGAAAAATCCGCCTTTCCCTGCATCCAGCAGCTTGCCTGGTCAATTTACTACCAGTGAAACACATAGCAGCTGCCCAAGAACCCGTCGTAATTCCAGGATGAGGAGGAACGAGCCAGTAATCCCGCCTTTATCCTGAAATCCCGGCAACCCTGGTGTTTTTTACTAACCACTTGCATGGCCAGGTAATGTAACAGCAAATTTGTAATGGATGTAAAGAAGCCATATCTTCAAAGGGCTAGATAAAAGAGGCATATATCGTCCAGAAAGGATCCTATTTTCTCCTGTGATTGCTTTGCTGTTGTTGGATAATGGCTCATAGGGGAATCATAGCAGGGCATCACTGTCGCCAAGCCTTTTAGACAGGAGTACAACCTCTGCAGCTTTGTACCCATTCAGTTTATATAATTAACAGTGACTGGCCCAAAGTGTGCGCGCAGAAAGGTGTGTATGTGTGATTACGGCGTGCTCCGTTACTGCCACGTTTGACATGCTGCTCACTAGCTGTCTCGCGGCTGCTGCGTCCTCCTCTCCTCGCCATAACGGACCCCGACGGGCTGTCTCACCGCGCAGAGATATGAGCTCAGGTTAGGGTGTTATTTATTGACTCATTAATTCATTCGTTCACTCATTCTTTTAATTAGTAGCTCGGCTGATTTGTTCATCCAGGGTGAGATGACATAAAATGGTACACTATTCATTATTACAGCTAAATGGCTTTCTAAAGCATCCAGGGATTTTCAGAGGAAATGAGACTGAATGTTGAGAAGCTCCACAGTATGACTGTTTAACAGCTAAAAGCTTTTATGTATATAATTACCTTTCACCAGAAGTAAAGGGAATAATTCAGTCTTTGTTGTCGTAATTTTTAAAACCTATTGCCTCCTATTAACATGTGTGTGCCTCTGTTTATATAAAAATAAGTGTTCATAAAATATAGACAGCGCTATGGTGAACTGCAGTCATAACAAATACAGGCAGGACAATAAGTGCAGTGCAGTGAGCTGCATCATAAAATACACAGGCAGCACTACAGGTGCAGCGCAGTGAGCTGCATCATAACATATACAGGTAGGATCACAGGTGCAGTGCACTGAGCTGCATAATAACATACACAGCATGATCACAGCTGCAGTGTAGTGAGCTGTGTCAAAACGTACACAGGAAGGATCACAGATGCAGTTCAGTGAGTTGCATAATAACATACACAGCATGATCACCGGTGTAGTGCAGTGAGCTGCATCAAAATATACACAGGCAGGATCAGAGTGCAGTACAATGAGGTGAACCATATAACATACAGCGGGATCACAGGTGTAGTTCAGTAAATTGCATAATAGCATACACAGTAGGATCACAGCTGCAGTGCAGTGAACTGAACCATAAGATACACAACAGGACCACAATTGCATTGCAGTGAGCTGCAGTCTTACAATACACAGGCAGAATCACAGGTGCATTGCAGGGAGTTGCATTTTAAGATACACAGCAGCATCACAGGTGCAATGCACTGGGCCACATTATGACACATACAGCAGGATCACAGATGCATTGCACTGAGATACATTTTAAGATTCACAGCAGGGCGGCATGGTGGTGCAGTGGTTAGCACTGTCGCCTCACACCTCTGGGACCCGGGTTCGAATCCCCGCCTGGG
>JAODJX010000035.1:20411183-20422954 GCA_026776945.1 Isichthys henryi | reverse complement strand
AGTGGGCTCTGGAGAAGCGGTGGACAGTGGGATCACAGTGGGCTCTGGAGAAGCGGTGGACAGTGGGATCACAGTGGACTCTGGAGAAGAGGTGGACAGTGGGATCACAGTGGACTCTGGAGAAGCGCCATCCTGACCAGCCTCATGCTCATCTATTACTCGCGCTTCCACCAGCAAACGCCAGACCTTCCCTGCCTCCTGGGGGATCAAGGTCCAGGGAGAGTCTCGCTAACATCTCCCCCAGGCTGGAAGAAAACTACGGCCTTGGGGATCCTCCAGGCTGCAGGATTAGTCCTCCTCTCCTGATGGACCTTAAGAAGGGAGATGAAGTCCTCCATTTGAAGGTGGGGTGGTACCTATAGTGTTGATAACTCCTTTGGTCCCAGGATCCGAGGAACCGGGGGTATCCGGTCCACCGGCTGCAGGGAGGCATTGAAGCCGGAGTGGAAATATAGGATTTTGTGGGAGTCCGGTCATCCTGTCACAATATGGCAGGTGTTCTGGACAAACCAAAAGGGGTTTAATTGAAATAAAATGAAACAAGAAAGGGAGTGAAAAGAAACAGGACTGCGGGGGACCAAAACAAGATAAGAACAGCGAGAAAAGACACGGGTTGAGAAGTGCTGTAAGATCTTATAAAATATTTATATATAAAATCCTATGGGTGACATAGGTGGCCACTAAGGGTGTTAACTTCTGAGGGAGCACTGGTTTGACAGCCAATTTGTTTGATGTTTTGACCGTTAAACTTAATTTGCTTTTAAAACAATTTACAAATAGTTTCTACCTTTTCATTTAAAGATTAAATAATGTACTGCTATACCATAAATGTAACATTTTAAATAAAATTAATAGTGCGTGATGGTATGATCTTAAAAGTACATTCTTCTTGGGAAAGAAATGGAATGTGAAAAATCATATTTTGAACAGAAAACCTTTATTTCACTTGAGCATGTGACTGCTAATTTAATACATGATGACTGAAGAATATATCATTAAACAATCTCCAGTTTCTCATACAAAGGAAAGTTGAGAGCTTACAGTTCACTGATCATTTAGGGAGCTCCTAGTAACTCCCTCTGGCTTGGCTGCATAAGCATTTGACATTAGCCTCTACCTTCATGCATAATGCCCAGTACGCTTGATTCAGAGTGCTGAATTACTTAATTAATTTAAATGAATCAGAGTGAGAGATCTGGAACCCTAATTAATGGCAAACAGTTTGCTCTGGGCCACTTTCGCCATATTCCTCTTCTTTGCAGCATATTTAATGAGCACATTCTGCGGTCTGGCACCATGTTTTGCAACAAAATCCTCTTACAATGCAGCCCTTTTCCTGCCATCTTGAAATTGTGAAAAAATGCACCTCTGTTTATAAACAAATGAAAATCGGCGGTGAATGCGAGGAGTTGGTTTGGTCTCATATGACTGCTCCCTAGACAACGTTTCAGCAACGCTTGGAGACAGCCACCGAACATATTTACCTCAGCTAAACGGAATTTGCCAGGTTCCGTTCCTGCCCATTTCTCTAATTGCTCTCAGATTTTCAGCCGAGGGCCTGTTTAATAATCACTGTGCTATGGTTTAAGGCGACAATCACATCTTCGTCGAACAGATACCTTTTAAACAGTGATGACTTGTAAGCGAGGCTGTGAGAGGATTTTCAGGCGATCTCGGGCGAAACGTGACAAGCCCTTCTCTGGGTTCTCATCTCATTATTTCCCTAGGTGATTTCCTCTTGCTTGAGAACCATTGAAATGGAAACCAGCCGTGGTGAAATTGAGGTTAGCCTGGCGTTTTGCATTTGACGCATTACATATGTTATTTCTGAAAACAGCAAGGACACAGATATGAAAAAGACCCAGTAAAATCTTTGAACAGACAGTTGAGTAGAGTTTGATATGCTCACACACCTCTGGGGTCTTCCTGACTGGTGTAAATTTGCCCAAGAACGATGACAGTGCTGTAACATTTAATGACTTTTGTTGGCAGTTTTGTTCAGTGTCTCCATATGAATAATAGAACTGAAGTTGGTTCATGATTGTTCCAATTAAATTACATAATGACACTGGCCCAAGTTTTCTTCTACACACAAAATTAATCAGGGGGTAATTGTGTTTGCTTGAAGGCCATCACCAATGAAAGAAATTATTCTTTAAAGGTTGCCTACGTATCAAACGCCATTCTGACAGATTGATACAGCTTCACCTGAGAAAATCGTTAAGTCAGTTATGAGATTTAGTTTATCATCTAAACATTTAACTAGTCTTACCTAACTTGTGGTGGAACTCGAAGGTTCAGCTTATTAGAAAAGGGAGGCAGTGCATAATCACCAATTTAAAAATGGATGAGAGCAACATGCATAAAAAATGTGTTATTAAATAATTGATTATAAAAACTTTTACTGTGCTGTAATGTTGCAAATCTTGTTTTCTCCACTGCATGTCCTACAAGAGGAAAGTAGACACAGCAAGATCAAAACTCAATGAACTCAAAAGAACCACGCTTGGTGAACAGATGTTTTTAAAAACAGATATTTAAATTAGCATTAAATAGTTGGTAGTCTTTGCAGCCAGTTTCTTGCCATTTATTTAAACAGTTATGTTTGTGGAGAGCTAATTTTGAACGAGGTGTGTGATATTTTCAGTGAAGGGGGCTGCCTCCAACAGAACTAGCTTTTGTTAAAAATAAAATGAATGCGTCCGATGTTTCAGTGAATCACATCTCTGAGCAGATTTTTACAGGACTGTCCATGCTCTCGCCTGATTTCTGTGTCACAGACATCTCTGTGATATTTCAACCATCGCCGTCATGGAAGCTTTTGAACATTTTCATAGTTCGCACATCGTAGCTCGATCCCTAAGAGGTTTCAAGGCGCATTAAGGTTACCTGCTATGAAATGAAAGTGCAATTCTGAAAACTATTGTCAAAATATTCTACTAAAAGTGAACTCTAAAATGGCTGAGAGGTTCAATTTGAATAGGTGAAGCTGCCGTTTCAATGTCCATGTTCAAATATCTTCATTGATCAATTCACCAATTCACACACGCAAGTTCTTCAATGTCAAATAATAAGTAATAAGAATGTCACAATGTCTGGCAAGAAAAATGTCCCATAACATGAAAAACCAAATCCTAATCACACCAATTAACAATTTATTGCTCCTTTGAACATCGGTCTTCATCCCCTCTGTCGCACATAATCCTTGTCATGTTATGTTAAATTTTAAGAGCAAACACTGGGGCATCTGATAATCATAAAAGTATTTAGTCTAGGTAATCAAACAAAAATCATATATGATTCTCGTGTTTGTTGCTGGGATGTTCCTGTTAAATGTTTACCCCCATAAATATGGAGGAAAGTACACAACAAGATTAAAATAGTACCGTGTGCAGGGACGACACAATGGAATAGCTGAACAAGCTCTATTGATCCATCCAGTAAATTCTCAAATTTGTAAGATGACAATGCAATTAGGGGAACAGTATAACAATAGAAACACAGACATCATGCAGTTTAAAGTAATGCCACTGCTTTTGCACTCTTTCTATGCTGTGTCGGGAGACTGTTACACTCATCTAATGTGTTGATTAGATGTGTTGAATCTGCCTTTCTTCATAATGCATTAGTATTGCCTTCTGGAATCTAGGGCCATAATTTTTAACAGCAGCAATCATGATCAGATTTAAAAAAAATATATGTGAAGTTCCAAATAACATTTTTCGGTTGTTCAGTGTCATCAGTGTGACAAAACTTGGCCCTTGCATATTTGCATATCTTGGTTTGTATCCGTGTCCGGCATCGTCCTCCAACCAGCGAATACTTTAATGCAGACGGAAATGGCAACAGAAAAATCCACTTCATATCCAGATCTCACAGTTAAATGCAAAGAAGGTCACCTGATTTATTGAGATT
Source organism: Isichthys henryi (assembly GCA_026776945.1). NCBI lineage: Eukaryota > Metazoa > Chordata > Actinopteri > Osteoglossiformes > Mormyridae > Isichthys > Isichthys henryi. Next base: position 20,419,039 of record JAODJX010000035.1, on the reverse strand, counting down.
CTCTTACCATAGGGGAATACAACTCAATCAGTAATATCAGAATCAAGAAGTAGCAACATAACCAAGTGTCTTGCCATCAGAAGAGGAAGGGCGCCGGCAATCCTTTGTCTGAAGAACTATGCTGTTTTTTCACATCATTGATGTCTGGTGACCTTGCAATAATTTCTCCCTCATGAGATGGTCATAGTAAGTAATGAGCTGCTCAGTATTTTTCATTACAGGGCTGTGACAGTTTCAAATGATAACAGGAGAATTCAATTAAAAAACATAACAAGCATTCTTATTCTTAATTATCCAGGACAGCAAAGTGATATATAGCCTTATACAGGTATATCTCAACGTAGACAATTTTCTCTCAGTTTTAGTCTTGCTACAAGATAGTAAAAAATGTTTTTTTGACCTGCGAACCAGTAAGACAGTCTTGAATATAAACACAATGCTAGATGTCTTGAATCCAGGGCACTCTTTCTGACAAGCTGTTACTCAAGTCTATCCTGAGATTGAGTGACATGCAGCAGTCAAAGGGATCATCATAGGGGCAGTTCTGACAGTCAGCATGGGAGATGTCATTAGTCTGTCCTAATTCTCCGGGGAATTTAGAGCATAAACATCAAAGCTGCATAATGCAGGATTTCAGGAAACCTTACAGGAGATCAGGGCATTTGCATCCCTCTGACAGGCCATGTTTTGTCTCTCCTTTATTCGTACTTGGGCACGTTGCGGAGGAGGGGGTCGACGGCAGAAGATACAGCCCTGCATAAACAAAGTGTGCCAGTCAGACATGATGTTTATGCTAGAAGCACCAAGGAACGACGTGAAGCATGGCTTTATGAGGAGATATCAAGCTCATTCAACTGCAAGACAGGGCCACCTAGCCATTCACATATCTCCACCTTATCAGTTAGCCAAGCTTAGAGATCTGGGCAGAGTGGGAGTCTGGAGGCGATGGATTTGCTGAATTTGTTTCCAGGTGCTGTTTTGTGGTCATGTGTGTTTCTTTTTTGATTGTATCATCCACGACTAAGATCAGTTCCATGGCAGTTAACTATCATTTGAATCTGACCTCATGGAGCACAATAAACTGGTAACTGGGTGTGACAGACTGAATCCACTGTAGCTTTGCTGTATCTCAGCTGGTCTTGATCAGGTCAGAAGATGTGGATCCCTTCTGTACAGTAGCTGTCAAAGCCCATGTGATACCCTAGGTGGCCAGAGGTCGAAAGTTCAGGTTCAGAAAATATAAATCCAGACCAAGGTTTTGTTTCAACCAACCAGCTGAACATAAAGAGTCACAGAGTACTCAACTGGTTGATTGAAACAAAATCCCGGTCTGGATTTGTACTTTCTGAACCTGAACTTTCCACCTCTGACCATGGGCAACTTCCCACACTGCCCTTATCAGGATACCAGGATTTGCCACTGCATCTGTAGATCAGGGCAGCTGGTGGAGTAAGGTAGGTTAACACAGAAATAATTGGCCTTTCGCAGTATTATTAATGTAATTTAAATTAATATGATGTAGAACATTCGTTTGAAAATGGTCTGCTGTAATTACTGAGTATGATGTGTTCTGTTACACACACGCACACACACACACACATGCGCACATCCTTCTCCCATGCAGTGTAAAGTACAGTCCTCATATGTGGGTTTATATACCCATCACATTTACCTTATGTAAATAACAAGCAGCGCGTATCAAAAGTTCTTCTTCACCTTAACGTTCCCATTTGTATTTCCGATCCAGGAACCCCTATTCACCCTCCCGCTCCCGTATTTATAAACCAGGTCAGCGAGACCAGGGAAGAGTTAACCGCTGGCTGGCGCGGTATTGGCTGCCTTGGCGGAGGTGTCGGCCAGCCTGGAGAGAGGGGCAGCCGGCCGAGAGTGTGAGAAAGCCTGGCCGAGAAAGGATGTAGTGCGGGCTCTCTTCACTTACTTCTGGGATGGTACCTTTGCTTTGAGAGCAGTCATGGACCTGTGTAGCCATCGCCATCGGGGGTTAATTGGGTTCCCACTATGACAAGTGCCGGAGCATCGCTTTCTCACATCAGCGGGAAGGTAAGAGCAGCAAGTGCCTCTGGAAGTGCAGCGCGGTGCCGATCGTATGCACGGGTCCGCGAAACGTTTCCGCTCCGTGCAAATCACATGCATCGATCCGCGGAACGTTTTCCACGGCTGCATATGTCGCGTGATTCCTGCAAGTGCATTTTCTTTAAGATGCATTTAAGACCTTCTTTTACACTTTCCGTGTCGAACGAGTTGAGAACCTTCCTGATGTGTAGTTGTTACCCACGGATTGCAATGCGGAGCTGCAGTTATGAGGAACATCGGACCCAGCTTGATGCTGACCAGTTTACCTTTAAGCAGGTAAACCAGTGCGTGGCCGGGGCGTTTTTATCATGTCTATCATTCATTTACTCTTTAGAAATACGGCAGAAAAGGGCGGTATGTATATTACAGGCGACCCGGTCGACATTTTTGCAGATACGGGTAGATCAGCTCCAAGTGGAAAACAGGTGACAGTGTATTTTTCCGCTTAATATTTAGTTTAGTTTATAACCTACGTTAGCGCTGTATTGTGTTTCGTGCCTCTAACATATTTTCAAACTGATGCACGGTGGACGATAATCCGCCTTTGCCCCCTGGCGTAACTGGGATTTTAATGGGAGAGGGGATAGACAGGGAAACTGTGCCAAGTTTATTAGTTAATTGCATATGTAGTATATATTAGTAATCAGTATAAATTATCAGTTTGGTAATTTTGTTAAAAAGAAATACTAACAGTTGCTGGTGATTGCGTGGGTTTGCGGCGATTCACCGCGCTGTGGATCCAGTTAAAGCGGCACTGCAGCGATGATTCGGGAAATGAATACGAGGTTTCTATAAATCAGCTTATAGCCGCTGCGGGGTAGCTGACGGCTCTGTCGGGTCTGCTTGGGTTGGGGTCTTATGGTCAGTCTTTTCCTGATATGCAGGCAGGGCGCCTATCAGCCCGGTTATAGCCGCCAGTCTGCAGGGAGCCGAAAAGCGGGAGCAGGCGTGCGCCCGGCGGGTCCTGCGGCTCTGATCTATGGGCTCTCATTGTGCTAAAGTGCTGGGAACGGGGGTGGATATGAGAGTGTGTGTATGGGGGTGGGGGGGTTACAGCTTCGTGGGAATCTCCCGTGTCCGCTGAATGGGGGCTTGGATAAAAGGCAGGCTGCAGTGTTGGGGCTGCCCGGATTAGCCACAGTTTCTGCCCGACAATGGTCTAATCAAGTTTTTCTTTATTCCTCCGAAAAGTATGAAGGACAAAAAGAAAAAAATCTGTTTCAGTGGCCTCAATTTGCAAAAATATCAAGAAACAGAGTCACACGGAGACTCACAAGTTACACTAGATGCGCACCTTGTTTCTTGTTATATTAAAAAGATGCCGATCGGCGCTTCAGCACCACAGTGTGATGATAGGAAATGCGAGGCAGAGCAGCAACTGCGCCCGATAGCGGAAATCTCAGCTGGTGAAGAAAGCAGCCAATTTGTATGCTGGGGCGTCCGCCGCCTGATCTCTTTAGGTTCACTGTGTCCTGTATTTTTCTGCTGGACGCCGCATGTCAGGCTGCTTTGCTGCACGTACTGCAGGAAATGCACGACTCTTTGGTATCTAAAGAGATACGGGTGACTTCAGTGGTGAATCCATCTAAGGGGGATATAGGCTCCTGCTCATTTTCCTGGAATTCTGTTGGGAAAAATATCCTGGGCCATCCACCATCATGCTGTGTGCGTGTGTGTGTGTGTGATGGCTACGGAGAGCCTTGAATTGACCGGCTGAACCATGAACCCATGGGTTCACAGCACACTTTTCTAGGAGTCATGGTAGTAGTTTTAAATATGATCTGATGTCCGGAAGCTACCGAGGTGATGACGGTTCTGCGGATGGGATACTGACCCGGAACACGGTATTCCCACTGTGTCGTCGGCCGAGGCTGCTGTCTGTTCCACGTTATGCACACGTGCTGTAACCTTCATTTCATTTCCACTGAGGGAAGTTTCTGACCATGGCCTGTATCATCCAACCAGATAAAATGGTCTCCTTGGAAACTGTGTCCATTGTGAATAAACCCTCAAACTCATTTTTGTTCAGTAATTTGTTGAGGAGGTACATGACCAACCCTCTTATAACATCTTGGGTTTAAATTCTTTTTAAACAAGATTAGTTGGGGGCCCTCATTAGTGGGGGGCGGGGGGTTCTTCATTAAGTGGTCCTGCCATCCATCCAGCTATAGTGGGGGATTGCAATCTGTCCCAGGCAGAACAGGGCACAAAGCCCTAAATCTCTAAATAAATGATGCAGCTGCAGACTCCTGGAGTCTGCTGCCACACTTTATAAAAATCAGGCTCTGGAGACGCAGTGAGTGATTTTTGCACCCTCACAAAGCCCTCCAGCCTTCTGTGAAATGCAGGAAGTGTCAGGGACGCTGCGAATATTCACTTTGATGCATGTTTTGCGTCTTTTCTGGGCGAACTCGGCAGGGTAAACTTCCTGGTGGCCTGCTGGGCACAGTCGTTCATTGCTGCCGCCCTGCTGGTGAATCAGCAGGTTTGGTTAGCGTCCCTGAGAGGCCCCGCCGTTTCGAGGGGGAAGAGGGGTCTGGGCTCCAGGCATTGTCCCCTGGAAAGCTGCATCTAGTCTGGCTGGTTGAAAGTGAATTTACCTGCTCAGTTAGTGTCCCTTAAGTTGGTGTGTGTTGTAGGCGCCTTCGCTCTCATCTCCTCACTTTGTCATGCAGCACTGCAGGCTGGGAGCCTTTGCTGAGATCTCACAGCAACCCTTCATCTGTGTCCGTGCGTCATCCTCTCTCTCGCCTTGTGCCTGAGTGCTTCAGACACACAGGACTGCGCTCTTTCCGCCGCCGCCGCTCTCGTAAAGCTGTCACTTATGGGGAGGCAGGGGACAGCCAGAAGACCTCCCGCGGTTGTCTCTTAATTACTGCCCGTGGCCGACATCCTCCTGTGAGATGAAGGCTGGCTCCTCTCTCTACCTCTCGGATAAACTCCGTCCTGATCTCCCCTACCCCCCGGACCGGATCGCTTGGAGTGTCACCGGCCGCACATTTAAACACCGAGCTGAATCGCCTCTCTGTATTTTTGCATTTGTATAAACGGCCATCCCCCTCCTCTCATATTAATGATCATCTCATATTAATATAAACTCATGAATACTTATGTGAGCAGGAGAACCACTGTAAAGAACAGGGAACGTACACTTTACAATAAGGCTCCCCTTTGCCACTTGTAAATGGTAGTAACTCATTAATAAAAAGAAGACTTGTTGTTACAACTTGTTTAAAATTGTCTATTACTAATTTACAAAGAGTTACAACCTAATTAATAACCAGATTATAAACCATTCATAAACTCTATATCGGTAGCCTTATTTTAAAGTGGCACCATGAAAACCAAACAGAAAAGCACTCTCTGGGTAATATAGCTACTAAAAATAAATTGAGAACAGTCTAAAACTTGCTACGATAATATGGAATTGGTAACATAATTAATTTTGCTTCCTTCAATGAGTTCATAAAAACTATTGCCGACTTTTAACACTCTGTAAAGATTTAGGATCTTTTATTTACAGCTACCCCATGCCCCTACACTTTTAATCTGTTTTCTAATGAGGTAAAGCTGCACGACATTGGAAATTTTTCAAATATGTAAATGATATTTTGCAGAAGCTTTTTTCCGAAGCAGTGTACAAGTGAAGCAAATAGCACATTGCAAGCATACTTGCTGTCGTAGGGACAGCTTGACTGAGCTTCCAATGAATGCGCAGGTTCAAGAGTAACTGGTATTGGAGCAAGTGATGCAGAACAAGTTCTAAGAAAACAAGAAATTAAAAAGATAATTATTAACATCACAAGTGCGACAAAAGAACATTCAGGGAACGTAAAGGGCCATCAGGCTAGTAGAGGAATATCATGATGTGATTTGTATTTTCAATACATTGCGATGATTATAAAGCGAAAAAGGAGTTGAAAATTTACCCTAAATCAAATATAGGCATATAGAACTTATTTGTATGTATCACTAGAATGTCAGTTTAGTTAGTGGTTTTGCCAGGACTTGGTGTCGACAAATTACTCACCGATGAACCACATGGTATCCATGGAATCTACAATACAATACTTCCACAGAGTGGAAGGTGAATGTCTTTTGGTGACCTGGTACATATTTGCATTTTTCCATCCCACTCATCATTGTAAAATTTCTCAAAAACGCGTCACACTTTTTTAAGTGAATCCGACAGCAAGGATGGAAATGATTGATTTGATGCAGCACTTGCTTGAAAGTGGCGGTGGTATACATCACAGTGATGTGTAACGTAACTAGATTATTGTGAAAAGGAACAATTATAAAAATTGCCAAGCATGTTGAGCTTGGTTTCCTATGACGGAGTTAAATGTGTAGTACAGTATTCTGTGGTATTTTGGGGGGGCAATGAAATGTATCTCCTGGTGAATTTTTGTTGTGGGGGACCCCCCCCCTCCCTGCTTGGCAGATTTTAACACCAGGATAGTGTTGCTTTTCAGAACACTGTGCACTCTGGACGATATGACGGTATGAAAGAATTCAATGTATTGCCCAAGCCTCTTCTCAATCCAGCTGGCTGTCGCTGTCCTTGTGATCTGACAGTTGCATGTGCATGACATACGTGGCACTGCTTTCAGCGCTTTTATAAATTAAAGCATGATTTTTAGCACAGTTCATGCTCATGACCAGAGTTAAGTTCAGCGTAATGTGATGTCTTGCACATGTGTCTGTGTGTGTTTGTGTGTGTGTGTGTGCGCGAGTGCGAGTGGGTATACCTTACCTTATGGGGACACAATGTCCCCACAACGTCATGAAAAAACTAAAAATGTATTTTTCTTGGTTACTTTTGGTTAGGGCTGGGTAGGGGTTAAAATTGTCATAGCTAGCCTTAGCATTTTTCCCAAAGAAATCAACGAACGGTCCCCATAAAGATATGGTTACCCATGTCTGTGTGTGTTTGTGTGTGTGCGTGTATGAGAGAGAGAGTGCGAGAGAACAGTTAGAAGCTGTCTGTAACTCTTTTTGTGTCTTGTTCTATTATTCGACTGTATCCACCACACTGAATAATTTAATAATTTTAAATGAGTCTCCACTCGGCTATTGATTAATGATTTAATGTGGCTGGTGGGACTCTTTTTGAGCCACTGTACTGTTTTAAGAGTGTGTAGTTTGTATAGGTGTCTTGGTGGTTAGTGTTGTTTTACCAAAATGATTTTAAATATTTATATGATTATTCTCTGCCATACTGTATGTTATTGAATCTCTTGATACTGTGACATAATGTTCAGTTTATCTACAGTACATGGTGATCGGTTTCACTTGTGTGTCTCTTGTCTCCTGAACCGGATGGTCCACTGGTCTGAAGGGCCTTATTCACTGGGTACAGCGTGTCAGTGAAGAACTTTGTTTCATCGGAAAAGGAAACATTGAGTGCTGCTAATTGGCTGCCTCATTGATTCCCTGCTTTGGATGATAATATCAGGAACTCGGGTGTTTAGACAGGAAGTCCTTCACTTCGAGACTGTGGGCTGAGTTTTTTTTTCTTTGTCCTTTGCCTGGTATGTTGTACCTCCATTTGTATGTCCATCCATCCATCTGTCCATCCGTCCATCTTTTAACTGCTTATCCTGGTCATCTGGCATGGGATGATGCCCAGAGCCCAGGGTTTGGTAAGTGTCACATTTGAATATGTTAATTCTGTGTTGTTATTTTCCATCCATCCATCCATTTTCCAAACCGCTTATCCTTAGTGGGTCGCGGGGGGTCCGGAGCCTATCCCGGAAGCA
>JAODJX010000035.1:20399995-20411083 GCA_026776945.1 Isichthys henryi | reverse complement strand
CATGTGACCCAGGCGGGGATTCGAACCCAGGTCCCAGAGGTGTGAGGCGACAGTGCTAACTACTGCACCACCATGCCGCCCCATGTGTTGTTATTTTGTCACAGATATTTGTCCTGGTGAAGACTACTACAGGGGGAGCACTTCTCCTCTGGGGGGGGTATTAAGTTTGATGCTGGCACAGAAACATCGTCTCTCCCACCATAGTGTTTGAATTTCTTGCTCCTGGGTTCTGTGCGCTGGCCAGAATTGTGGCCGGTGCATTGTGGGTAGGAAATGGAGGGCATCCCAACAGGGTTGACCAGATTATCAGAAAATGTAGAATAAAGGGCAGGAGGCAAGACAGAATACTGCTGGGAGGTTTCGGGTGGGGGGGCGGGGCGGAGGGGGCTTGAAGGAGGGGGTTGAGAATGATGTACGGGCGATGCTGTGACCTGAACCACTTCACCTCTAAGCCTCGTCTTCCGTGTTCATCTCCATTTCCAAAGTGATGTGTTTTCAGATAGCTTCCCATTAAAGAGTGCGCTGAATTCTTAAGGAGGTACTGTTATAAAGGTGCTTGCAAAGACATCCTGGCGTCGAGAGTGAGAGCAGCTTAAAGAGTACAGCTGTCAAAACCAAGGATAGGTTGTAATATGATATTTACACTTTGTATTGTTTACAGTAAATGTCTGAATTGGAGCAGCTCTTGGTGTCACACCCGGTTAAGCACCTCAGAGGACAGCCACTTTGTGTTTGTGGCAGGGGGTGGGGCTGGGGGTAAACCGTACCGCTCGGAGAGCTGTGTTCAGGTTACGAGTTACTCCCCTGTGAGTATAGTCTGTCATCGTTACTCAGCTACACTCACACTAACATTCTGTCATTTGCATTGCTTATCATCTTTATCGTTCTTTAATAAATGCTCACATCTGACTCATGGGCTAATTCTTATTACAATGTGACTACAGTAATATTGCATCAGCTGTAGTTTCTGTCTGCCGCAGTAACAGGCAGCCTTTGAAGCTGTCCTTTCTATATCAACCCTTGGTGGTATTTTTACTTTGTAGGTTCCATCTGAGGCTGTATAGGACCACATTCTTAAACTACAGTGATAGCCATCTACAGTCACATGGTCTGTCCTTATGTCCATCTTGTACATAAGAGTAGTAGTTACAATATAGGCCCTGGATCGAGTCCCAGGCAGCACAGGGCACAAGGCTGGGGTACGCCCTGGACGGAATGCGCAGTGTCACGTACAATAATATATTGATATATACATGCATACATACTAGAGTGCTCAGAGGAATACACACACATCAGGGTTCAAACCTTCTACCTGCATGTGTGGGATTACAGTGCTGCCCCCTACTGGATAATATATTCCTAATATTATTTTATTGTGACATTATTCCTTAGATAATATGTCTTCAAATGCCCTGTGTTTCATGAAAGTGGCAGCTGCTCACCAGAATAAGCCTTCAGATATTTTTAAAGGTAAAACCTCTGCCCATGATTTTATTTCTGTAAATCTGTGTTTTTTCTGGTTAAAAAACGTGCACCTCACTGTTTGATTAAAAGACCAACAGATTTATATATTTGATGCTTAGTATGGGCGGCACATTGGCGCAGACTTGGGTTTGAGTCTCCATCACGGCTCCATGTGTGCGGAGTTTGCATGTTCTCCCCATGTTGTCATGGGGTTTCCTCTAGGTACTCAGATTTCCCCCCACAGTCCAAAACATACTGAGGCTAACTGGAGTTACCAGATTGCCATTAGGTGTGTGTGAGTAAGTGAATGGTGTGTGACTGTGCTCTGCGTCGGGTTGGCACCTCATCCTGAGATGTTCCCTGCCTTGTACCTGTAGCCTCTGGGATAGGCTCTGGACCCCCACAACTCTGAATAAGATAAGCTGTTACTGAAATTGGATGGATGGATGGATGCTTAGTATATTGTATAAGTGTTGAATCTCTTCATGATATTAATTTCATATCATGAAGACCGTAGATTTTCTACTCCAGCAAAATTTTTGCATTATGAAGATCATGTAGCTATAGAGAGGACTTGGTCGTGAATGAAGACGGGTCCTGAGGTCCTGCAGATGTACTGACCTTCCCATGTCTCAGGTCTAGTTATGCAGAAGTAAAATATGAAGCTCACCGAGGATCCGCCGCTAACTGCAGCTACAACCCACGGCCGTGAATAATATCGACTCCCTTCCGAGCTATGGTTAAATGTCATATTTTCAGAAAAAATAAATGACTGTAAAGCTTCACTTTTGGCTGTTGACCGAGGAGTCGATGAATCGTGTTTGCATAATGTGGCTTGGACCCATTCCCCTTCCCACATTTACACTCAAGCCCAGCGGCGCCTCTTGACCATATCGACAGCTTCGACACCCCAGACAGCAGCTGTACGCGCCATTTCACAGCACCCAGACGCCCTGGAGTGAATCCCGCTCGCTGGACTGACGTCTCCTCCACGTTCCTTGTCTCCGCGAGACATGCTGTCGTTGAGTTAGCCAGATATGGATGCGAATTCGAAGAACGGGAGTGTGGATCAGGCTCGGATGCAGCGTGGGAGTCATAAGTAGCTCTGCATTAATCGCTTTGTGTGGCGGGCTTGTCTCCTCCATAAATCTTAGGAAATTAACTCTTAGGTCTTTAGCATGATGGTAGATTTCTCGGCATGCAGCAGTGTGAAGGGCGCTATACTTATTCACAAGACGTCTGATACCGCTGTAAATCAAAACGTGACATTTATGTTATGGCGTGCAGAAGAGAGCACCTACATGTCAATTTTACGGTAGCTCTTGGTATTCCCAGGAAGAAAAGAGGATAAAGATGGGCATATAAAGGGGCACCTTCGGTTAGCTATTCCTCTGATGTTAGCCGGTAGCATTTGCAGGCGAGATGGAAACTTTCCTGTGGTGTGCGACTTCTGCCGGTGCACTGCGGAGCTGGATAATGTGACGGCGCCCCCAAGCAGGTGAAAAAGGAACTGCAGTCTAATGGTAAAGTGGAAATATGAAAATTATTGTGGAACCGTGTAAATGGTGAGTATATATGAGTGTGAGGGCGGTACGAAAGCTGACGGGGGGGTTGCACCATCTTCCCCGTCACACCGTTTCCATTTCGGCATTCGTGCAGAAAATGGAAGTGTTTATTTTATGGAGAACATGTGAACACTCCGATTAACCCCCCCCCCCCCAAGTCTCTACTGCAGTTTATGTTCCCCGATAAAAAAAAGGGCTCAGCTTATAGGGGGGGATGACATCCAGTTCTGGTGCTGCCCGTTTGTCGTGAGGTTTCACACGTTGGGCTGACTTCACCACCTTACTTGTTGATTTTGCAGCGAAGACGAGGGCAGATGTAACAATTTGTCGTTTTATTATGTGCGAGTATTTTTGCATAGCCACCAGGCCTGCTGTGAATTTTTTTCACCTAAAGTGGTCTTTAGGTAAATATGAGCGTTCTTCCGGACTCCAGCGTCTCTCCCTCGGCGTGCTGCGCGGAGTGAAGTTCACGGAGACACGTTCTGAGCCGCGACAGAAGTGCGAGTCACGCCACATTAGTGCTCCGGCTAATTAATTTGTGCCCAACATCCCCATTTCTCCAGCCAAGGGGCTGGAAGCCGTATCCAGGGCCGTCCCTGGGGGGGGGGGCGCGGCTTCGCACGTCTCCGTTTGTCCTCCCAGCAGTATCACGCCACGCTTCTGACATTTGATGGCAGTGCCGTGGGAGTGTAATGAATTGCATTTTAATGTATAATATTATCCTGCTCCATAATTGCCGTGCAGAGAGTCACTGCTACATTTTCTCTGTTGCTTCGTCTTGCTTCCAGCACAAAAGCGAATTCAGCAGCAGCCTCTTCTGTAGCCTTTGGGCCTCTATGCTGTTGTTTTACACCTCCCAGAGGCCGGCTTCATTTCTGCTGCTTTCATGCCTTTATAATACCTTTTGTTACTCTCCTTTTTGTTTGTTTTGAATTACCAGAGCCCCGTAAAAGCCCAGGATGCGACATGAGCGTGACACTCTGGGTCCATCTTGGATTAGCTGTACTTAAAGCTGGTTTCTGTCTTCCTGTTTCTGGGGGATGTGGGGAAGGAGGAGCGGTACTGGTTTAACATGCATGCTGGGTCTGCAGCCCCAGTCGGCCTGTGAATGAGGTTGACTGATTTGATCTTTTCAGTCCATATAAAGAGCTGAAATAGGCAGTTAAGCCAGGTGTTTAGGAAAGAGTTCTAGTTGCGGTAGTGGAATAGCCCACTGCAGTACCACAGAGGCTCACTAGAAGGCACTCCCGATGGCCTTTTGTGTTTTCCACATGCAGTGACTCCTGACATGCTGCAGAGGGGCACCTTTGTAATCTAACCGCTTTTTGAGTCCCTTTACACACGTGGCAGAGTAAACCACAGTCATGGATGGAGAGTAGGAACACATGGGGATGGGACAGAGGCAACGCAGTCACGGAGGTTGAGTTGGGACACATGCTGCAGAGCACTGTGGTTGCAGAGGCCAAGAGGGGACACTGGAGGCAGAGGCACTGCGTTCGCAGTGGCTGAGTAGGGACACACAGGGCAGAAGCACTGCAGGTTGAGTGGGGACGCATGCGACACTGCGGTTATGGAGGCTGAGTGGAGACACGCGAAACAGAGGCACCATGGTTGCGGAGGCACCATATTCACGGAGGCTGAGCAGGGACACATGGAACGGAGGTACTGTGGTTATGGAGGCTGATCGGGGATACGCGGAATAGAGGCACCATATTCACAGAGACTGAGCAGGGACACATGGAATGGAGGCACTGTGGTTATGGAGGCTGATCGGGGATACGCGGAATAGAGGCACCATATTCACAGAGGCTGAGCAGGGACACATGGAACGGAGGCACTGTGGTTGTGGAGGTCGAGTGGGGAAGCCATTATGCTCAGAAGAGGCCATTGAGTTTGACTGGAATCTCATGTTCTCTGGGCTCAGGTTCGAATCTCTTTTGGTGACAGAGATGCTTCTTATCCGGCCTTGTGATGCACTCAGGGGAGCCGGTAAACGGCATGTCTAACTGGGTTGATTACCGGTCGATTTAATAAAGCCGGTTAAATGTTTAAAATTGCTACAGTAATATTAACCCCTAAGAAATCTTATCATCTTACTGGAAAAAATATAAGGTCCCTTTCTCACGATTGTTTTTGGCTGTCAAGCTTGATTTTAAAAAGGATTAATATTTCATGTTCAGTTCTTTGTCGGCTGATAGAAAAAGTCACAGATGTGCTGAATTCAGCATAGAGTTAATCAGACTTTGGTAACTACACTGTGGTACAAGGGGGACCTAGTAGGATTGAAAAGTTTGTATTTTCCAGGGGTCTGAGGTTACAGTAGCTGTGGGATTATTGTCAGGAGTGCGACTTTCTTTGGTTTGTAGCAGGTGCATGATGGGAATTACAGTATGGCTATGTTTCCATCTTCATACCTTCATCTGGTGGTGGCATTGAGAAGTTGCCCCCTCGGCTTCTCCTGGGTGGTGCGGGGATGGCTTTGGCCTGTGCCAGCAGCATCTAGTATCCAGGTTCACTGGGTGAACAAATGAGGGTTTTAGCTAGATGCCTGCAGTGGAGTCCTCCTTCCGTACCTTGATATCGGTGCCTATACCTGTGAAACATCCAGCACTGGATCAAAAGGCGGCAGAATTGGCAGCATTTGGGCAACTTTAGCTGATTGACTCCTCATAGAGCGGACTGACCCACGCCGAGAGTCTACTGAGGAGGAGGACGATAACAAGGAATTAATGGATTGACCAAGAGAATCTGGAGACAATCTGGATTCAGTGACAGCGAGATGATTTTTGGAAGGACCACAAATGGGCCACATGGGGGGGGGGGGAGGGTGGAGTCGGAAAGGTGGTGTGGAGAGATAACCTGCAGATCACAACGCAGCTGTGGGCCCCAATTACCTCCCCCCCGAGCAAATGAGCTCTTGGACTTTCATACATAGTTCAGTTAGGATGTCTCTGGTACAGCCTGATCGTCCCCTAAGGGATCTCCCAGGGGTGGTGGTGTTGGGTGGGGTTTCTCATAATCTGCTCCTTTTACTTTGGCCATATTCTGTCCCTTGCGATGGCCCCACCTGCTTCGTGCGTGGCGCCAGTAGGAATGCCAGATGTTGGGACTGGCTTGGATTAATTCCAGAATCGGGAGTCTGCACGTCGGCAGACTTGAGGAGGAGACTGGAGATGTGGGCTGGGATGAAGACGGAGAGAGCGGAAGGTGGGGCTGTTTATTCGGCAATCCGTCATGTGATAGACAGGGTCATCAGGAGGGGAGGTGTTCAGATCCTAATCTCCCTTGGACCCTGTAGCCCCTAGCACCCTGCTTGTCCTCCTCAAGCAGGCAGATTGCTGAAGCCCCCTCGGAAAATGAAAAGATTACAAAAACATCAGAACCTTCAGCAGTTATTATGGGGCAGGGGCGGAGGGGGGGGATATGGTGTGACTGCTCCTTACTCTACACACGTGTCAGAATAAATCAGTAGAACCAAAACCACCTTATGCCTTGAGGCAAAATTGGGTTTGGGTCAGCGAGTCCCCGGGGCACGAGTGCTCTTTAAATAACTGTGACTGCAGCAGCAGCCTGTACGCTGCCACCTCGTACTGTTGGGCCCTCGCTTGCGGCGAGATTTAGCGTTATTCTCTCACCAGTCACCTACTGCAGCTTTTCATATCAGCAGTAAGGTGATTTAAAGCAGCAGTAACATCACACAGGTGCCAGCGGGGAGGTGACGGGTCCCGGGCTGGCAGACAGTGTGTTTTCGAGGATGTCCTCTGTCTCCGATGAGCATCCCTTCTGCGGTGACCCCTCGTGAGTCCCTGAGGAGTCCATGCCCAGCTCGTTGACGTTGGCTCTTTGTCAACACCCAACAGCCAAGTGTGGAAGCCCGGCAGAGTTTGTTAAGTTAAACGGTGCACTAGCCTGATCCGGCATATTTGTACTGTCAATTTGCAGTGTCGAACACCACTGTAGATTTTTGGAAAGAGTCGCAAAAGTGTCAAGAGCAAGATTTACTAAAAGCAGGTTATGTACCATATCGGTACCCTGTCTTGCTGTTCTTCTCGATGTCATTGAGAATATCTTGTTATCTCTGTTTCCATCAGAGTGTATATTTCCCAAGAAATGAATCTGTTAGAAGACAGAGGTCAGCGTTTGCGAAAATCAGCGAGTGTTGGGAGTTACGTGGGCTGCCAGTGGTAGACCGGTTATTTTTGAGGCACAAATAACAGCCATCACATTTTCCTGTACCTAAACCTCATTGCTTGCTAAAACACCCTGTTAATATACCTTGTAAGACACCTATGAGTCACTGATGCCATCGGCGTTGGTGTAAATCCCAGAATACCTCTGTGCCAGGGTGGAAGTACTTGGAGACCATCCTGCTGTGTATCTATCTAGTTATATTTTATTAATCCTTTAACAAAAAATAGCAAGTTCATTTAAGTATATTTTTATTGTGCTACTCACAATTGCCAAATCATTTTGCTTTTAAATGTGTTATTTTGAATTTGTGTTAAAGTGTTGTTATAGGTATTTTTTTTTTTTTTTTACAAAATTTTGGATTCTGGAGGATTATACAGACTTACTGTATGCTTTCAGGTTTTGAAACTCATTAAGTTACAGAAGGAGGATTATTTTATTGTGAATATTTATTTTATAGAGTGTCAGTGTGTAGGGTGAATGACCTGAACAGCATGGTAATGAAGTTACTGGGAAATTTTTTGTGCAACTTTATTTTTATCAAATGTATTTGGGTTACGATATTTACACAAAATATACAGTAAAGGTTAGTGCATGTAAATGAAAGGCTTTTCCTGCTGTGTGTTCACTTAAAGGCCTGTCATTCGCATGTCATTAAGCCCGATGGGGATTAATTATGCACTGTCGAGTTTTAACCTAGTCGGCAGACATCCGGTTAAAGTAAATTCCGCCGTTAATTGACTCTCTGGCATCAGCTTCTGAAATAAATGGATAAGAGGTAAAAGACGCTCTGTGATAACTGGGACTGGGCGAGATGGACTCCAGGAAGGTGAAATGGGGGAGAGGCCGGCCACCATCACACAGCACTCTGGGAGGAGCTAGCTGTATGCTGCATTCATCTTACGTTGGTTTGCATGTTAATTCTGCGCCAATGAGGTATAAAATTTCTTGTCCGCTGCGGTTGTTGTCGATGTGACTAATAACATATGAGGTGCATGAATTATTATCCAAATCCAGGCGTAATTTAATGACATTCATGTCATGGATGGATGTTATAAAGCTGTAACACCCAACTCTCTTTGGAGACTGTGATACACGTGATTAGCTGGCTCTGCGGGAATGCGGCGAAGCGACATAGCACCGGCCTCTAGGGGGCCGCAAACACATTTCACACGACTGCCGTTCCAGGTGCTGCGGCATGTTTAATTACTCGCACGCAAGATTAACTAGACAAACTCCACCGGGGAGATTATCAGGCGGGACTCGGTGTTTCACTGGCGAGGGTGTTGGGCGCTGCCGGCGAATCTCCCTTGTGGCACGGAGTGCGCCGGGTAACCATGGAGAGCCGTTTCCCGTCAGCATGCCCATGGCGCTGCTTCTATGGCGATATATACTTCAGAAACAGAAAAGGAGTGGATGTCATGGTGTACCAGTCGTCAAGTCTTTGACGGAAGCCTCCATAATTAGCTGCTGAAATTGCTCTAAGTGAAAGATGGATGGTCTCCCCTCTGTCTTGTTTATAGCAGAGTGCAGCCTGCAGAATTCTCCTGAAAGCTCACAATGTGAGCTGAGCTCTGTAGGCTGGCTGGGCCATTGGGAATGTGCCGGTGTTTGGGCCAGATGGTGGGGAAAAGGGAGATGGGGTTGGGGGGGAAGTAAACTCCAAACATGGTAGGCAGCGCTCTGGGATTGACGAACTCTTGCAGAAGTGTCCATGTGCTGAAGTGCTTCAGGAGAAGCTCTTTCCACCAGCCATGAATGGAACATGGGCAGAGCTGTCTCAACTGTTATGCTTCTATTCCAAGATTAGTTGCTTGTGGTGATTGGCGCCTCTCTCTGCCAGACGTGTTGGCTCGTATACACAGATAAATACGTCTTGTACAAACTCCCTTTGTTAACGTAATTATGAAACTTGAGCAAGAATATGAGCAAGGATTTATGCAGAGGGCTGACGCTTCATCCTGGGTTGTTCCCTGCCATGTGCCTGCAGCCTCCGGGATAGACTCAGGACCCCTCAATGACCCTGAATAGGACAAGTAATTAGAGAAGATGGATGGATGGGTTTTATGCAGTGGAGGTATCAGCTACTGCAGTACTTTATCACATATTGTCTGAAATTTGAATTCATTTGGTGATTTTGTTAAAGGCCACAATCTACTCATTACTTTGAGTAGACGTAGTGAATTGAGGGGAAAAAAAATCAAAATGAGAGAGGACAAGATATAGGGCTTCATCATTTCAGTGTTCACCATTTGTCAGTGTGAAAAGTCTAACTTCAGATTTTAGCTAAAGTTGGCTGGGATGTGAAGGGTCAGTGGCTCTGCTGGCTACAGAGCTGCAGAGCTACAATCCTGCCTGTCATAGGATGCCCAGAACCTTGACATTTTACCTTGACTCTACTCCTTCATTTTCGGCTTTAGCAACGTAACACATCTTGGAAGAGAACTACAGGCCTAAATTTTTAATATGTAAAACGTGAACACAAAATCTGAACACTGGAACGTTATTTTAGCCGTTATTTTAGCTGTACCCTTGGTTGGTGCTCCGTTGACTCGGATCTGATTGTATACCTTCGGGTTTGTTGGTGGGTCTCTCTGAATGTTCAATGGCTGGCATCGATAACCTGTCTGGCCAGTGGCTTCTGTAGATACCTAATTGGTTTGGCTGATGATGTACTTCGAATTTTCTTGCCTTTTCTCACTCGCCTTTCCAAAACGTTCAGTCTTCGTCGTTGACTCTTGACTTTGAATACCTCGTCCAGCCATAGGTCACAGAGACCGGTGTACTAACCATGAAATTATGTGAATCCCTTTTACAACAGCCAGCTTAGTGCATCAATGGCTGCTTGATGACATCTTTGCTCACACCTGAGTTCACCTGAGATCATTTTAGATGTTTGATTCTTTTGACTTTGCTTAATAATAAACGTTCTCCTTCCTCTTCAATGTGTTAAACTGGTTCCAAGCACTAAAACCCTTGGGAAATCGAAACCTTAATGGTCTTCATGTGCATTGGAATGACAATGACTGATTTAGATTAACACAAGAGATGGTACTGAAGTGGGGGAGGGGGTGGAGTGGGGTCAGCAAACCATCATTCTTGGAGAACTTGCCAAGACCCCAGTGAGTGCCTGGTGACCGGAGTAGAAAGCCATTTGTGTAAGACTGCTTGGTAAGCAACTATTCCCGTAGCATTGTATCCTAACAACCTCAGAGTGGCTGTTTTGTTTTAATTAAATCGTGGATGCTGTAAATCCAGTCTGCACAAATCTCATGGGCTAATGAATCAGTCCGGGGGTGGGAGGAATGGTAAGTCTTGTCTTTAACCTTCTTATTACCTTTTACTTTGGATTTAGGTCCAAAATGACCGATTATGAATTTATGGGTCCAGCAATGATTTCGGAAAAGCACTAGAATTCTAGGGGGAAAAATACTATATTTTTCCCCCCCAGCATTTCAGCTTCTCAGGAAATGGTCTTATATGATTTTCCTTGAGCCTTTTTCAGACACTGTTCACTGATATTCAGACAAGCAGAATATAGATGTATGACTTTTACAGACGGTGCATGAGTGCTTTTGTATCATGTGACTTGTACAAAAATGTCCCGGTGAACAGGACAGGAGATGGAATGGCAATGAAATCAATATGGCAGCACACTGAAGTTTCCGGTGAGGAATGAAGACAGGCCAGTTCTGATGGCAATGAAAATCATCCATCCATCCATTCATTTTCCAAACCGCTTATCTTACTGGGTCGCGGGGGGTCCGGAGCCTATTCCGGAAGCTATGGACACTAGGCAGGGAACAACCCAGGATGGGGGGCCAGCCCATCGCAGGGCACACTCACACACCAGTCACTCACGCATGCACAC
>JAODJX010000035.1:20371749-20385399 GCA_026776945.1 Isichthys henryi | reverse complement strand
CCGTATCCTGCCTGTTTGCCTGGTTCTTGCCCGCTGACCCGCACGATCGCCGCACGCTCCTGCCGTGATCGTGACACCCTATATATATGTAATAATTTTTTATATATTATTAATTTACTAGGAAATACAATTTAAACAATGTACAGCTACTTGTCATGCCCTCCTGTCCTCGTGCCCTCGTGTCCTCGATCCTTGTGTGTGCCACGCCCCCCTGATTATCCTTGTTTGTGCCACGCCCTCCTGATTATCCTCGTGTGTGCCACGCCCTCCTGATTATCCTCGTGTGTGCCACGCCCTCCTGATTATCCACGTGTGCTTCCCCAATCGTACCCAGCTGTGTCTTATAATTTCGCCATGTCTTTGTTCTATTTCCCTCCATGTCTTGCCCTGGTTTTTGATGTTAGTTGATGTCCTATGTTTCCTCGCTATTTCCCTGGCCTTCCCCGCAATAAATCCCCGTTTTCCTCGACTTTCACCTGCCTGCCTGATCCTTCCTGCCCGCCTGATCCTTCCTGCCCACCTGCCCGTCCACTTACCCGCGATCCCGACACTACTTTATATTTTTAAACAAATCTGTGTTTTTAAATCCTGGTTCAATTGTGGCTCTGCTGGCAGAAGGTTACGCTGAACAGCGGGTTGTTTCCTGGTTCAAATTTTCTAAAACAGCAGTACACAGGAATAAGGTGAAACAGGAGACACCGGAAATGACCAGAAACCAGCCAGGTAAAAGGCAGAAGCGACATTCTAATGCCAGAGATGACTGTTAACTTATCCGACAGTTTCTCATGAATTGGAGGATGACATCAAGTGATCTTCAAAAGGAATGGGAAACATTAAGTGCAGGTGTGAAGTGCACTGCTAGGACAATTTGTATCAGGCTCCTAGAAGCAGGACTGAGGTTCCATAAAGTAAGGAAGAAGCCCTTCATGAATGAGAAGCAGGGAAGAACCAGACTGCAGTTTGCAGAAAAATATCTATTATTCACAGACCCATAAATTGAGAAATGAGCGAAATATAAAATTGTGCTGTGGTCTCTTATTTTTTTCTGTGGCTGTATGTCAAAAAATCTATAATTAGTCTGCTAAAAACATAAAAACTGTATTGTTCCACTTTGTTTGTATGGCTTATTTTAAGCATTTTTGAGGAATTTTGAGTTCAATTGGAATATCTTCCAAGCGAGGATATGGAGGTGGCGACTGCATAAAATGCCCCACAATTTTTCTCCCTCTGGCCTCAGCAGCACTTACACTTCATTGTGATCTCAGCGCCTTGTGTATCACAAGCTGTATCGAGTGCACAAAACAGCCCAAGCTGTGTCTGACTGGGTCTTTTACTCAGTGTGCACTGGTGATTCTCAGTGTGTTCGCGACTGTGTGTTTTCTACTCTCAGTGTGTATCTGTGACTGTGTGTCTGTGACTCTCAGTGTGTGTCTGACTGGGTCTTTTACTCAGTGTGCACTGGTGATTCTCAGTGTGTTCGCGACTGTGTTTGCTACTCTCAGTGTGTATCTGTGACTGTGTGTCTGTGACTCTCAGTGTGTGTCTGACTGGGTCTTTTACTCAGTGTGCACTGGTGATTCTCAGTGTGTTCGCGTGTTTGCTACTCTCAGTGATTGCCTGTGACTCTGTGTATGTTACTCTCAGTGTAACACAGTGGTAAAGCCTGTTATTTTTAGCTTGTGGGGATATTTTTCAGGTCCCCACAATATTCGCATCAGTTTCATAAAAATCTGTGAATGCGATCAAAAAACTAAAAGTTTGTTTAGTTAGGTATTTTGGTTACCAACGGTTGATGGGGAATCTCTATGTCTCTATTATTTTTCCCTCATTTCACGAGCTAGCCAAGTAGGCTTATCCAGCTGCCCAGCCTGCACTGCCGGGTTCGACCTGTAGAGGGTGCCGCACTGTTAGCCGTAGCACATGGGGTCTCCTTGGCGCTGTCTTTCTGTTGGCTGTGGGTGATGTATGGGGATTACGTTTGCAGCCTGATTTACGGGCGTCCAATTTCCCGCCTGTTTCTGAATATACTGTTTGCTAACATGGTGGATAATCCCCAAACGGGCACATCTGTTCACGCTGATGGTGTAACAGTGGAGCTGGCTTTTGTGTAAGATGCCTGCTTTTGGCTCAGCCTTTCTCAAACATTTATTTGAGATAATAAATGTTCGCGATTCAGACACATCTGAAATGCTCATAGGAAGAATCAGCTCTGTAATGACAAGCTGTGACTATCACAGAGCAAAAAGTGAGCTGGTACCAGTATACTTACTTGTGCGACTGCTGTCTGATCAATGCGGAGAAATCATTTTAATAAATATGTGATAAATATGCATTTCATAATTCTGATGGATAAATGATGAGCTTGTTTTTTAATCTAATGTTATGCCTCTGTGAGACACATTAACCAAATCAAACAGTTTCTGTTGCTTTCAGGTACATTCTAGTGGAATCGGCTGAAGTCTGAATCTGTCTTATGAGAGAATGTTTATTGTCATTTAAATTCCCACAGGATCATGTTTACATTTTTTAGGTTATAATGTGAGCATTTATTAATGTATAATTTCTACTTTAACCTGCATGGTGATCTGACTGGGAGATTCTCTTGACATAACACAAATAGACATTCAGAGCATGTAACTCAATATTACTAATAAAGTAAAAGCATCTTAATATCAGTGATAGGTGAAATGCACTTTAAGCCTAAATATAAATGCACTTTAACAGAGCTCCTGGGGACAGTGGCTTCACATAACGTACAGATTTAGTAAATCGCGGTTCTTCACCCAAAGCTTTGTCACTCTGTATTGCTTCCTGGGGGGAGGGTTGGGGGGGGGGGGGCTTCGGTGGAGCATTTGCTGAGAGTCAGCTCTTGGTAATTTTTTTTTCTGAAATCTAGGACTGAGGAAATTGGGTCTAAACTTAGATGGCAATTTTTGGAACGTTGTGCCATATTTGTGCTCAGTAAATGTGACTGTTTCTCCCGGAGGAGAAGTTAACCCAGATTTAGGGAATCGGCTTTAGCATCTATAGAGTGGGGTGTCTCTGTTTTGTCTAGCTGACAGGGTGGAGACAAAATGAATACCTTCGCTGCTTGATTGGTCCTGGATCTGCGCTTGGATGGACACAATCCATGCATATCATCCATCCATCTCTTCGTTTATCCTAGCCGCGGTCACTGGAGGGCCTAGAGCCTATCCCAGGCAGCACAGCTCACAAGGTCGGGGTCACTGGAGGGCCTGGAGCCTATCCCAGGCAGCACAGAGCACAAGGTCGGGGTCACTGGAGGGCTTGGAGCCTATCCCAGGCAGCACAGAGCACAAGGCCGGGGTGACTGGAGGGCCTGGAGCCTATCCCAGGCAGCACAGAGCACAAGGCCGGGGTGACTGGAGGGCTTGGAGCCTATCCCAGGCAGCACAGAGCACAAGGCCGGGATCACTGGAGGGCCTGGAGCCTATCCCAGGCAGCACAGAGCACAAGGGTGTATTGGGATAACCGTTAGGTCAGCTGTTCAAACCGAGGTGTGAGGACTCTTCAGCCAATCGGTCCTCTAATTAGTAATCTAATTAGGGGGTTGCAGTGAAAACCCACATGCACAGCGGCCCTATCTGGGTAAGATTGCCCACCGCTGGTGTGTGGCTAAGTAGGGTTAGGGATCTGTGCTTGTGTATAGAAACTCATGGGATTGAATTCCATCTACTATCTAACCACAGCCCTTCCTCCCTTGCATGTCACCTTTGCATTGATAAATAAAAATGCTAAATAAAAACGTGTAATGAGCACCTTGGATAGGATGCCAGTCCATCGCAGGGCACATACAACAGAGATGTCATTTAGCTTAGCTGCACATATGTGGATGTGCGGAGAACATTCAGACTGCACACACTTGAACCCCTGACCTGACAAAAGAAACGGTGTGACCCTGAGGGCGACCCTTAGTGTAATGTGTGGCAAGTTTGGCAGATTTCTCACACACAGGGCTGCCAATTAACTGTTCTGAACCATCTAAGATAGCTGGTAGGCAACGTCTTTGCGGAATGAAGCTTCTCAACCAAGATGTTGAAAATGTCTTATCCTTTGCTGTTACAGTATACCTCCCCCCGATGGCAGGAGGAAATAATTACGCTCCTGAATGCTATTAGAGGAGAGCTTTGCTTTTTGCTCCTGGCTTTTGTAGGAGTTCAGCGAACAGAGAAACACGTTCTTCTTGTGACTGCTCCAGAAATCTGACATCTTCACCTTTCTGTTTTTGAGGAAACTCTCTGATCATGTCTTCTGCTCTTTCGTCTTGTTTCTGTCCAGTTTTCTTGAGCTAATAAGTTTTGTATCTTACTGTATGTATTTGGTGTTTAAAGACATAAAGGTGATAAGTGATGGGGTTCTGGGTGGCATCCTGGTGGTGGAAGGATAGGGAAGTGCTTTGCGGTTGGGAGTGCTGACTACGTTAGTGGTGAGGCTGGCTGATCATCCCCTTTCTTAGTCGTACGATGTGAAAGTAGCTCTGGATCTGAGCAGAGCTGGTTTTCTCAGGGAAAGGCTGACTGCCGATGAGCCCAGTTACTAGGAATTCTGGGAAATAGTCCCCGCTACTTGATAGGGTTGCGCTGTGCCTTGTAGGTGTGCTGTGGTGACTATTGCAGCATTGGCCATACATTTTATTTTGCCTTATCATACCAAACGACACCGAAAGCTGCCACTGTTTTGCATTACACTCCGCAGAGCTGCAAAGTCTCACCTGACGTCATCTCACGTTACTCGAATGACCCATCATGAACTTCTGCTGACTAGTTTTTGCCGAACCATTAAAATTCTGAAAAATGGAGCTTCATTAAATATGAAATACTGCAGAACATTATTACAACAGGACACTGTAATTAAGAAAAGGAATGAGTCGAGATGAAGCTCGTTAACTATTCAGCAGCATAAGCGTGGATGCATTTAACAATTTGTGTAAAGTGTTGCCTCTCTGGTCAGGGTCATTTTTATAAATGCCAAGAACATCAATTCTGAAGTGCAATTTAAAAAAATATATGTATTTTATTGATATGCTACCGTGCTCAGCAGGGCAGTGTCAGTGTTGCTACACTGCATGTTTCAAAACCTCCAAAAGTGTGGTGCCCTATAATACAGTTCAATGGTTTGTGAGGTCACATACCCACATACACACACGCAGGTTTGTATTCCTGTGTTTGTGGGGACCATCCATTCATTTCTATGGGCATAACCCTAATCCCAGCCATGACAAACTTAACCCCCACCCAGCCCTAACCGTAAACATAAGTAATAGAACAAAATACTTTTTCCATTTTTAGTGTTTTAATTGCATTCACGGATTTATGTAAAATTGAGTTTCTCCTTGTGGAGACCAGAAAAATGACAAAATATCAGGTTTTTATGACATTGTATTGACATTTGGTCCCACGAATACGTTGCCTGCTTCTCTGTCCTGGGAATGAATCTCTCCATCATCAGTGTAAGAGGCTTCTCCCACACTGCACCCAAACTCTGGAATTCCCATCCCTCTCATATCCGTCGACTGGATTCTGTAATAGAATTGAAAACTCACCTTTTTAATTAAACCGGCATATTCACTTTGAGTCCATCTGTTTGAAAGCTCAAGACTTATTGGTTTGAAGTCTTTGATTTTATGCAATCTCTTATTTTATCGGTCTTATCGTATTTGTGTAAGTTAGTTTTACTTTTGTGAGGTGACCTTGAGTCTTCTTTTACTGTAAATGCATGTATTTGTGTGTGTGTGTGTATACATAACACACTCAGTATTAGATGGGTGTTAGTAGAGCGCTTATATTCAAAAAAATAATAAAATATCTTTCAGGTTTATTCAGCATTTGGAGTCTAGATGAAAACACATGGGGAGAAAATGTAATATAATATATATAATATTTACTTCATGAGTGTTTAATATTATGCAGTTATCGCTTTGAAACTGAGCTGCCCATCGCAAGCACAGACACTGTGT
This sequence comes from Isichthys henryi, assembly GCA_026776945.1. NCBI lineage: Eukaryota > Metazoa > Chordata > Actinopteri > Osteoglossiformes > Mormyridae > Isichthys > Isichthys henryi. Next base: position 20,379,422 of record JAODJX010000035.1, on the reverse strand, counting down.
ACTTTCTGGAAAGATCTTTGCAGCGGCTTCTTGTCTTTCTGCGTTCTGGTAGCAGCCAGAGACTCACATTGGGATACCCGTTGCCGTTAGTAATGCGCATGGCCCTCCGTGCTTTTAATCTAATTAAAAATGCATCGACCACGCTGCCTTTTCCAAGCGAACGCCACCACAGCCCGCCTCTGTCCTCCCTGAATGAAGCTCATTGTCAGTCACTGACGGCCACATGCAGTCTGTCTTCTGCCTAAAGAAGCAGTCCGCACTCGCAAGGAGGATGCTTGCCTGGTCCTCAGGTTACCCTGGAGTCCTTAAATAACACCAGCTGTAGGCTAGTGCTTTTTAGGGACTTTTGTAAGAACCATATGACTGCAGCCTTAAACTGTCACCTGCTACTCTCCCTTACTAAATCACGCCCCTGTTCCCGTCCCGCAGCCCTCGACGAGAGTGACTGAGATGCCGTGTCAGGGTTGAGTGCGAGCAGCGACTGACCGGCAGTGCGCGGGACCCCCCTGAATGAGCCTGCGTACGCCACCGGACCGGACCTGCTTTGAAGAGGAATAAGGACTCAGTAGGATGTCAACTGAGGCGGAGCTTCAGCCGGCTGCCAGACCCAGCGTGAGGAAGGAATCCAGGAAGAGAGGTGAGGTAGGGGGCGGGGCTGTCTGCCTGCCCCGCCCACGTGTCCATGTGTATGAGTGTGCCTGTGTCCAAGCAATTTACATAGAAAAGACTTTGGGGATTTGATCGCTTCATGGCTGCGTGTAATGTTAACGTTAACTAACGAGTAGCGTCAGAAGAGTACAACCAGGTAGCTGGATAGCAGAACCTGCTGTTCTCGCATCTCCTAAAAGAGGAACGCCTTTAATATTTAATGTAGTAGCATTAAAGTTTGCAGCCAACAGGGGGCCTTATAACCCGGGCCTGGTTTGAGTGGCGGTAAGCACTGCTGATCATGAAACTGCTGCAGCTGATCAAAACAGTAAATTTCTTGCAAAGCTTTAATTTCAAATTCTGTGTTTAAACGGCACCACTTTCTCATCTTCAGCTCCTCGCTCATAAGGATCGTTACTAATTAATCAGAAGACTTATATTCTTTTCTATATCACCCTTTTTTTTCCTGGTTATAATCCAGCATTTGCTAAATGAGGAGATGTCCTGGCTGCCTTCCGGCATTCACAGACGGTGGCACAATGCTGCGTAAATGGCACATCTCAGAGACTGACTCTCTTTGTCATTTTATACCTGTCCTCATGGTCCCTGGAAAGGCCACGGCGTGGTCACTATGAAGATCATGTTGCTTCAAGGTCTGTTTGTCCTGTTTGTCATGTGCCCTTCCAGTCAGCAGGGGACCGAGTTTACAATACGTGCCGCATGTCATGTGCTCTGCCAGCCAGCAGGGGGTGGTGGTGTTTGCAATACACAATGTATATAATGTCCTTGTCCTGTGACCTATCTAAGCAGGAAGGTATTGGGGTTAGCCACTTACTTATTTGGTTGGAATATCTCCAGATGTTTTAGTGCAATTTGATGGTTTTGTTGCCTTTCTTGAGGGTTGACGTCCAACATGGTAACAGAACATCTCAAGATCCCCCTACAGCCAAGTCTGGGTAGGATTCTTTGATTTGGAAGCTCAACTAGGGTGACCAGATAATCCACTGAGCTAGAAAAGGATTTGTAAACTAACTTTTCAGAGAAAAGGACCTGGATTTCACTTAATCACTAAGTTCTCACTGCTGATCGGTCAGTCTGCTATAACCATGTGTGTGTCACTAATGTTAATATGGTGAAACAGCTGCATGAATCTTTCAGTCAAGGAAACAAACCAGTCAAAGCACAAGATCGAAGAGCTGAACGATTTAGTCAAACACAGGAGCTTTTCAGTTTTAAAGCATTTTGTAAAATCTGAAGTAGCTCAACGTGTCCTTACTGATATGGATTAACGGGCCAAGCTAAACTCAACTGACAGGGAAAGGCAGATACTGTAGCCATAGGACCCATGCATATGAATGTGCAGCGCAAATAATTTGTAGCATTGCTTTACATTCATAATGGCTTTAAACCTGTTTATTTTTTATTTTTTTGTTTTCATTATAACCTCCTCACTTTAAATAATACAGATTTTTTTTGCCTTTCCATGCTACATCTGGGGTATTTAGTAATTCAGTCGTTCTTTAACATTGTTTTCCTTCCTATTTGCAGTTGTCACGTGGAGAGGTCCTTTTCTGACTGTTGTATAAAGCACATGAATGAAATCCAGCTTTTAAGCTTTTAATCCTGCCGAGGCGCACGCATAATGTGGCTCGGGGCAGAACAGAAGCAGGCTTTCTGCTGCGGAACCCAATTACAGGCACTTTTGTGCGAGGTTGCTGTGAGCGCTGGAGCTGTTTGCTTCCTGATTGGTCACTTTGAAACAAGCTGGCCGTTAGATTATAAGTCGACACATACAGTATGAAGCTGCCCTTTCTTGTTGCTCTTTTCCCACCTGGGATTTGCCCACTCGCTCGTTAGTGAGACATCCTATGAATTTACCCAGGAATCCTCCATCAATCTACCCACTTACCAAATGCCTGTCCTGGTTGTGGGTCTTGCAGGAACCTTGGGATTTAAGTTGTACTGACCCTCGAACAGGACACCAGGTGTGCCAACATGACCCATAACCATATTCAGATGAAGGACTCTCCCAGCCTGTTAACCCACCATGGCTTTATGGATTTGCGGTCAGCATTTATGTGAACGACAAGCCTCATCATACCCGGGTCAATTCGCGACCGTTCTGCTGGTTTGTGGTGCCGTTCGTCCTCCTGATGGTTCCCGGGCTGATGTAACAGGGCCATCTCGGCTGTGATCTCGATTCAGCGCATGCAGTGATGCGTGACCTTCGACCCTGTAAACCGTGTGAAGGAGGGATTTATGGATAGTAGACTGTGAGTGCTCTGGGCTAGTGGAGGTTGAATGTTTGATGTGTTTAATTGTGCTGTTTCAGCGTGAGGCTTTAATAAACATTTAAAAAGCCTATTTCTCTCAGGTCAGTTTCTGACAAGCTTCTTTGTTCATTATTACAGTGGCCCAGGCTGAGTGATGGCATCCAGGGGACTTGTTAGCTGTCCTGGGGGCGGGGACTCTGAAGGGTGTCACTTGTTGACATCACTGGGAATCCCCACGGAGCTCAGAGACCACGCCCAGACTTTTTTCAGCATATTTATCTCTGTCAGCACACATCACGCCCACTTCTGCCTTATTTTTCTGCGTTCCACTTTTTTTAAACCATTGTACCTATTTATATCAAACGTTAGGCCTCTTTCGGCGCATCGCTTTCCACGCCTCCGTTTCCCATGAGGCTTCCATGCTATAGAAAGATGAAGAGTAATGTAGGTGATGCTGACAGGCTCACTGGGAATCGTAGGAAACAACCGTAGTCCGGTCACTTGAAAATCCTCATTTTATTTCTTGTTTAAAAAAAAAAATTACAAATGATCAAAATTACAATTTTTTTTAAATCTGCCTTCAAGTGATGAATGCATTTATTGTTTTTTGTAGCAAACGCACAGTGTTACATGGGGAAGACCATGTGTTTTATGGTAACCTTGGTTACGATTAGTCTTGACGTCCAGTAGGACTGAACGTGCGAGCGCATGATGGGGAGGAGATGGTACTGCGGGCGGAAGGAGCTGTTTTATCTGCAGCTCTGTGTCCCAGCGTTTCCCCCTGATAAGGGGCTGAACCTCAACTGAGCTGCCTGTATGCGCCAAGCATGAGAAAGAGAAATGTCACTCGCTCTAATTGTTTAATCGAATTAAATATCTGTTAATATGTAACACTTACCGGGAGTCGCTGTCCTCGGTATCTTAATGCCGTTGGATTAATTTGTCTAATCAATGTGTTCATTGTTTTTCGCCTTTTCTGTATATTCCTGCTTCTGCTTTCTACCAGTGTAAATGTCCTGTAACGTCCGACATACGAATATGATTTTACCTTTAGGGTGAAGCATCTGTAGTGTTGGTATATTTTTATGCCTTGTATGTTTATTACATTTCAATTCCTACTGCCTGAAAGCAGTGTCATTTTATTGTGCAGAAGGGAGACGGGAGAGGTCAGATAAAATATGTTATTAGAATTCCTGACCTTTTAATCTGCTCTTTCTATTGTATAATCACTCATTCATCTGACAGCTTTCAGTGCATATAGACCGTGGAAAACAGGAATTTCCCTGCTTTGCTGGAACGCCGCTGAAATATAAATGCGTCTGCATGAGGCTAGAATATCTGAAAGTCCACATGCGACTGTATGAGGCAGGCAATTCTGCGCATGGGAATGGGCATCGCTGGCAGATTGTGCGCCGTCTCGTTCCCAGAATGCGGGAGGCGGCCGGCCGGGTGCATTTCCATATGCTGCGAATGGGTGTGGGCCTTTCCGTCTCAGAGCCGCCTTAAATAGCTATCAGAGCCGCCTTAAATAGCCATCAGAGTGCATTCAGCGTCAGCGTTTTTCCGTACCGATTCCGTACCGTATCCAGCGCAGTGTGGAAGTGCCGAATGAGGCTGTGTTTAAGCTGAGGAAGCTGTGGATGGAGACGAGCGGGTGGGGGTTCATTCTTACCCCTCTGGCCCCCACTAACTAGTTTGGGTTCCGGGTCGGGCTGACCAGCACCTGCCTGTGTGCCACTTAACAAACCCGGGGACAGTGTAAACCCATCAGAACCGAACACTTCAAGACTTCCAGCTACAGGGTGAATCAAAGGCCACTTTAGCCCAGATGCCCGTGAGGCTTGATGGGGTAACAAGCTCCTTAAAGGGTCCCCTATCGCTGAGGCTGGGGGCAGCTTGCAGCCATTTTCATGCATCGCTGGGTTACTCTGCCCCCCGTTTCTACTCAGTGGCTGTGCTGCTAATATTGTTTATACGTCACGGAGATCTTCGTTATCACCAGTTCTGTGAGCACATGTGTGAAAGACAGTCGCTTCTGCTCCTTTCCAATGTCTCCCTTCACTATGGACTGCTTTCCTGCTACAACTTGCATTGCAGGTCCTGCTCTCCAACATCTATAAGTAGGAGGGGGCTCCACTTTGGAGGCAAATGTAAGCTCCTTAGCTTGCTGGGGCTGTACCAGGGAGGCTCTTTATGGAGGAACGGGGTGGGGGGGGGTGTGTGCAGCAAAAACCGCCATTGTCTTTCTGTAATTCCACTTAATGTTGACCTATGCAATCAGCAACAGTGATCTACAGGAAAGACTTTGTAAATAATGTAAATCTGGCTCTGAAGCATAGACACGTTCTATTTTAATGTTGAAGGGGAAAGAGGAGATTTATTTGGTTTCTCTTTATCCTTGGACTGTTATGGGACTCTTTCCCTGATAGATTGGTCATTTCTTTAGTTTATTTGTATATAAATATTTTTTTTCTACAAGCCAGCATGGATCAGTGTTGTTTTATTCCTGATGTCTCAGAATATTACCTTGTAATGGGAAACTCCTGATATATTTCTCAGAAACCCTGATGGTAATGTTGAATACGGTGGGTGGGTGGGTGGTGGGGGTAGGGGGGGACATGCCCTGTGTGCTGTGCACAGTTCTGGGTTTTTCCCTGTCTCCGGTGAGCGATGTGGTCTGTACCTGCAGGAGACGCACAGATGTCAAGCGGCAGGCTCTCGTCTTGAAGATTTACTGAGTGCCTCAGCCATGGATGTGCAGACAGCTGTATTATTCAGAATAATAGTGTTGGTTCCCGGTTCCTATTTCTGTACAGTCTGTAATCTGCTTGTGTGGCACCACCCTCTGCCCCCCCCCCCCTTCAGTGGGTTAATAAAAATTGTCAAGGGGGGAAACAGCAAAGGAATGAAGTAGGTTTCACTCAGTCGGACTGCTGTTGGCCTGTGGTTTCCTGGGCGTCGGGTCACTAGCTGCTGTTGTATTTGCATGTGTTCCTGCCCTGGTGAATGTTGTGCTGCAGGCCAGGGATTTTGATCTTTATTTTTCGTTTTTATCGTTTGTTCCATATTCTGCTTGCTGTGACCATGCTGGGAAGGCCCACCTCTTAAGCTCGGGGCTGAGCCCCCTGGGGTCTGTGTGGACCCCGGTTTCACAGCTTTAGCACGTGTGTTCTGTGATTCAGAGTTTCATCGATAACGTGTTTCAAACAAACCTATTTCACTAAATCAACATCTGAGACAGAGTTAAATAAACATTTCACTTCCCCTTGAATTAGTTTGCAGGTCTCCCCAATTACCATTGTAATTAACCTGTCTGCCCGGCCAGGAGCCTTTGATAATCCTTGGGGGGGGGGGTGTTATGGCCCCCATATTTAAGTACAAATTTGTTTCTGTTCTGGCTGTTATATTCAGGATCTCTGAGTAATGTTTTGCTGAGCAGCTAAAACCTTATTTAAACAAGGGATTCTTTACCTCTCAGTTCAGATTTGTGTAGTTGAGATACAGAGTAAAAGTAAAGTGTTAGTAAAAGTATCAAAAGCAAATAGCGTGAATGGTTTTGGCGAATGTTCATATGAATGGTGAATGTTTTCTTGTAGATACAAGATGTTCTCAGAGCTCTGTCCCCTCTTTGAAAGACTTGCTGTTCTCGGCTGAATCATATCTCCTTGGTAACCAATAGAGTTTAGTTCATCTTTTATTCAGCGGGAAAGTATCGTGGGCCGAGCCTGTTAGAATCAGTACATTATTCAAAGTGTCTCCGGGTTTGTTCAACATCAAGAGAGACTCATTGACCCATTTATCGTGAACAAGGCCATGCAGCCACTCTAATCTCTTATGACTGGAAAAATATCAACTAATCCACGAAGAAGCTTTTCCATCACTGAGGTTAACACCACACACGGTGTCACATTGACCGAAGCTGAGTTCTGTGGGTTTTAATGGAGGCCGGGGAGCCTGCAGTATTCCGTGTTTTGCCTTTGTTCCGTGGGATCGATATCAGTGTCGTGTTCTGAGCCTGGCTGCGCAGACCACAGGGTAAAACCTCATCAGGGTGAGAATCCCACTGTGGCTCCCGGGGGCCACCAGCATGACCCCTGCGTGTTTTTCCGTCACAGTGGTTAATTTGACGTGATTTGATTTGATGCTAGTGATGTGGTTGAGAATCACTGTACAATACTGGAGTGTTTCGCGGCGTAAACGTCTTGTTATATGGTGGCAGCGTCTTTGGCATTTCAGATCAGACCCTGAAACTCGTCTCGTTCTCTACAGAAAGCACCATTTTAACAAATAAGATGCAAAATGAATTTCTTAGCTTCGCTTTGAGATTCCGGTTCCCAGACCGGGATGTTTGGTGAAGCTTAAAGCGATTCCTCTTGGCTAAGGGCTCTGACACTCCTGCCTGCTTTCGCTGAGTCTCCATTTCAGCCGGGGGAGAATGTCGAAGCTGCTGGGAAGACCGAGTTACGGTCCGCTTCACGGCCCGTCTGTCATGGCTGACTCACCAGACAGCGCACAGTAAATGAAAGCAGCGAAGAATCAAAGGCCTCTTTCTCATCGTCATTAATATTGCATGCTAGAGTAATGGTGTGGCATTCCAAATCTGCCATCTTGTCTGTTTTATCAATGATTTATCTTTTGAGTTTTGTGTCCTATTTGTTACATTTCCAAAATTGTCAAACTGTGAAAATGTAGGTTGCTGAGGACAGTGATCTGCTCTGTTGAATCCCCCTGTGGACAATGGTCTGCCCTCCC
>JAODJX010000035.1:20337296-20349164 GCA_026776945.1 Isichthys henryi | reverse complement strand
CCCCCCCAGCATCTCTGGGAGGAGTGACGACTGCAATCTGCTGACAGCAGGATGTTTCCAGTTGGCCGGTTACTTGGACTTAATGGGACCAGGTGAGAACTAACAGCAGCGTGTGCTTTGGCTCTTTGGCCGCGTAATTGGATTCTGACTGTGAAAACAGAGGGCCTTGTGTGTGGTGACGCGCTGAGGGACAGCGAGAGGGAGAGCCGTGTAGCCTGGTGAATGCGGACCAGGCCTGGGGAGTCGCCCCTACCAGGGCGAACAAAAAGCCGCGTCTTAAAGCTGCATTCATCCGTGTCACTGCGTAACCTGTGCATCTGCGGCCTCGATCTCAGTCTAATGTATGCGCGCAGGATGTGTGTGCAGAATCGTGTGGAAGGCGTCTGGGCCGTTCTGCACTGCAAATTGACCTTCCTGACAGTGTTTTAGTGGTGGGGTTTGCTGACTGAAGGCGGGATCTCTTCCTGGAGATTGGATTTATGCGAGCTCTCCCGCTCTCTCCATATCCACGCGTCCAGGGGGACCCGCGTGATTGATTGTCTTCTACTGCAGTTTGCCAGTTTAGCGTTGACGTATAAATGAAATGACAAATATTGTTAAAATGCAAGTGAAACCGACTCCATCGAAGGTTTTTATACCTCCCTACTGTGAGATCTCCTTTCCTATTCATTAAAAAATGCTGGAGACGACAGGAACCTGTGAGTGCTGAGTTCCGCTGTTGAGTCCAAATGGTGCAATGAAGTGAAATGTTAATGATTGAATAATTGTCTTTGTGAACCTGCTGCAAGGACTTTGTCTTCCATGACAATGAGAAACAAGAGGGTTTCACTGCCTTAGAACAATACCACGGTGTTTTTCTTTTGTTCTTGCATTAGAGATGTTTTTGCATAGATATTTATAATGAGATAATTACCTTATTAAAGACAAGTATGCTGTCCTCTAATTCCATGTTAATGCTGGACCGAAGATATGAGGTTCCTACCTAATGGCCTATTTGTGAATCAGGTGTAATAGATTCAGACGTGATTCGTAAAACGTGTCAAAGCACGTTTAATCCCGATTCGTCTCTTCATTGATGCTGTCGATTTGCTTGAGCATTTCGCTCAGCCATGCGTCTGCGATGCCGCTCGAGGCCGTGTCTGCTGTGGTTGGGGCCTGTGTGTCTCCACTGCGATTGCCTTCTGCGTCAGCTTGCGTGTCGTTAGCATGTCGTCGGTGATCAGGGTCTGTGTGCCACCAGTACTTCATCCATTTCTGTTAACATACCGGGTTGCCAGTGGTTGGGCCACCTGTGTGTCACTATTGTCATGGGTGGTCAGGGCTTGCATGTGACCATGGTGGTTGCCTTTAAAATCTGTCGTTAGCATGTTGCTGGTAGTCGGGAGTTCTGTGTTACCATTGCAGTTGGGACCAGTGTGTCACTATTGTGGTCACCTTCTCTGTTAACATGCATGACGTTAGTGTGTCGTACGTGTCCTTAACGTGTTGTCGGTAGGTGGGGCCTGCATGTCACCATTGCAGTGATCATACACATTGTAGTTCCGTGGGTGTCAGATGCACCCGTGTAGGATCTCGACCCGGAAACAGCCAACTTCACCTGCCCGCGTGATGCTCAACTCGGCCTCAGGTCTGTGGAGAGGCTCGCACCCCATTTGGCTCCCCTTCCCCTGCCATCTGGCAGCAGTAGGCTTCTTGCTCCTTGAAGGAAGGCCCCCAGCAGAAGTTCTGCCCCTTCTTAGCAGGGATGGATGTTTCTGACCCACAAACGCCATAACGCTGGAGGGTGCGGTGAGTGGGGGACGTGATCAGCCTGTGCTCGGAGCAGGGCGGCACATTTATGCCAGGCCTCAAGGTCACCTTGTCTCTTGTCCTCCTCCTCCACGTGGCCTGCTTTGCTCACATTTTTAATGAGGTCGAGCTTTCATGCTGATAACTGGGAAGAGTCCAAGCCGACTGGTAGGGGGGGGTTATTCTTCTCGCATGTGTGCGCTAATCCTCTCATTCAGGTTTCATAAGGAAGCCGCACACCGCGAGTAATAAGCGTGCTGCATCAGGCTTTATCCATGACAGCGTGTGAGATGTTCCTCCAGCTCAGCCTGGATGGTCTTTAAATGAGCCACAGAGCTTCCTGCTGGGTTCCTCGGGGTGCGCATGTGAGATCATGTGAAAAGTCAGGTGGAAATATGTGCGTTTATCTACTGGGGAGCATCAGATAGCTCAAACCACGCCCTGAAAGCCATTTTATGTAGTTTTCTGGGCAAGAACATCTGAACCATCACAGTTAATCATTCGCTCTGAAATTTGGCAGAAGGTGACAAGGTGAGCATGGTCCCTTCCTCTTCCAAAGACGGGGGACATGGTGTGAATGCCAACTGTGGTATATCAGCAGGTTTGTTCCCTGTCCTCAGCCAGACATGCCATCCAGCAGAGTGATTCCGGGGCTGTCTGCTGCATTTATGCTCACTTTAAGAGGTACGAGCCACTTTTGAATATTTAGTGTTCAACTTATCCGTAATATTACATTGAGCTCCAAGGCTCGGCACTGGAAAAAAGCCCCAACCATTATAAAGTTTAGTATTTAGTTAAATACACAGACGGGACCCCCCACCCCCGCCAGCAGTACTCACAGACTCCGAGGTTGTTTTAGCCCGAAACCCATGTAGATTCTTTCAGACTCCCTAACCTTGGCAGAAAGCTTCATCAATTCATTTCTTAGCTCAGAGGTTGACATTTACACCTTCTCTGACTTTTGTCGATTTTCTGAAGTGCTATACCACATCTAATCAGAAATAAATGCCACTGTGTGTGAGCGAGGGGGGGGTCGTGGGGAGGTGGAACAAAAACCCCGATGGAGGATTTATATTTGCTGAGGTCTGACTCTGTACATTCTGCATGCACTGTAGCCTATTGATAAATGTGAGAAACGTAAATTGGGATCCCCCTGGTGAAATGCAGCATTGCAGTGTGGGCCAGAGAATGGACTGATGAATTTTCTTTCCATCTTTCTTGGGAATAACAGATTTAGTTGATTAGCAGGTAATTTGAAGGACTCTGTATGTGGGCAACCTGTGGTGTCGGTACAGCTGACCTCCTCTAGATCGTCTGTTCCGGTCTCTGTGTCAGGAAGCCTGCTGAGGGTTCAGGACACAAATTAATTACGATCCTCCCATGAATGAAAAATCACCGGTGTGCGTGAGGTGAGGCGTTTAACAACAGAGCATCCTGCCGGGCTTTTTGGCCGCGAGACAGCTGCGATGTCAAGTGAGCAGGAGAGATCTGGGGAAAACCTACGGCAAGTCACGTAGAAATTTAAGAAATGCGCCTGTGATTGTCCATAATCCTGGCAGGACTGAAGTGTCATTGAGCTGAAACAGGAAGCAGGGAGGCTTTGCTCACTGCGTGCCGGCCTTTGCCTGGGCAGGTCCTACAGCATCACCATGCAGTCCACGAGATCTCCTACATCGCCAAGGATATCACTGACCATCGCGCCTTCGGCTATGTCTGTGGCAAGGAGGGGAACCACCGATTCGTGGCCATCAATACAGCTCAATCTGTGAGTACTTCTGGGGGAGGGGGGGAGGGGGGGTCCTGACAGAATCTACCTGTCGGTCTGTAAGTATGGTAGCGGGGGCTCCTGATAGAATCTGTGCATGTCGGTCTGTAAGTACTGTGGTGGGGGGGGGGGGGGTCCTGACAGAATCTGCATCAGTCGGTCTGTGTATTTACCTAAGTCTTCATAATGTTTAGGGCTTTATAAACACCCCAGTGTGCAGCGACTGACAGAGTCATGGCGTGTGAGGTGTGTGCCTCTTCTATGGCCTCGCCATCCCCCATGCCAGCTTACTGTTTGCTGTGCGCCTCCTGTCGCCTAGTGGGGTGCATCATCGATCCTCACTGGAAATCGATGAGTGTCTGAAAGCAGCCTCGCAGCCCCCCTTACAAGGACATGCGAGACGCAAACGCAAGTGACGGGGCTGCATTCTGTACGGCGGCCGCTTGCATCGGAGCTGTTCTTCCTCATTTTCATATGGATCTTTAAAAATCTGTATAAAGCCCGTTGCAGGTGGACCTGTTTTACTTGCTGGGTGTATTCAGGGTTTGTGAAAGAAGCCTGCCTGCAGACAGCACCCCCTGGGGTCGGTGTGGGGCCTAGCGGGAGGCGAGCCTCTGAGTTATTTTGGTGGGGGGTTGGTGCAGCACAGGGGGCAATTGATATGCCACAGCCACCCTTCAGAATGAAACGCCCTCCGCAGTTGTTTGTTTTCGTTCGCTGTGCTTTAGCTGGTTCGTTTTGCTGCCTGATAACAGCCTGTTGACTGAGCCACTGAGGTCTGTTCTCTGCTTTGATCTTCCAGGCGGAGCCAGTGATCCTGGACCTGCGCGACCTCTTTCAGCTCATCTATGAGATTAAACAGCGAGAAGAGCTCGAGAAGAAGGCACAGAAGGACAAGCAGTGCGAGCAGGCCGTCTACCAGGTAAGCCCAGTGTCCCCTGCTGCCTGGCTCTCCCATGTCCCCACGTCCCTGCTCTCCTGTGTCCCCTGCTCCCACACTGCAATGTCCCCATGCCCTTGTGTCCCTTGCATCCCCATGATGCCATGTTCCAGGCACCTCCTTTTTCCCCTCCCTTGCTCCTGTGTCCTGACTCCCCCTTGTCCCCACACTGCCATGTCCTCATGCTCTCTTGTCACCGCACTGTCCCCACGCTCCCCCATGTCCCCACAATACCATGTCCCCATGCCCTTTTGTCCCCACACTGTCATGTCCCCATGCCGCCATGTCCCCACACTGTTATGTCCCCACGCCCTCTTGTCCCCACACCGCCATTTTCCTACACTGTCATGTCCCAACACTGCATTGTCCCCACGCCCCCTTGTCCCTACACTGTCATGTCCCCATGTTCCCACACTGCATTGTCCTCATGCCCCTTTGTCCCCACACTGCCATGTCCCCACGCCCCCATATCCTCACACTGCCATATGCCCATGTCTCCGCACTGCCATGTCCACATGCCCCCTCGCCCCCACACTGCCATGTCCCCACACCTGAATCTCTGTGAGAATCCCTTTCATCTGGGAATGAATCTGAAGTGGTAATATTGGCGTAGTGATGTTTGCATGCGCTGATAAAGTAGGGGCAAATTAACACACGTATTTGGGTTTGTGGTGCTGGGCGGGCAGACTGACAGCATGAGACAGGGCTGTCCCAGATTGGCAGGATCACTCGTTAGCGCCTCCCGTCAGCAGACAACGGCTGGCACACGGCAGGTATACTGACCCTGAGAACTGAGACCCATAGAAGAGAAGGCGCCAGCTGGGGGCTGCGGGCCAGGGGCTATATAATTACGCACGTCATTAAGGAGATGAGCGATTTCCACGTCCCCCCCCAGCCCCCGCCTTCCCAGCTCTCCTCCTGAATGGCAGTGTGGCCGCAGGCTCACAGATCTTGCTGGGCGATACCATTCAGGCAGCATGTACAATTAAATGACAAAATCTGTCAGACGGCAGCTTCTCTGGATTGAGAGGGGCCGCAAGGTTTATGGGGGGGGGGGGGGGGGCTGGAGGACAGCAGAGAGCCCCTAAGGAAGATGCGACACCACACTAATAATATCTTCACAACTGGACATCAAGTCTGTCAATTCACCGAGTCTTTGTTCCCAACCCTCCCAACCCCCCCGGCTGACTCACTCTCTGTTTCTCCCTCTCAATCGCTTCCAAAGACGATTCTGGAGGACGACGTGGAGGACCCCGTTTACCAGGTATAGCCTGAGCACTCCGCCCTCCCTAGCGGTGTCACCTCCCTGCTTACTGTGCCTGTTCTCTATACAGTATCTCTCTTAATCTCATATGTGACAATAACACTGCTCCACTTTTCTTTTGCTCCCCTTGAATTAATAATTCATGTTATTTCATCATTCCTGTATTCTTAATCCACCTGGAGGATTATGGCGCGATTGCTCCTTTTTACCAGTGCAGTGTCGTGCGATTGTATCTCTCCTCTTGTTCACAAAGGCCAGCCCCTGTACCATTTCCCCCGAAAGTGTTACTCTTCAGCACTCACTGAATGCAGACAGCTTTAACCCTAACCCTCTCTAATGGCAGACACTTGAATGACGTGAGGTGATGCCGAACATTTCCGGACACTTCCGTGTTAGTTTGCCACGAATGTTGCATGCTGAGCGGTCGTACAGCTTCCCTTTGTTTTTGGAGGAATATATCCTTAGCACACGTATGTCACGTCTTCTGCGTGTTCTTGCAATCGCTCGCAGTAACATGTTTATAAATAATATCAACCATACGCAGAATGGATTGGTGTAAAGTCCGTAATGGAGACAGCGGACAGTGTGACTCGTTAAGCTGTCTGAACGCCAGCTAATTTTGAAAGATATTTGTGTTTTTGAACACCAGTGTGGGATATATTTCTTATGGATGACGTACAGCTTTGTGATCGGTGGGGGGGTGCCCCCTTTTCTGGGAATGTCCCAGATTAATTTTTGATTGAAGTGGCACTGTTTCACCTATCACAAAGTAAAGAGAAAAGAGGTAATTAAAAAATGGAAAGATAGAATGTAATTCATTTTAGTCATGTGACAGGCAGGTATATGAATGACGGTCACATGTGAGGTCCAGGCAGCTACGAGAGTGCAGCCTTCTCACGAGGCAGATGGGCTGCTCAGGCCATGCTTGGTGTTGATTCTGTTTACCAATCACCTCTCTGCTCTTCCACTGTCTCCCTCTGCCCTCACCCCCTTCTCCTCCGCTGCCGATGTTGTAGTACATTGTGTTTGAGGCTGGACATGAGCTGATCCGTGACCCCCAGTCAGAAGAAAGCATTTATCAGGTATTATCAAGCCCCGCCCCTTTACCCATGAAGGGGAGGAGCCAGTTTTTTTAAGTATATCTTATTTTATCATTTGAGTATGACAGCTGTAATATAATAAATAGTTAAGCAAAATTATCTGTCTCAAATTCTTAAGTTCATTTAAAAATGTATATTCTCAATGTTTTTTATATTATCTTGTTTATAAAAGACCACATTACTACAGCTTTTCAGTCATAGAATTAGGCTGCTTTTTAAGGTATTTTTCTCTCCTAGCTTGTTTTTAGTTGGTTGTGGTGTCTTATTTTTGGACACCCATGTCATTTTTTAATTTGGTTTGCACTACATGGAGCATTTTCACCATCCTCATTGGTGACGTAAATCTCTAACGAGAAGAGTTGGTGCGACCCTGAAGCACGTCCCGCCCTGTGCTGAGGGGTATATAGTAACGCAGAAGCACTGGGCTTCTCTGACGATTCTCATAAAAGCTTTAATGTTCATTCTGGGTGCTTAATGTTAAATTCTTCGCCATGTTTAAGACCCTATAGAGTTCCTATGGTTATTAAGGTATTATCTGACATTTCTGATGACCAGGCAGAGCAGAAATTATAATTGCATACTTGGCAGACAACATCGAGTTATAAAGCGGTAATGTTCGTTCGTTCAGAGTCATCGAGTTATGTGGCTGTGATGGCGAGGTCCTGTACTGCCCTGGGCGTCGTGGCACAGTGCGTATCCCATGTGTGTTGGTCACATGTGAGCCTCCTTGCAGGCTTTTGTGGGCCTGATTTATTCCCCGGCCGGCTGGCTGGTGAGCAGCCGTCCCTCTCCTCCTGCGTGATAAGATGAAAGCTGCGCAGAGATTAATCAGCAGCCGGCCTCTTTGATCTTTAAATAAAATAGACAAAAAAATCAGCTCGAGCTGAAGCATGTGCAAAATCTGCGGAATATCAATCAGGCAGCCAGAGACGGGAACGTTATAAATGGTGGCGATGGAATAAACACGAAAGCCGTAAACAGAGAGGGGAGTTGGCAGGCATCCGTGCCGCCATTGGCTGTGAGCTGGATCTCACAGATAAAGCCAATTTGTCAGAGGCAGTCGGCTTGATAAAAATGTATCTGCTTTTACTGCGGGCCGCCTCACGTACGGGATTCGGGGGGAAATCGCGGTCTGCCCTAACTCTGTTTTCTATAAATTAACCTGAGCTAGTTTGCTGAAGAGGTAAGCTTAACACACGATAATACTACAGTCGATACGTCAGGATGTCTGTTCTGCCAAAAAACATAACAACTCAAAGGAGATAAAGCTTTTTACAAAGCGTGCATGAAAATTCTGCTTTTGGGTGCTTCCTTAGAAGTTCACCGCACAGACGGTCACAAGCAGAGAGTGTGGCTCTCTCAGTACGTTTGAACTGGAGGAAGCAGATTCTCGCGGTAATGTGGGATGTTCGCTTTGTCTCAAGGTGACTTATTCTCTACTTATTTTTGGCTCGACCGTCTGCCAATCTAGGTCCCCACGAGTCAGCAGAAGGAGGGGGTCTATGATGTTCCCAAACGGCATCCAGTGAGTGTAGACGTTTGTGTTTTTGTTTGGGTCCCAACGGCAAACCTCTCAATCGCTCCAGACCTTGCGCTGCTCTGGTTCTTCAGCGCCCCCGGTCACCTACCGCTCTGCTAAAACATGTCAGTGTAGGGGTGGGAGGCATTATCACCGCAACCCCGGTTCCTCCCTGTCAGACCGGAAGTTTCCTGCCCGTCCTCTGTGGGCGTCCTCTTCAAGCTCCTACATCAGGGGGCGCCATCTCCTCTGAAATATTCCATTAGTCAAACTGGCCAGAGTGAAATGCTGCTTCAGAAATTTCAGTTAAAAAATTGGATGATTTTCAGTCTTAATTTCAGCTGTGAAATGATCAAGACGGAAACAGTTCATGGTTCTCAAGAAGAAAATGCAAAACAGAATTTATATTAGACAAAAAAGTAATTCCATGCAGGTTTCTTTTGTTTCTTTTTTTCTGGAATTATCTATGCCCTGAGCATGTAGTAATTGCCCACGGTGCCTCGATCCTCTTAGGAGTGTCTGTAATGTCTTTCTCGATGCTCTCTCTTGCTTGTCAGGAATATTGAGAGGTTTGCTTGAGGTTGTGTTTGCTTGGTATAGCTGCATGCAGTGTAGTGTTCTGGTGAGAAATGCTTGACTCTAAACTACCCATATGGACAATAAATATATTTTCAATAGCTTGGGGGCATCAGTAATATTAGTCTCAGATACAAGGTTTTTCCACAAACATCATTACGGTAGATTTGTAATGGAGTGTGTGGGTTGTTTAGAAGTAAGGGAGTGTGAAAGAAAATATATTTCCTCCATCTGGGTATGCCTACGAGATGAAAAGCAGTTTGCAAAGGAGATAGTAAGTGTTCCATCCGCAGCGGCTAGACTGTAGTTATGAGACCATGATCATTCCGTGGATGCCTGCTACCTTATCTAGACGTTTGGAGAAGACATATCGATTGCATTAATGCTATGTTTCATGAGTCATACCTTGTGTGGCATTCGTCCTGGTCAGCGATGATCTGTGAACCTCACTATCTCCATTGAATTGGCAGCTGCTTCTCAGGTGTTATTGCTGGTCTGTTCATTCAGCTGAAGCTGGTTGAGTGCTCAAAGATCCCCAATCAGCTCATTACCCATCCCTGGTTCCCTGTCCTGGTCTCGAACCGGGGATAGCTTAAGGGGGCCTTTCCGTGGCTCTTAAACCGGCAGTAAGTCTCAGAGAACACGGCATATTAACCGGGAGAGGTACGCGTCAATGGGATCTCACCTTCCTGGTGTCACCGTCTTCTCACCAGGATATAATTGAATGTTGCTTTGGGTAAAGTGCCCCACTACACTGATAGCTGCCATTCTGTCTTATTTTTCTTTAATGCCAAAGTCACGTATGTTGATTCTTTGCCTGACCGGTCCATCTGTATGTCTGACTATGCATATGTACTGTGTGTGCGTGTGCTTACACGTGACACGTGTGTCCGCACAGCGTCTCCCATGACGCAGGCCTGCCACTCATTTCACGTCCTGAAAGAGCTTCTGTTCCTGCCCTTTTCCCACAGCTCTTTATCTCAGTGACATCCGTAGCTAATGAAGTGTCTTCTCCCCAGGGATAGAGCTCAGTTTCCCAGCCCCTCATCATTCTCTCTGAATATCTGTGAATACCTGTTTCGTCCATGACAATGAATGAAGTCCTGTATATGTCAGGGGGTCTGTGCACCTGACGTGTCGGCACCGTCCCCTTAATGGGATGGATTATCCATAAAGCTCGACTCACATGCTCCGACCCTTTCACTGTACCGCTGTCTATCCTTCCAGAGAATCTGCATATTTGTGGATATAAGTGCATATAAACTTTAGGAATCATTCAACTTGGTACCGTTGCCAGTAGCATTATGTAAAAAAAATTTTTCTGATTGAAGACATTTTAATGGCTCAGGGAAATCAGCTGTGTGAACCTTTAAACTTTTAAACGTGACACACGTGGCTGCCATTTTCTTGCAGTCGATTTATGTCCTTCGAAGGGTGCTTCTCTCTCCTTCGCTTTTACTAATATGCTGTGGTCCTAACCCTGCCTTCTGAAATGTGCGTCGCTTTGGATGAAAGCATCCACTGAATAAATGTAATAATAAAGAAGTAAATAATACACTATTTTTCTTCAAAAGACTCTCTGCACGTATGTTGAAGGTAGACAGGCTTCCACAATCTGGTTTTAAATTTGTCACAAGAATTGAAATTTATCCATATGGTCAACCAGGAAATTGGAATTTGCAGATGTTATGTTAATTAATTGGGCTTTATCAAATGTATGCAAAACACATGCACGCAGATAATTACACACTCCATGGAAAAGGCACATTAAGAGGTCTCCATAGTGAGGTGGGGGGGGCACCAGCAGCTTTAATGGGAATTTCTCCTAGACAAACTGTACAGTAGAATGGAGGGACTTCTGGTACCAGCAGATTTTCAGAAGAGAAAGTGGCTGGTGATGAAGCTGTTTTAGCCAAGGACAGCGCTGGCAGGGCGCCTCTGAAAGGCGGCCGCCTCCCCCCTCAGCACGTTCGTCCAGCTCCATTGTCCATCACCTTCATACATGCTCATTAGCACAAATGGATCTGATGGCTTACATGAAGGCCACAGGTAATGGATTTGTATCCAAGGGTTTTCTAAGATTGTGGGTGATGGGGGGAGCGGGGGGTACCCTGTGTCAAAGATCTCAGTGCTGTTGTTCTTTCCCTTCAAAGTTGGTCCTCTTGGGCCCCGAAGGTGGTTAATAAATCACCACTGCCGGGGTTCGATTCTGACGCCATTTTATTGGGTCGGTGGCCTCCTCTGCCTTGGGGAACTTTGAGCACTTGACATTCAAGTCATTCAAGGTCAGGTGAGAGCAAATGCAGGTGGTAATAAAAACACCATCCAGGCGCTCTGATAGCTTCACACGTTAGTCAGAGGGAGGCGCTCTGATAGCTTCACACGTTAGTCATAGGGAGGCGCTCTGATTGCTTCACACGTCAGTCAGAGGGAGGCGCTCTGATAGCTTCACACATTAGTCAGAGGGAGGCGCTCTGATAGCTTCACACGTTAGTCAGAGGGAGGCGCTCTGATAGCCTCTCACGTTAGTCAGAGGGAGGCACTCTGATAGCCTCGCACGATAGCCAGAAGGAAGCGTTGTATTAGCTTCACAAGTTAGCCAGAGGGAGGCACTCTGATAGCTTCACACATCAGTCAGAGGGAGGCGCTCTGATAGCTTCACACGTCAGTCAGAGGGAGGCGCTCTGATAGCCTCACACGTCAGTCAGAGGGAGGCGCTCTGATAGCCTCGCACGTTAGCCAGAAGGAAGCGTTATGTTAGCTTCACACGATAGCCAGAGGGAGGCACTCTGATAGCTTCACACGTCAGTCAGAGGGAGGCACTCTGATAGCTTCACAAGTCAGTCAGAGGGAGGCGCTCTGATAGCCTCGCACGTTAGCCAGAAGGAAGCGTTATGTTAGCTTCACACGATAGCC
>JAODJX010000035.1:20297835-20321025 GCA_026776945.1 Isichthys henryi | reverse complement strand
AATCTATTTTGTTGTACAGCGACCTTGAGTGTTTTGAAAGGCGCTTATAAATAAAATGTATTATTATTATTATTATCTATCTATCATCCGTCCATCCATCCATATTTCTTTAAAACTGGGTCTTAGACTTCACTTTAACACTTTAATCTGTTATTTGACCCCTTTTAATGCTAATTAAAACCAATCCAGTCATTTTAGTCAGGAACCTTGAGAGACTGTGATATCTACAGATTTTGTTTCTGACTGTCCTTTAAAATTTAATGGGTCTTTGTCCCTCACGCTGATTGGAGAGGTAAGAAATATAGGGTCACTCACATATGGATGCTCACTCTGGGTCACTCACTTAGGGTCACTCACTCAGGGTCACTCACATATGGATGCTCACTCAGGGTCACTCACTTAGGGTCACTCACTCAGGGTCACTCACATATGGATGCTCACTCAGGGTCATTCACTTAGGGTCACTCACTCAGGGTCACTCACTCAGGGTCACTCACTTATGGATGCTCACTTAGGGTCAATTGGATCTTAGCCCATGAAGCATCACACATCATATGTAGGTTTTGCCTCATCTTCTAATGCTTCATGACTGGTGTGGAGGGTCTAGTTCACTCCAGGGTTTGTCAGTCTGGCTGACAAATGGACTCTCTCAGTCCTCGTTAGCCAGCAAATAGCTGTTCCTTTAAACTTACCATAATGCTGCCAGTCATACTGTGATACAAGTACCTCTTGGCCTGTTACCATTCTAAAATATTTACACCAAAGAGGAATGTTTTATTGCATTATAATGGTATATAATATAACATTATAAATAAATAAGTCAGACAATTGGTTTAAGCTGAGGTGTATTGTGGAATGAAAAAGGACTAAATGCAATACTGAGAAATGATTGTATCCTGCAGCAAAAGTCTTAAGATGCCTGACTGGGAGAAGGATCTGTTTATAACGTCACAAATGCGTTGAAGGCTCTTACTCAGAGGCTTTACGGTTTTCTAACATGGGCGGGATGACTTTCCCTCTCATTCCATGCATAATCTGCTGCTACATTAAGGCGATACTGTACTCTACTCTCTAGACACTTAAAGAAAGATGAAATGACAGTAACGTGGGTAACGCTATGGTCCACTGAAAATCAGAAGCGTCCTTTGCCTAAGTCCTCAAGTATCATGCTTTTAACATACCATAGTTACGGTAGTTGCGATTGTATAAATTATTATATTCAGGTAGATTTTGGATTATAGGAATTAATAATAAGGCACATGGCATGAGGAAATGCATTTCAATAATATTTAATCTGATTATTCAGCTTGGACTGCCCTGAAATTGAAAGTGCTTTCGTACAGCATAATACGGCAGACTTTAACTATACCGATCACAGTTTACAGATTTAAATAAACATCAAACTGCACTTTGATCACATGTAATCTATTGCAGGTAACTTTGCAAGTCCAGGGTGGAGGGGGTTGTTAGGGGTTAGGGTACTTCTCCCATACGACATATTAATAAAAAAAAAAAAAATAGACGTGCTTTGGAACAGTAGACAAGGACATTAATGCGAGTCACTAAAGTCGTGTAGCGCATTGATGCACCTGATCTGCGGCATTCCTAGAGCGCGCTGCGCGCCACCGAGGCAGGACAAGTCAAACAAGCCGGACCGACTGAATAATTTCTGCGTGAATCTTCCGTCCTTTGCTTTATTTGCAACCCAGAAACCAGGTCTGGCAGCAGAGAGAAGGCGGGGGGTCTCACAAATGCTGCAGTAAAATAAGCTGCCCTTCTGCCGGAGCTGCACCGGCATCTTGTATAGTGAATTAATGTAGGGAAAAATCATAAACATATTATGAAGGTTTCCCAGAAATAAATAGATAAAGGATACTCGCCATTCAGTTTTTGCAGGGACTTTCACACGAGATCGACCATGGAGCAGGTAAGGGAATAAAATTTGTCTTAATACGAAAATAACGTGTAATTAAGTGACAGTTTCTAAGCGTCACGCTATGAAGTTATCATTACGCAGATTTAACATTCCACTGGACATCACCATCCTCCTGCGGGATATTTAACGTTAACTTTCAGCCAAATTAATCTGCACATGGTGGCACTTAAATGTTTATTTTTATGTATGTGTTTTATACATAGTTTAAAAGTTTTCTTTAAAATCTTCCTTGGGGCGTTTATGCCGAGTTTCCCGTAAGCGTGTTCCCAATGTCATTGCCATACATAAGCGTGTGTGAATAATAGCCTATGTATGTCTGTATGCATTTATACACATTTTGATGCTAGACCTTTACTTTCCATGATTTATGCTCTATCTATCTATCTATCTATCTATCTATCTATCTATCTATCTATCTATCTATCTATCTATCTATCTATCTATCTATCAAGTTCCTAACAAATGAGTTAAATTCCAAGATATATCACAGTTTCAGATACACTGCTCAGGTTGGGCGTAGTTTTCTGAGTGAATTCACAGACTCTGTATTCTTTCTATTAATTCAATAAATGTTTACGATGCATATTAAAGGTTTTAGCAAAAACGACATTTGCCAGTGATATTTTGCTTTTCTGTGTCATTTGTTGGATTTACTCTTGGTTGCATCAGGTTTTTCCCCTCCCCCAGATATGAACATTTATCACATTATGTGTTTTTCACTTAGGGTCCAAGCGAGGACTCGACTGACTTTAAGTCCCTGCGGGCCAAGTTTCAGGAAGAGGCAGCTTTGAAACAGACAACAAGCAAACCTGCTCTTCCAGAGAAACCAAAGCAGATTCCCCCTTCCGGGGGCCGCTCCTCCATTCTGACCTCCATCAATTTAGCAATGGAGAACAAGATGCCAATCATACCAAGAGTGGTCTTCAAAGATGACAATAAGGGGTTAAGCAAGAAGTGGCCAGAAAGTCAGCCCACGTCCCCCACGTCCCCAACGTCCCCCACGTCCCCCAAAGGCAAAGAGGATGATACGAAGCCCAGGTTCAGCGCAGAGGTCCAGGATCTGAACCAGAAGGAAAAGGTCAGCATTGTGAAGCCAGCCCATAATGATAAAAAGTTGCCTCTCGTACCTGTGTCTGCAAAAGAAGGTAAACCCAGCTCAGGCCTGGCACTGCTCACTACTACCAAAAGTCCATCGTCTAAATGCGAAAGTCCAGCCATCAGCTCAATACCAACCTTAAATCCTGACAAGGAATCCCCTCAAACCAGTAAGGGCTCCCCCAGAGCAGCCTGCAGCACTGCAGAGACACGAGTCACGACACCCACCAAAGCCTTCACAGAGGTCCCAGCACCCGTGAAAGTCTTCATAGCACCCCCGGCACCCGCAATAGCCTTCACAGATACCCGGACACCCACAAAAGCCTTCACAGAAGCCCAGAAACTGGAGAATGGAATCACAGCCTGTGAGCTGGGTGAAAGCCAGGGGACCTGCTTTCCCAAAAAGGATCACCCTGCTGCAGCTGAATCCACAAAACCAAAGGCTGAAGTTGACCCTGTTTTATGCAAGACTCTACCTTGTGATAGGCGTGTTCTGAGAGCTCTGGAGAAAGCTAAGATGAAGGTCTCCCCAGTTCAGCCGTCGCCACTTAGTGAAACGACGTGCATGCCCCAAGAGGTGATGGATCCCGCGGACATGGATAGCAATCTGCTGGTTCTGCCTCCCATAGACTATCAGGACCCACTGATGAAGATCCACACCCACACCTGCTCCGATTCTCCTCCAGCTGCTGAGATTAATGGCTTATCTCAAAGTATGTTTTTTTTTTTTTGGTCTGTTTATTAAAGTGTAACCATAAATGCAAATAATCTCTATTTGAAGAA
The DNA here is from genome assembly GCA_026776945.1 of Isichthys henryi. Lineage (NCBI taxonomy): Eukaryota > Metazoa > Chordata > Actinopteri > Osteoglossiformes > Mormyridae > Isichthys > Isichthys henryi. The sequence goes on along the minus strand of JAODJX010000035.1, from coordinate 20,317,211 downwards.
AAAAATGGATTGGCTGATCCTAACCCAAGGCTAGAATTTGGAATTAAGGTCAGACAGAATGATGATATCATTACATTGATATATATATATACAAATTTATGTTGTATGGTATAAACAGCCAGCACTCGGTGAAATAGGTGTGCTGGGTTTTGAAGGCCACATATCAAAGGACTGAAAGGCTGCTTTGTGTCAAGCTTGACTCGTAAGGAGGGCGAGTATCTGAAATATCGCATTTGTAACACTGGGGTTATGTACAGTGAGACATATGCCATTGTCAGGGGGGCTGTGAGGTAGAGCTTCAGTCTTAACTGCAGAGGGGAACCATGCAAACATCTAAGTTACTGAATCGCAAGACGGCAGCAACGAAAAGGCTCTTGAAATTATGGTGTGTAACGTGCAGTGCGGGAGAACATTCTTTTCATAACATCAGCGGGGCAGAAGTGCCTGAGTTTTGTTGACGTGTTTGTCTCAGGTCTGAGCCTTTTATTTGCTCAGCACCTCAAGAATGATACTCTGTCACTTTTGGAAGGCCAGGTTTTGAAGTTAGTTTCTTAAAAAAAATTCTTTGGGTCCTTTCACACTGAAGCCACTAAGGCCAGTTGTGGACCTCGAATCACCGAATGTGAAACACAAGAATAATGTATAAGCATAATGTGATTCTTGAATCGTTTTTTTGCAAAGCACGAATGGGAAAGTCTTTGTAATTCACAGGGCTAATAATGTACTTGGTTCATATTATTGAGGAATTCATGACCAGACTGCTTATACAATTCAGGCATGTATTTGGTAGCCTCAGATGATATGCATTGTATTATTTCGTGCATTTGTTGCAGACCTAGAATTTGGAGCACAAGAAGAGTCAGTCCCTGAAGATCCAGCTCTTCTAATGTCACAGATTGGAGGTCCAGACCTTGAGGAATCTGAGGTTTCGACGTTGGTAGCTTCAGATTTTCCAGATCATTGGACACCAGAGTTCAACCCTGAAGAATCTCAGGCCCCAGAGTCTGAAGCTGCAGAACCTGAAGTTACGGACTATCAGCTTTCAAAATTTGTGGAATCGGGCCATGGAGATCTGGAACACAATCATCCACTTGCTGAGATGACTGGACCCATCACTGACCTCTTGCCAGTATCTGGGTAATGTGATTGTATGAAATTTGTTTGACTGAAATGAGTGTTTTTCATTTTCATGTGCATTTTATCTGTATTTTAGTATAGAATTTATGAGGTTCCTGACAGAACTGATTTCTTTTGTGACTTTTCTTTCTAGGGTTCAGTGTAGAAATGAAAACCCTGTCAGTCACAAAGACGCTCGGCAGCAGAAGACCCGTAAGGGTCTAAATGGGCGCAAACGTAACGGACACCCAGAAAGTAAGATAACCTTTGGCATTAGTGAAACGGCTTCTGTATTGCTTACATTATGATGTCATAGCAGAGAGATCTCCAGTACGAGGCTATGTGCCTTCGAGATAAAAATGACACGTTATGAATATGATCTTCTACACTGTCTGGTATAGATCCTGGTGTAGGTACTGACTGTATCTGTGTGGAAGATATTTATGAAATCCTTATCTGACAAAGATTTAATCTGCATGCCTCAGAAACAAAGTAAACTGCATATTTAAATACAGTGTATATCCCTCCGCAGTTTGTTCACCTTTCTTTGTTTTTTGTTTTACAGACCCCTATGAAACACAGGCAACGGTAAATGGGCTTTGGTGTCACACTGCACAATTAATAAAAAATGAGAAAAGAGGAACTACAGCACTGCATTTCTCTTGATGTCTTTGGTTACTCACAATCAGTTATGGCAGCACATTGCTTGGCTTCAAACGCATCCATCACTGTTTTGTTATGATGACTGTGATCGTGTTTCAAACTCTTTGTATTGTTACACTGTGTGTGAGAGAAGCCTGACAGCGATACAGTATATAATGTGCTTTTTGCCTTTGTTTTGCTATTGTCACATATTACCACATACTCATTATGTGCACGTCCTGATATTCCAGCTTTTTCCGGCCTTAACCGTCCTTCTCCTGTTTTCCCGTTTTCTTGTTTGTCCAGAGCCCCGATGCCCCCAGGAATTCTTGGTTCCGAAAGTCCCGGTATGTTCTTGTCACAAGGATCAGCCTTCTAATACCAAACTTCTTCTTCAGTCCATGAATAATGATTTAAAAATGATAAACTCTGATGGATTTTTAGAATTGATAGATAACGAGAAACGGTGGGTTTTGGTTTTCATTGGTGTGAGAATTTGGCAGTTAGGTATCTCTGTATTTTCCGCTGCCTGGTGACAGAATTATCCAATTAGTCAGTAAAGGAAACCAAAATATATACGAGGCATTATTCAAAAATAATAACCCTGCCTCTTTTTACTGTTTTCCGGTTTAATTAACATTAATTAGTGCCGATTCTGCGTTAAGAAACCATACTGTACATGAGAAGAGGCTGTTGGGTTTAAAGCTGAGCATCACTGTGTGTCCTAATGAAACAGAAGGGGGCGGGGCTTCCTTGGCGACCCTTATCCTGTGCAGCCACTGGGAGGCGCCATCCCAACCGAGGTGTCGGTCTCTGCTCAAAGGCACCACTCTTCCCTCACAGCCAGGAGAAGAGCGAGCAGAAAGGTGACCCCAGTGGACCGGGAGAGAAGGAGCTGAAGAAGAAAGACAAGCAGCGTCTGGAGAAGGAAAAGAAAGAGCAAAAGAAGAGGGAGAAGAAAGAGAGCATGCTAAAGAAGAAGTTCCAGGTGAGGCGGTGGGGGACTATAAAGGCAGAAAAGCCACAGGAATACATTCGTCCACAAGGAGAGGTTGGGGGGGGGGCACATTGTGGGAGCCCCACTAAGGTTAAAACACACCAGTGCATTTAATATATTAAAAAGACGCTTTTATCCAAAGCGACGTTTGATTCAGGAGACGAGATCGGCCGGTCGCCTGCTGGGATTTGAACCTGTGACCCTCTGATCACAGGCACACTGGCCTCAGCCACACAGCAACCCCACCCTCGCACAAATGTGGGTTGCCACCCATGGAGGTCACAGTAACAGAGTGACCCTACATTATGCTGTGGCTCACAGACATCACTATTAAGTTTGATCTGCATTAATCTTATATATTAGGATATTTCAGTTGCTGCATTTCTAGCGCCCTTCATAATATTTGTATTTATCTCTGTGCTCTCTGTGTTTCTCATGCGTAATGTGAATAAAGCACACATTGTCAGATTTTAAGACTGTAGTTTTATCAACGGGCGATATCTGAGGTGAGTATGGAAAGGTGTAATACATGCACCATGTGAGACACTGTCACCCGTCTGTCACCAGGGTGACATTTCAGGAGGCAGAAGGGAGGGGGGGGGGGTTGCCCAGCAAGTTTATGATATGCATGACAGTTCCTGACACACCTCCGCCAAGTGTGATTGTCTCAGTCAAAATGACAATGAAAGAGACCTTCAAGAAATTTCTGGCTTGTCTTTCTTGGTATTCATACAGGTCTGCTGTATGGTGTTAGCCAGGTTACTTATCTGTTTCTCTTCATCATTCATGATAAATTTATATTTCTATTCAGAACGTGATCTAGATTTTTTAATGGCCTGGGTCATTTTATATTTTTATTTTAGCTTTTAAGAAGCATTTTTCTCTTCGTTGCTAGTTTTTCTGAATATGTTACTGTTATATATATATATATATTTTTTTTTTTTGCTTTCTTAGAGTTTAACCCGTTGGCTACTAATTTTTAACAACAAATTCCGTTTTTGCCTCATTTAGTTCACGTTCTTAGTGATGTTTTCTGTGCCCCTGCACAGAGGGTAAGGAAGGAGGAGATTCTCCACGGATGATGAGACACCGGCTTCCTCTTTGCTCTGAGCCTCTGCTGAGCAAGTACATCATCGTCAGCATGCTTTCCACATACTTCCTCATGCCAGACACATGAGGTGCTATTGAGCTCAGAAATCCCGACAGCCCCGCAGTTCCCTACCACACCCCATTAAATGCTTTTTAAAATACGTGTTCAGTTCAGTTCAATTTCTTTTTATATAGTGCCTTTCATAATAGAGTAGCCCAAGGAGCTTTACTTGGGTGTGTTCAGGTTCAGGATACTTTATTATAATACATTACAACATCATTAAGGGAAAGTGATACAAGAAAAGGAAAGACGGAGAAATTTAAGAAAGACAGACAGATGGCAGCGGAGGAAAGGAACCAGAAAACCCCAAGTAGGAAGAAAATAACCTCTGGGTGTCCAAGGTCAACTGGTTGTCCAACTCCCCCCCCCCATCCCTCCACACCACCTCTAAAGTCATGAACCTGGATCCTCCACCAATAGATTTGAATTTGTCCCTCAGGGACAAGCAGGCGGACCCCGGCTGCTGACTGAATGCAGTACATTTCACGGTGGTATCAGTTAGGCATCACGGCATCTGGATGCCCAGCTTCACAGAACAGATATACTGTCCAATTAAACAATGCCACTGCTTTTTAATTAATTTTTAAGTTGTAGTATTCTCATTTTCAGAGGTGTACAAGCATGATTTTACATTTGATTTTTATAGATGAGGAATAAGAATTTGTTGCGCCTGTTGCTTCTGTCTGCCAACAAGTTCAGTTAAAGCGGCGGTGACTCAGTCATTCTGGTCTGGAGTTCTCATACTTGGAATACTGACTCGTTGCTGTTAGTATGACCCATCCTGTTTAGGTGTAATGCTGTGCTGCCACGTGGCTGTTAGAGCGATTAGCACGTCATTCTCACTGTGTGGTGACTGATTGGCCGGTGTTATTATTTATGCAGATTACTGGGCAGGAGGAGGCCATATACCAGGCTAGGGTGACAGTGGCCAGCAAAGGCCGTAGGAACGGCCTGGCCGTGAAGAGCGGGGACATCATCAGCATCATCCGCACCACTAACTGTCCGAAGGGAAAGTGGCTGGCGAGGAGCGCAGACAACAACTGTGAGTGTGAGCCATGATGGTGCCAAGCTAGTAGTCGATGCTAATGATGCTAACCTTACTTCAGTAATTCTTCACTTTTACAGTATAAACACAAAACGATGGATTTGTTCATCATTTCACTAGCGTCACTGCCCCCCCTGGAGTTATTCCTATTTAGCTTTTCGTAGTTTTTACTACTTTTAAGTTTTAAATTTTAATACTAAAATGGTTAACCTAAGAATGAATTCTTCTGAAATGCTTAAGAATAATTAGCTTTCATGTCTGTCCTAAGCCTCAGATTATGTGTGTCGCACCACAACAGCATTAGGATGCCAGTTTATTGTTTTTTGTTTTATTATATGCATTTAAAATAAGGTTTATTATCATTCATTGAAATAACAGTTTTGTACTTCACTGCACACTTATAATCAAGTGTGCATTTCTGTGTTCATGTATGTGTGGTGGCCCCTACTTCTGTATGGTAGGTATCAGCTCAGTGCCCCAACCCTAGACGCAAGCTGCTGCCGCGACCCTGGACTTACGGGTGGCGTGTGTGTCGTCTTTGTTCCCCAGACGGTTACATCTCCGTGGAGAGTGTGGAGCTGGACATCCAGGAGATGATGGAGCTGGGAAAGAAGGCGGCCCAGGCTGCAGGCCGCGGACCAGTCAACGGAGAGACCACCAGCATGGGCAGCAGGTACCCCAGCTGACAGAGCCTCTTTCTCATTGAAATTCTGTGTATATATGGTGCTTAAACCCTGATAGTCTTAGCTTTGACATTGTTAAGCTCAGAAGGACTGTGCTTCTCACATTTTCAGGTCCTCCAATCACTTTCCCCTGTCCAGTGGCAGCTGTGAGTCTTTCATACTTCGTATAGTGTTTATATATAATGTACCGCAGATGGCTTCATAAAGATGGCGCTGAGGATTCTGGGTATTTTCGCACAAATGTTATTGGGTTCTCGCTCAGTTTCAGATGACAGTGAGGAATGGACATATGACGATGAGGAAGCCATGCCCCCCACAGTGTCCAAGTGAGTCTGCTAAAGGGATTATGCATATCAAAAGCTATTAATGTTATTAATATATGCTAATGTATATATATGTGTAGAGTAGGAATGAGTCAAGGGGGTGGTGTGTGGCTCAGGGGGTCTTGATGTCCTGTGTGTGATCAGAAGGTTGTGGTCAGGGGCGGACTGGCAACAAAAAGCAGCCCAAGAATTTGCCACTGACTAGAAGGGAGGAGGGGGTCCCCCTTAGTATATCTTGCAATCAGCCGGTGCCGAGATAGACCAACTGGTTGGGTTATAGACTGCAGAATAAAGACCAACACTCACAAGACCAGCACACTGGGAGAATTTCCAAACTTGCCAATGGACAATCTGCACCTGGTTGCTGGTTCCATTCCTGTTTGCTGCAGGGACTGTCTGGATTTGTCTTCCCCAAATGTATGTCACTTTAGATAAAACCATCTGCTAAAATGTACTAATATAGAGTCATGCCTGACATAACGATGTTCCGGTGAACGGCAGACCACTTATGCGACGGTGGTGCCATGAGGTTACAACGGAGCTGGAAAATTCCTGCGGCCTAGTGATGTCAAAGCCATCAATGTGTAACACATTACTGTGGGGTTTGTGGGGACACTGGTGCAAACAAACCTACTGCACTGCCAGCCATGTCAAAGTATATTATACACAGTGCATAATACTTGATTATAATAAACAACTTTCTGGTTTATATATTTACTATGCTGTAATTTTTAGTGTTATGTAGACTATACCATATAACCTAGGTGTGCAGTAGACTATACCATATAACCTAGGTGTGCGGTAGACTCTACCATCTAGGTTTGTGCAAGTACACACCTAATGATGAATTTTTCATAACGTATTTGGCACTTCATATGTTTATTTCTATGTTAATTTATATAAGACCAGGTCTGGGAGTTATTTACACATGGGTCTTCTTATTTTACAGGGAACCTCAACCTTTCTCAGCACCTGAAATAAGTGAGTAAAATTATTAGCATAAATATTATGATTTATGATGGAGAAACAAATTATTCTGGTTATGCTTCATCGCTTGTTCATTTTTCAGTGATTCCATGGTTTTTCTGTTTTGGATTTGCTGTACAATAGGTCATCTCTGTCTAGAGTATCTTAGCTTGCAGTATTTTGTGACATTTGTAGTGCCCTGGACTGTAAATGCAGATATATTTAGGAGACTTGGTCTTCTAAATGGTTGTCAGGGTCAGAGCTGAATAAGGGTGAATGAAGCCAGCTGAGTATTAAATTTGGCCCATGATCTGCTCTCGACAGAGCAGCACTCCAGCCTCGTGGAGACCCAGCACGATGGCAGCATGGAGAATAACGTTACCCAGTAAGTTAATGCACCTTCCTGCCCTAACCTGCACCAAAGACTCCCCAACAGAAAATGGTACGAGGCTTTCATGTCAAATTCAGCAAGTTGTGTGACTAATTTATGCCAATTATGACGCTATTCATGATGCGGCAGGGCCGGTGGGCAGTTCCGTATGTAGGAATGCATTATAGTGTAATTGCAGTGAACTCATTTTATTTCAGTGTGTAGAGTAATTTGTCATAATATCATTGAAGTGGAGAAAAAGCCATGTCCTGAGAAATGAAATAATCTCTGTGGCATCCTCCTCTCCCTCCTCTTCCTCCCTCGTCAAGCCTGGAAGCTCTTCAGAAGTTGGCCACATTCTTCCAGAACCAGAGGGTGACAGAAAGCCCCCCATCAGGGAGGTGAGCCTTTTAATGAAGGTATCATGTGTGACTGTCTCCTTGGGCCATGTGCGTCTCGCTCACCCCTCTCTCCCTCTCCCCCTCTTTCTCTCTCTCTCTCTCCCCATGCAGAAGTGAACCAAGTAAGTGAGGCTGCTGTGTTTGACCTGGGGCAGTGAGGCTGGAAGGGTTTGGGTGGGTGTGACCTGGCAGCATACCGCTGTGCCGTCACAGGTTTCGGGTTCGTCTGGGGCAGCCGGGGTGGGTCAGCATGGACCCAGATGGCAAAGATTAGGTAGATAAATCAAATAAGCAAAACTTCAGGAAAAACAGTTCATTCCATGCAGTGTATGATATGATGATTCTCTAATGATACATCTTGTTCAACTGAATGGTGGATTCAGTGAAGACCAGGGCTGGACTGTAATTAAAAATCAGCCCTGTATTTTTGGAAGCCCACCACACACACACACAACAAACGGATGAAAGAATAAAATAATAAGAATAAAAATTTGTCGAATAAAAATGGCGCTCTGGGAGAATGCTACAGTATGCCCAGTAGGCCCTGGTAAATACTATAGGGATGTCTTCTGAAACAATCATTTTCTTGTACTGATTTTTACCTGTAGGCATGACAAATGATGAAAAAGGACTGCCACCCCCGTGAGTATTTCACGCTCGATCGTGTGCGCTTCATGCTACAGTCTCATTTCCTTGTCACTACTTAAACTCAGCCACCATGTCACTGTGGCTTTCTGTCATGCGGGTCTTTTTCTTTCATTTTCCCTAAAAGCCGTAACCAGGAAGAGGAAACTGCGATGGACATCATCCCCCCTCCTGATCTCTATGCCGACATCTTGGACTGATCGGCTTAGGGCTTCTGCAGGTTAATTGTCTTTTTGGAATCTTTTCCTCTCTGGGGGCTGTTTACCAGCGAGCAGCCTGACGTATAGAGCATTCCTCATCTCCTCTGAACCACTCAACCCCATATGAGGGTGGAGCTGGAAATAATCCTGGAGGGCAGAACCAGGACCTGACAAACCTGCCCCTTCTGCCCCCAAGCTGTGCCAGGCCATAGCGGGGAAACACACACACAGACACACCAACTTATAACCTGTGTGAACCATGTTTTGGGGCAGTACGTGTAATTCACAGAAAGTTTTAACCCAGTCCCTTACATCAGGTGACTACATCAACCCAACAGTGACAAAAACGTTAAGCCCAAAGCAAGACGGATGTGCAGGGCATCAAGATGGGGTGATAAGTCTGGCTTGGTTATGTGCATTATGTACGTAAACATGGCTCACGTTTCGGTGACTAAACCCAAGCTTTAGGGCAGAATTCCTTTTTTTAACATTCCCGGGATGCCTTTACTCACTGGAATGCTTGTATGCTTTTTTTCTTCTTACAGTTTGTGTTGACAGACTGATGTGAGTTCAAGACTTGACAGATGGTTTCCACCAGGGGGCGCCGGTATAGAAGTTACAGGTGTCATCTGTTATGAGGAAATGCTCTCATCCCATCGAGACATGTTACCGATGAAGTATAGAAGTACTGCTTTGTTTTCGAGCCATTTATGAATTTTAGCTTCCAAAAGGGAATAACCAATGTAGGCTGTTTGGAGTCAGGACTGCATTCAGACCCGGAAGGCAGGAGTTGTTGATTTTACTAGAAACGTGTGGGGAAACAACCTGAAAACAGAATATTGTTTTCACTATGGCTACAGGACACAGAAACTTAAAGACCCTTTAATATCTGTATATACGGTGATTCCATAAAATTATCATTTTTATTCATTCTCTTTAAATATTCTGCTTTTATAATATATCTAATTGAGAGATGGAAATAAGCTTTAAATAAGTATTAACGATGTTTTACATAAGCATTAGTACTGGGGATGAAACAGATATTAAATGAATGCCATAACCATGGTTCTCTGTGATTTATTAACAATAAACATACTTGTTTTATAAACTGTTAATGTCAGGAAATGTACAAGCAAATGAACTGTAAGTGCATGATTTTTCAATGTCTTGTACATTAGTTATTTTCAAAAAGGACCTCTGAAGTATCTGTTCATCAAGGAGGATGATTTAAGCTTCCATCACGTCAGCTGTTACAGATAAAAACCATGAATTTAGTGGAAAGTGTTTCCATTTGTCACCTTAGTTTTGGAAGGTTGTCCACGCAGTGGACGGTGTTGCTCCAGCACGCTAAATGTATTGAGCATTGATTGATTGACTGATACTTTTGGCCACATGGTGGGAATTGCAGAGGACGTCGGCCTACCTCTATCAAGCCGGTCATCTTCTCATGGTGGGAGTCACAAGTTTCATAAGCAAGCGGTGAAAATCCAGTGCACGACAAGGACGCAGGCGGCCGCGAGAAAACAAAATCAGAATTCATGGAGCGACAGGATCTGATGAACACTGAAGGTCGAGGGGGCATCGGAATTTCTGGCTCAGCCAGTGTGGAAGCTACTGTATACCGAAAGAGGGAGAGCTACGATATGTATAGATCGTTCTCCTTTTGGTCTATGGCTGCAATGCGTCTTTGCAAATGACGTTATTCTTCTTGTGATGTACTACAATCTTTGGTTTGGCATTTGCAAAGAAAAGAAAGCATACAAATGAATATTATTAGACTCTTTTTATATGGGGGTTTCTTCTGATGGCAAAGGTGTGGGCTGCAGAACAGTGCTCTCTCATAAATCCTTTTTTCAGGATCTGACCGCCTCCTGATAATGAAGCTGGTTGGGTCACGTTTGCTTCAGATGCTGTGGTCCTCTCTAAGGTCCCTGACCCCTTCCGCAACATTAATTTGAGTCATACGTCTTTGGCCACAGTGACTCAGCAATTTATGGGGTTATCTGTAGACAATTTAAGCCTTTAAAATTAACAGGATGTTTTCGGATTTACTGGGAATATTCGGACGGCCTCCAAACTCGTCAGGTGCCTTGAATATGTAACACGAGTCACGTTCTTTTACAGGATAAAAGGTAAATTAAAAGCAATACATTTATTATTGTGCTTAAACATATCAGCGGAGTGGAACTTCGCTGGAAATGGTCAATCAGAATGTTCATTGACCTCATGTTGAGATATTTTGCATATGAATTTGAGAATTAAACAAAAACTTGTATTTTGGTGACACTGGTGAGCATTGTTGCCTCATACCTATACGGGGTTGTGGGTTTGAATCCTACCTCTAAATAGCCTGATTGCATGTCTTTGGACTGCAGTAAGACACAGGAAACCCATATGATACAGTGAGAATCTGCAGACTCCACTGACACAGATACAGGACAGAGATGGGATTTTGTATGTTGAATACAAGCCAGCAGTGCTAACCAATGAGACATGCCATCCCACATGAGAAAAAGCTCAAGTAACAACGTTACAGCTTCTGTCAGTGATGGCGATTTGTACCCAGGGCAACATGGGAATGCTCCATAACACCAGTTTTCCCAGGCCTGTAGTAAAATAATGCCATGATCAGATGTGGAAAGTTCAGGTCAAGAAAGTACGAATCCAAACTGGGGCTTTATTTCAACCAACAGCTGAGTCCTCTGTGACTGACTCTTTACATTCAACTTGTTGGTTGAGACAAAATCTTGGTCTGGATTTGCACTCTCTGGATCTGAACCTTATGGTGAAACATGTAGTACTGTGTATAGACACATTCACACATATTATATNNNNATTAACAGCATTTTATTTTGCACCAAAACAGCATTTGGCTTAATTCATAATGTCACAAAAATATAACAGGACTGTCTTTTCACAATGAATATTGAATAAAGTGCAAATCAGAACAGCAACACCATGCAGTGCAGTACACATAAAATCCATCCATCTTCCAACCCTTCATACCAGATTGTGGTGGGGGGGCTCACACAATGGGCTGCTTAGAGATGCCAGTTAACCAAACAGCGAGAGAACAGTCTGACAACTCAATACAAACTACACACTTGGAGAGGAGGCAGGATTTGAACCCATAACCTGCGGTGTGAGATGACACTGCTACTGACAGAACCATTCAGAACAAGGAAAACCAAAATCCCAGAGGAACACTGACTAACACATCAGACATGTGACCAGTCAGAGGTGCATCTCCCAATAATGATTGATCTTAGTAAATAACACACAATAATTAACGACGTAGGTAAAGAAGTGAGTTTTGCGAATGTTTCCCAAAAGCTTTAACCAATGAACCCATAGTTCTTAGCTGGCTCCTCTCAGCAAACACATGAAAAACACATTTTAATAATTTAATAATTACTGCAATGCTGTGCAACACAGCAGCATTCAGGGAAAATCTTAGACCCTCGAGAACTTGTGAAGACATTAGAATCGTGTTGCTGCATGCATGGTGCAATAGTAACCTGGTCACTGCATGCACAGATTTGGCCACACGCATCACCAGTGGTCTGCAGGAATTCAGTGGTATAGAAACAGAGAACAGAGTCGTCAGAAGCTGCACGCTGGGAGGAACGACGAAATTTTGGCGTCTTCCTCTTTTCTATTCATCTTGCGACAGACCATGAAGACTCACTATTTCATCCCAGGCCAGCCTGTTTTTCCTCTATGAGTTGTTTATTACTGAGATGATCAAAGGGGGTTCATGCCCATTCACAAAACAGCATTCAGACAGTTTGCAAAATTCTGTGGACAGCTGCCATTGTTGTTGCTTATAGCAAGTGGCGATTCAGCTTCTCAATTTAAAGAATGTGACTGAATACACAGCAAGTTTGACAGGTTAGCTCATGATGTACCAGGATCGTGCAAAATGTAGAATTTATGAATTCTGTCCCATTCCATTCACAAACCAGAATTTGAACTGGCTACAACCTGTGGGATGCTGAATTGGAAAGTGAATTTGAATGTGTGGATGATCCCATACCCCCCCACACCCTCGTTTCCCTCCTTCCGTTCTGCAGCATACTAACCTCCACTGCTTCCCTCAGGCTGTCAGACTCTTGAATCAAAACTGAATTACAAATTATTTCACATACAATTTAATGTATTATATACTGCACACACTCTGCCCTGCTGCTACTACAGTTTGCACATTTATTTATCATTTATTGCCATCTTGCTGCTGCTAAAATAGAATACAAGTCATAAATACTGTTTCTGCAATAACACTATTTATTTAAGCATTCATGTCAGACCAACACGGCTACTACCGTCGACTGTACTGTGTCCTTGTCCTGTATATTGCAGTTGTAGTCCTGTGCTGTTTCCGTCCTTTTTTTGTGCACCTTGGCCCTGAAGAAACAATGTTTCTGTAAACTATATACTGTGTATCTGGCTTAAATGACAAATAAACCTACCTGACTTGAATTGACTTGACAATGACAGGAAATTTTCATTCATTTCAGAATTTTCAGAAATTCAATGAAATCACACATGATTTTATATTGCAAAATGAAAATAATCATATATACTAGATTTACTTCCTAGAGGGTAGATGCACTGTACTGTATATACCAAGTTTGTACAGGTATCAGTGGGTACCTTGTTTAATTATGTATAACTTCTTAAATTATATATAAGTTTTAGCCTATTGAATTGTAATATACTTTTGGTTTATGCTGGTTTACTAAGTCATTTTCCACGGGCAAATATTTTTTGTTTTTTCAGATTTAACCATTTATGCATGGCAGAACTTTTTTTGAGTCTTTGGTAGCTTTTCTTGTGAGTACCTGTGGGTTGTCAGATGGATAAGGATACTCGTATTACTGTATGCTGTAGTTCTCTTTCATGATGGTACACGAAATTACTTAAATTATAAGCTCTTCTAATGTTGCATTCTTTCATACTGAATACCATTTTTACTGCAACGATACATTATATGCTGTGTATTTTAACATGCTTGTGTAACTGACATTGAAATATTGTTAAAAGCTGCATACACGTAATTTATATGAATTTATGTGCATTCAATTCCATTTTAATTCTACTTCCTTCAGTTCAAATTGCAATCCTGCATCCAGTTTCCCACTGCAGAAATTCATGAATTAAATTTCAGGGGCTATTCTCAATTTAGTTCTGAATGATGCACAACCCTGGTACAGACTGAAGTTACACAGAGCTCTAACAACTTCAAAAAGCCCTTTCTGCTATATTTTATAACCTACATTACAGTTTTATATTGCAACCTTGACCAAATATTATTATCACTACGTTGTCCAAAAAAGATCACCAGTGTGTATTTTTCTGTGATCTATTTACGGCGACTTTTGTCTCTCTGTGACAGAACAGCAGGCAAAAACTGAAATGAGGTACGACTTCATTAAAAAGTCGGTCAGCTCACTAGTTAAATTCACAAATGAGTTTTATGAACTACTTTAGTTGTCACAAAGGGTTTTGAGAAACACTCACTAATTAACTGAAGATCTTTGGTACGATAAAGTACTTAATGTCACAAAACTTTTGGGAAATGGACCCCAGCACCATATATCATGTACTCACTGCAGATTGTACAGCTAAATTCCACACAGCAGATCAAATACAAACATGTTTTCTGGACACAGTGGGCATTATGCGATAGCAAGTGTCTTCAATGTGCGACTTTAAAGTATGCATTCCTCAGACCCAAACACACGGTTTATGAATAAGAGACCCTCAACGTCCTCATCATAAATACAGAGTTAGATAACAGAATGTCAAGTAAGGATCCACAGAATATCTAGAAAAAGTTTTCAGGAAGTGAATTACCAGAAAACACTCCATATTGTTCACAAACATATACTTTGTGTTATTTTTCCTTTTTAATACCTAAAGTGAATGGAACCTGTAATTGTGTTTTTGTATTGTAATTAAGTGTAATTGCATTTTTTTTAGCAGCAGGTGGCACTATTTATGCCGACGCGCTGCAGTAAGATCCTCTCATTTGTGTGCATGCTGAGGCTGCATTTTACAGTTTACCACGACACACAAAGCCCATTCACACATTCCCACGAGACACAATAAGCACGTCGAGTCTCAGAGTACACACAGGTCCTGCATGAAGAGCGGGGAAGACCGAGCGGCAAGACGACGCAGCGGGAGCGTTTAGCGCAGACGTGGAGAACAAGGTGTAGGAGGCCACAAGACAGAGCCCTGAGAATCCACGGCCCTTCAGAAACTCACAGTCAGCCAGGACGAAAATCCACCACTGCGCACACAAGGAACACGTGAAATGGTAGCAGAGAAACACAGAGCTCAAGCGGGGACAACCGGTCAGTCGATGTACTGCAAGCAGCCATTAAAGGAGACGGCAGGAACTGACGCACGGATGAGTGATCGCCTGTCCCGCTCTTTTTTTTGCAGCTGAGATCACCTGACTGCCTCTTCGATAAAAGCCAGTGACGCCTCCAAGGCTTTTTCCAAAGACGGAAAGAAGAGAAAATTAACCTTTCACTGGCCACAGAGCTGCCCCGTTCCTCATTTCTACGGTTTGGTTATAGCACCAGCAACCACGTTGGCACCAAAACTCCACTGCTGTGCGGCCGCCCGCCCATCCGGCATCTCACCCTGATTCACAGTAACTTCCCAAGAGTGAGGTCGTGTGAAATATTGCACTAATACACAGTTCTAACATACGTCCCACCACAGTAGTTCAATAACAAATAAAATAAAAAAACGTGTGTTAAGGCAACAGCGAAGATGCTTCTGTGGTTTTACGTAAAGGTGATGCGTTACCTCGGCTGTTTCCAATGCTACTTGCTAACACCCCAAACCACAACACCAACCGGATGCTGACAGCCATTCCCAATTTTAGCAAATACACCAGACAGTTTTAATACTATTTACAGACGACCAACAACAACCTTTTTGCAGCACCTGTCTTCAGCTAAAAACCTGAAATGATGATATATGCTTATTTCTCTCTCATTTCTTGTAAAGTACTGATATACAGAATGTGCATTTCGTGCTGCTTTGATACAGGGCTGCTGATCCGGCTTAACAGACACTCCTGTGGTCTTTACATTGGCAGGAGTCTATCTCAGCCTGTACGGGGACAGTCTAGCAGCGCTGGGCCGAATGCACGGCCCCCCATCCCAAAGCTCATTTCAGCTCTGCGCCCCCCCAGCCTCTGTGGCTTGGAAAGTGGGAGTGGCCGTTCTCCGGGGATTTTTCCGCTGCTCACCTTAAATGAGACTGGGTATAGGAGATTAGCTGCTCATCTGCTCCAGCCGAAGCCGCTGAATGTTATCGGCTCGAGCTGGTCGCACTTCTGCAGAGCTTCTGGAGATTACGCCTCATGTCCAGCGCTTTGCTACTCAGCACTACCTCAGCTTATATGGAGCACTGGGATTACACTGCAGGGTGCATCCACAGCACCTGTCTGCATGTTTTGTGCGAAGCTTCTTTAGATGTTGTCACAGCATCCGGAAACAAGCCAACCGGTTAAATGACAGATTTGTGAATGGGGACGTCTGGCAAAATGTGATTCTGGCCATGCAACCGGACCGGACTGATTCATCAAGGTAGGAGTCATTTACCAGGTCCCAGTCTCACTGTACTGGTTTAACTGCTGCTGATAATGGCAAGCTGTGGGAGCTGGTTTGCATCATGGGACACGGGCGGCGCCGACGGTGCTCAGCCGGCCTGTGTTGGCTGACTGGGCTTCCCTACTGACCATATAGGGCAAGGCGCTATAAATACAGATTACTGCACAACACAAGATATGAACCTGAAAGCTGAAAGGATAATACTTACATAAAGAACTTATAAAACATTTTAAAAATAAAAAAACTTTTTTCATGTGTATATTTCATTTCTGGTGGGAAATCTAAATAGCGACGTTAGGAGGCTATAGTAAATAATATAAAATACACATACATACACACATACACACACACACACTTATATATGTGAAACAAGAAATACTAAATGAATAGATTTGCAACCTCACTGGGTAATATGCCAATGTATTGCTATAAATGGCATTCAGTGAACACGAAGGGGGTGGGGGGTGCGGCTGATTGGTTTACCCCAGATACTACTGCAGGAATAGCCCCCTAGTGCCAGGCGGTCTCCAGCCAGTCAGGACACTCAGCGTGCCAGTGTGGTGATGAGGCTGGCACACATTTCAAAGAAGTCCATGGTGTGGCTGCCCTGGCGCGGGGCAAGCAGTGGCACGCAGCCCGTGAAGGAGCCTGGCAGCGAGCTGCTGAGCAGGGGTACCTCCACAGCAGGAGAGGCCGAGTCGATACTGAGCCGTGGCCGGTGGAGTCCTGCAGCTGAGCCAGAGCGCTGCGGAGTGGAGGAGCCTGACTTCTGCTCTGTGACATCATCTGCGGGAATTGAGGAACACCTGTATTGCGGTGATGTGACCACTAGCATTAAAGAAGCACATGTACTTGCTGTTATGCTGCCCTCAAGTCAGGCTGGAAAGACTAAGATGTCCGGCACTAAGGGCGTTTAGTTCTTGTAAGTCAAGAAGAGGTGGGGACAGGGGGAGGGTCCGGCTGTACGGGACACGAGGATGGTCCCGCTGTACGGGACACAGAGAAGCGTCCGGCTTTACGGGACACAGAGAAGCGTCCGGCTTTACGGGACACAGAGAAGCGTCCGGCTTTACACAAAGAACACAAAGTAGGCTTATTCAGCATAACTCACCATCAATGCTCTTAAAGTCCAGCAGATAGCTGCGATTGTCCACTTGGTAGAGCTGTAAACTCATCTTCACCAGGTTCCCCGTGACCGGGTTCTTCCGTCGCACTCGCAGGTGATAGGGATTGACTACCTGTTCATCAAAGCAGTCCATGACACAGACCCTGTGAGACCTTTACCTTGAGCAATTCTATTTTGTTATTTCTGCACCTAACTGTAAGTAATCCCCATACAGATGCACATGTTTTTACTTCCGTCTGTTTTCTGCTGTAAAAGGACATTTCATTCTACCAAAATGATGGGATATAAAATACATTAAACTATTCATTCCTCTTCTTATTGGGTACATGCCTACTTCCTAAGATCCTGAAGCTCTCTGGCCATTGCGCAAGTGACTTTCAGTTGTATGTTAGTAGACAGGGGTGAAATGGACCATTGTGCACCGACTCATTCAGTGACTCCTCACTGTGGCTCTGGGATGAGCAGGTTGTACCTTCCAGTCGTACTCGAGCTGCTTCATGGCCCGGTACACCTCCGCCATGATGTCATAGGGTTTGCTCTGGCTGCGGATGCCCAGGTGCCACTTGGCCTTCTTCACGGCCAGCGGCTTGGGCTTCGTGGTGTTCAGAGCGTCCAGAGGGCAGCGGGCCTTGGGACTGTCTGCCAGCAGTGGTGGCATGCGCTCAGGATGGGGCTTGACCCCCGGGGGCAGGGGCATGCCTTCCTCCATGAAAGAGCCGGTCGGTGGGCTGGAGGCCAGGTAGAACTCACTGGCCTGGTTCATGATGCGGCGGTTGTCAATGATCAGGTGGTACGCCACGGCCAGCTGGTCCTGTGGGTCGCCGCTGTACAGGCTACTCATCACCTCGGACTCCGTGCTCTCAAACTTCTCGCAGACCTCCCTCACAGCCTCCTCGTCGATCATGTTGGCATCGTAAGAAGGGTCCTCGGGGAACAGGTAGCCAGGCAGATCCTGTTTGAACCACTCGTGCTCTCTGGAAATCGTTAACCAAACCAAAATGTTACACTGGCTAATAACGCTGTCGACCATCTGCGTGGAAAATGTGAGACCTGAAAGTTCAAGAAATTCAAGCAAAAAAGGGTTATATAAAATGCAGTGGGTTGTACCAGTTAAGCACAAGTTTGGTCGTAGCATACAGTGGACGTAAACTGCACGTACGTCTGAGTTTACACCACACGAGGAGTTTCAAAGTAACATTAAGTTAAAACATGAATTATACACATCCTTATCATTAGGTGTAAAGTCCATCGTTAAAAGTGGTGAAAATGGCAACATTACACCGTTATCAGAAATCATTTAAATAGATTGTTACCTTATTCACTGATTTGGCTTGCTATGTCAACCCAAAGTCTAGTCAGTTACCATCACTGGCAAGCTAGAAAAATTCGTTGCCCTGCCTTATGGTCCGAGTGAGCCCTATTTGTATTCCTTGAGTTCAAGCATCAAATGCAGAACAAATGCCAAGCACCTACAATAAATGTCTATTAATAAATGTGTAATAAACTTTATTACTACGAAATTACTACTAATTTACTAAACAAACTAGCAGTGCAACAGACTGTAATTGATCCATGACCCATATGGATGCCCCTCCGCAGTTCATAATTGCAAAGTTCAACCATGATGGTGTGAAATACAGTTTAACTGCTGCTGTCGCTTTGAAGTTGAAGTCCCCCCCATGTATAGCACATGGGAGAAGTTTAGAGTTTGACCATGGCATTTTTAGTGAAATCTGCTTCCCCTTTTCTCCTGAATAATGATGTTTGTTTGTCTAATTACAACTTTTTTGTTTTCCCGAAATAACTTATATTTGGTGATATAGAGAAATCAACTTTGGCTCTGATTGGAGTATGAGGAAGAAAAAAAGTGAAAAAGGCAAAAAAATATTGTTGGATGTCTTATATGGACTTCTGTACGATGCACAGTTGCAGTGAAAAGATGCAGTGACAAAGCAGTCCTGTCTCTTTTCAGCAAAGACTTTCGGGAAAAACTTAAGCCTCTAAGGGCGGCATGGTGGTGCAGTGGTTAGCACTGTCGCCTCACACCTCTGGGACCCGGGTTCGAATCCCCGCCTGGG
>JAODJX010000035.1:20280514-20291731 GCA_026776945.1 Isichthys henryi | reverse complement strand
ACATGTGACCCAGGCGGAGACTCGGGTCCCAGAGGTGTGAGGCAACAGTGCTAACCACTGCACCACCATGCCGCCCCTAATCCAATTATTCGCTCGTATATTTACAGTACTATTTACTTGTAGGTGCTTGTATTGATGGTTCTGTTGGTTTACACTATTCTGTGCTACTAAATCTTAAAATCCTGCCACAGGTTTCACATGTTTTATTGTATAAATCTTTCCTACTGAGTGGAACCTCATACAGAAACAGACGACAATCAATAACACTAGCAGTGCTATTAATTCACTCCATATTGTAACATCAAATGTAATTAGCAGCAATATCCAGGGTGGGCTACACAGTCCACAAACCCCTCAGTGCAGGAGCACAGCTGGCTGAACACTTGTGTCTCTGAGTGACTGATATAATAGCCCACTTCCTCCTTCCTCTGGGCATAACTGCGCTCCAGATGTTTCCACTGGGCTCCCAGTAAAGGGACAACATCACGGCATACTCACAGCTTGATGATGTGTGGGTGCCGGAACAGCTTGAGGTTCTGAATCTCCCGCTTGATCTTTCCGACCACATCGAGGCTGCGGATCTTCTGCCGGTTGAGGATTTTCACTGCGACCTTGTGCCCCGTGAGCTGGTGCTCACCGACTGATGGGACACACACAGGCTGTTAGGCATGTTCCAGGAAATAGCTTGCTAGCTCTGTGTGTGTCTAACAGTGACTTAATTCTTCTTATATGTATAACATTGTTTATTCACTGGTCTTGAATGCACATTAATACTAATAGTATGGTAATAAATAGCCATACTATGAAATCAACAAAAGTAGTAAAAATTACTTTTGTGTCAGTGTGAATATGAAGGCAATATGAAGAAACAACAGCTAACTTACTAAGATATCCGATTATGAAACGAGGAAGAGAATTTAACCCTCTGGAGTCGACGGCATCGTCGATTCGCGTTACGTCACTTTTTGTTAAAAATATGGAAAAAAAAATACACATTGTCTTAAGTAGGTTCACGCAACCTTACGTTGGTCAGGCAATGTTAAAAATATGCAAAAATGATATATCGTGATGTACAGAATCAAATAAAAGCTTACAAATTTAAAAAATACATTTCTTTTTTTTACCTGGTGTTTGGTACCGAATTTTTTGGGGGCTTTTCGTGTTAAGTCGTGCCTTTTGGAGCCAATAACTGATGAGATATTTCTGTACTCTGACTGCTGTAAATCTCGAATGCCAACGTGCGTTATCAGTGTCAGTCTAAGGAGTTTGCCGTCAGCTCCTGTTAGGGATGCTGGCCAGCGGAGGAGATTAATCGCTAGTGCAGCATGCAAACAAGAAGAGCGGCCCACAACTCCGCTGAAACCCCCGGGCTGTGGGATTCATCCTGAACACCTGCTTCCACCCGTTCCCCTCCTGATAACCCCGTTAACAAAGCGCCGGCTGCTCCTTCACACCGTAACCCAGGGGAGCGGCCAACGGCACGTTTGTCCTGCTTCAGCCTCCTTTGCACTCTGTCTTATTTCCTGCTCTTTACAGCCGGAGACACTGCGTCCCCTTGCTCTATTACATATGCTACTGTATAACAGAGTACCGTATTTCTTTGTTACAATGATAATGCTTAAGCGAGCACCATTTTCTCAGAAACAACCATTCTTTGCTTTCCATTTATGTCATGCATATTATTCTTTCTCACAGAATTTCTTAATGCACACTAGTTCATTTATTCGTATCTTAGAGTCGGTGAAGGTCACTGCCCCAGCACCGTAGCCAGAAATAAATTTCGTGGGATGTCCAGCAACCCTACTGATAGGTCCCCCTCGGGAGGAGGGGGGCAGATGTCCTCCTCTGAATATTGACGATAAAATCTGCCTACTCGATAAGGGCAAGGGGGAAGGCACAAGTCCACCAATTGAGTACATAAGCCATAGACCATTAAGAAGTACTAAATCGGCCTCCTGAGGCAGCTGGGCAGTGTGATCTGTGATTTAAAACTTAGCAAATAACTTGCCTTCGCACCTGAGTGTGAGCAAATTAATCTGAGCAAAACAACACATCTCAGTGGGAAGATAATAGAATGACGTTCTGGGAAAGCCGGATATTCCAGAATCGTATCCCAGATCTAGACTTGCCAGTGGTCTGTTGCTTACATAGCATAAATAAGTCATTGGTCTGTAACTGATGTTTACAGCAAACTTATGACAGTATGACTCTGTTTTTAACCAGGATCTAACAGACAGACGGCAGCAAAGGTGACGTTCTTTGGAACAGCAACTTTAACATGAAAATCTGTCACAGTACACAGACAACAGTCATGTAAACAGATCCTAAAATCCCAGATTGTGCTGATATTAACAGCTAGGAATGTACATAAACCATGTTGAAAACCAACAATAGCTCCACCCAAAAACAAGCTGACAAATCACAAGCACATCATTTTTGCTCAAATATGAAGTCCAACAGAACGTTATCCAGACCAGCGAAAAAATGTAAATGTACATCAACCATGGTGAGGTCCCGACTAAGAATGTTCTGGAATTAATACGTCTTGGCCCAGTTTCTTGATAACAGTCACTCTTAGCATCTCACGCTAAGACTCCTAAGATACATCTTCCGAAAGGCAAGTGTTTTCCTTAATGGTCTATGGCTTATGTCTTCCATGAGATCAGTCTCTTAAGAGGTTGCTTAAAGGAGAGCTTCTTAAGTGCGACCTTAATTGGCGCCGGAACACCTGATTGGTTGACATCATTGGCCAGAGAATTGATTATTCCCTCCATGCAGCAATTGCTTGACTGCCGCAGGATAGAAACCGTGTTTTTTATAAATATAACACTGCAGGAATGCTTCAAAATATTGCAGTAATCAGAACTGAGGAGAGCCTAAAAATAAAATACAAAATTAACAGCTTGAATCCACTAATCGTAAATATGATTTTCGCCGACTGACAACAGTCGTGTATGCAGAACCAGAAAGAAAACGGAATAAACTCTCTCTCTCAGCATCAGAAATGGACAACATCCTGAAGCTGACTGTAATCCAAACTGCCGGTTCACCAAGCATTTTACCTGCACTCCCTGGGATTAATTTTGGAATTTAAGATTATGCGAGTAAAATTCTATGAAGATCCACATAGAAGTCATGCTATTAATGGAAGGAAAAGGGTTCCGTGCCTTGAAAGGACGGCCTGTCTTATTCTGACACCTCTGATGCCAACGTGACCCGCCTTCTCGTACCCCCACACGGTGGGCCGGTGCTCAGCAGTGCAGGGCAGATGCCCTTTCTGAGTGTACACCCCACCCTGTGCTTCCTAAGATAACTTTCAGGCTGACTATAACTCTGTTTAGAGAGGAGGGGAGTGCCACAACCCCCCCCCCCCCCACTCAGATTCTCCTGTCCCTAAACAATTTATGCATAACACAACATCCCATATAACAACACCCATATCACATAATATTAAGGACTATAGAAACAACAGCAATTATGCCTGTATCTTGTGTACACTAAAGTGTACACTTTTTTAATTAGTCTCTTAAATCAAGCAGAGGAACATGCAAAATGCTCAAAATCCAACATTAATGGTAAATGACCTTCACACCGGCCTTCCGGAAAATCCTGTGATGATCTGTGATTCTGAGAAGGAATGTATCCAAAAATAAAAATGCTACCTGAATGTCACTATTTACTTATCATTAAGGTGCTACTGTTCTCTGCCGTTTGCAGAGAAACTATTTTAAACACTATAGTGGAGAATGTGTGAGAGTGTCAACACTTAAGCTATACTGGGTAATACGATAATAAAGTTAATTTGCATAACTGTTGCGATCTTTGTTTTCATGTGATGTTACAGCATATTAGAACAATGCCTAAAACTTACATTAAATCCCGTAAAATTTATATTTGAAGAAGATCTCAATCTCAAGTGTCACCATTTCGAACGCTAAACTATCGTAGAAGCAGCAGTTTTATGACTATATAATAACGTTAATCTGGGTGTGCACAATACCAATCGTGACGTGATGGGAAACTTAAATGAGGATGATACATCAGTAATACTACGGTATAGGGGGGTGGGGGCTACAGTGCATTAATTTATCCGCTTGCCGAAAACAAACACACATGCGAAATAGATTATGATATCTCCGGTTTCCTAAACAAACAACAACATGGAAAACATCAAATAATCTCTCATTGACGCTACAAGGTCAAACTAAAGCAAATCAGTAACGTTTTCATCGACCGCGCCCGTAAACGAAACGACACGGAAATCCTTTTGGGCGTCGGGTGCCGCTTTTAAATGTAAAATAATACGATTACATAGTAACAGTAACATTTTCCTGGTATTTTGTAATTTGCACCTGAACGGCTCCAGTTTATACTAATGGACGCGATGACAAACTGTCGGATATTTAAGGAATACACGATAATAATAATAAAAAAAATATTTCGAGCAAACGTGCTTTCAATGTACAAGGTATCAATGCATCAGATCTGAATAAAAGTGCAACAGAATAGCTCCAATCTTTGGTGCGATGCGAATTTACATTTATAACCCTCCCCATTCTCAGACAGGCTTTACGCAGTTTTCCCCGCTATCCGCGGCCGGAGCGCCCCACACTGCGTAAACAGCGTACGCTTCCTACCGGCAACTTTTACACTATACGGTTTTAAAAATACAGGCATACACCTGCAGGGTTTTCCCCTGCAATCATTTACAACATTTACTTAACATGAGAATTTAAAAAAGGATATGACTTAACTCTTGACTTTTCCGAAGGTGCCGACTCCGAGCGTGTCTCCCAGGATGTAGTGCCCTATTTTGACCCTACCTTCGTATTTCTGCTTCTCAGCCATTTTAGCGTTTGGGACAGCCCGGCGCGGCTCTACGCAGAGTGCCCGGGGAGGCGGGTCCGGGCGCGGCGCGGGCGGCGCGCCGTTTGTCTCACACCCGAAAACGCTCCTGTCCGTGTGTTGCTCCCGCATCTGGCATCGTCACGTTCTCTCGCCACATTTGTCCGTCTCATGCATCATTTCGTATACACCATGTAGTAATGGATTGTAGCACATTCTTGCCAAGCACCATGGTGCGGCTGTGTTATGAAAGGCGCTATATAAAAATAAATTGAACCGAATTTTCATACTTTTACTGATTGTCAATAAACGCTTCATTTAGTACCGCACTGATTTTTAATATGGCAGTTAATATGCATGAGCTGGACTCAACAGAAGTGCTTTGATAAAATATTATATAGGATTAATGCCGCCTTACACACACGACCTCGAGTCTGTTTCCATTTTTATTTTCTCTTTTCTGACCCATAGTATTTTCCCGGTCCTAAACTGGACCCCCCCACAATTGATAAAGAAACAGCACTTCTGACAGGATCACAATACGCGTGTGTCCGTCTGTTTGGAGAAACCTGCCATCTGATACCGATGCACTCCCAGCATCACTAATGCATGAAGCTCGGGGCGGGTGACTCCGATCTTTCACGCGTATTTCGTTTCCTTGCAGTTTCCCGATATTCCGGTGCTATGTGGGCTTTCATGTGCAATAATTATGCACCCTGTCAATCTGTTATGGTAACTCGTATTTTACCGACTTTATAATAAATATCGTGAGCAGATATTATAGGCCTATGTGTAATATTAGATGAAATTAACTTCTTGTCTTTTCTGTGGTCTTATATAGGCTATTGGCTTGTGTTGCATTTGCTGATGATAATGATGATGACGACGATAATGATAATAATAATAACAGGAAAAAACAAAACAAAAAAAAACGTGATAATTAAGGATGAGCGAATGCAAAGTAGATGAATATTAACAAACAGACATGGATGGATATTCATTTGAGACGCTTGTAATTCATATTTTTTAACACCAGATGGCAGAAAGTGAGTAACACTACGTATTCACGTTTCATTTTCACTGCACATACACCATTCAACACGTAACAAAAGTCAGAACTTTAATTGTTTTCCTAAACGTCCCGTTTCATATTAATATCAAACGTAGACCTATATGCTACAAAAACGGTAAAACGTTTAATATATTATACCCTGGAAAAAATGTCCTTTGGGACAATACAAGTGTCTGATTCCATTATTATCATTATTATTATTCCTAGGGGAGTCGTACATTTTACTTGTTTTCAGTTTTACGTGAAAAATTATACACGCCCACGACCAGCATAAGCGATTGGAAAATGGATGGATTGATGGATGCCGACGATGCCTTCATAATGCGATATGAAGATGACAACTATCATACTCCTATCTTTTTTTCATTTGTTTAGTTATTTACTTTATTTATTTGTGTGATTGTTTATCAGCCAAGCCGAGTTATGATTTCAGCCACGTGGGGGCATGTGTACATTTTTTCCCCAAAGCAACTGTTGCCTTAGTTTTTTGGGGTTTTTTTTACCCAGCGCGACCACATGGAGTACCAAAGACAGGCGCCTTCATACCGCTTCAGTGGAGGTTTGGGGATAAAAGCCTTCGGGAAGGGGGCCGAGCTTCTTACACTACTCTGGGGAGGAGGAGGAGGAGGAGGAGGAGAAGAAGGAGGAGGAGGTTTTCCTTAAACGGGAGCTGATCGCCAGGCACGAAAGGCTAGGCATTAGGTTCGGATCTTGAACACAGCAGGACTGCGCTGAATTTCCATTTATTACATGAAAAACACAGATATATTTATATATATTTCTGTGTTTGTTTTAAGTTTTCAAGCGAATTTACCGGTTACAGTCAGTGTCTGTCTGCCCTCAGATAAATAGACGCTGCATTGCAAATCAAAGCGAGCGCATCGGCTGGTGCGAACTTTGTCAAAGTTTTGCTTTCATCAGTATCGCATGGTCCCCTCCCAATGAATGCAAAACTTTTCTTGGAACTTAATGTTTTTTAATGATTTGTCTGTTTTGCTTTGGATTTTAACCAAAAAACAGAAGACAGTTGTCAATGCAAAAGTACATTTATGAGAAAGCAATGGCACCAGAGAGCAGGAACGGAGGAAACACAACGTTAAATAATAGCAACGGCATGGACAATTGCAAAAGGAAACTGCTTATTATCTTAGACGTCTTCTGTTTGCTTTTAGGTGAGTGCTTTTACGACTTTATTTTCAGCTGTTGTAATTTAAACGTGCCGTTTATCAACGAAAAATATAGCGCAGTGAGGGATGTAACTGGTACCATTGACATGTAATGCAAAGTGTTAATGATCACTTTTATCTAAAGAAAGCCGATGTCTTATGACAGTTTAATGAGATTATTCAAGGAATGTTGATA
This sequence comes from Isichthys henryi, assembly GCA_026776945.1. Taxonomy (NCBI): domain Eukaryota; kingdom Metazoa; phylum Chordata; class Actinopteri; order Osteoglossiformes; family Mormyridae; genus Isichthys; species Isichthys henryi. Next base: position 20,284,452 of record JAODJX010000035.1, on the reverse strand, counting down.
CGATTAAATGCCAGGCATCTACAGTCGATCATTAGGAAAACAATCACATAATTAAATAAGATTTGATCAAAGGTTAGCCTAGATAAAGTACACTTAATATTTTTACAACACATCTGGGATCATTTTAAAACTCATAAGTTTAATGTTTAGACCATGTCTGCTCCTCAGTTATTGTGAATTATACATGCGTGATTGTGCAGAAGCCTAACAATCAACAATTTCTATGGTACAGGGAACATTGAATTATATGTCATGCGATCTCATTCAAATGCGAGGGCTAAGTTGATCCAACTTAATGACAAGTGGACTGTTTGTAATGCTACAGGTCAAGCGTAATGTACAATGGTGCCGAAACGTTTTAAATTTCAGCGGGTTGTGCCTGTAAAATAAATATTTGGGAAATTTGTATAGAAATGCGAATGGTTTAGTAGTCGCTGTCTGAATCCTCGCATGTACATTTCTCGTGGTAAACAAGGTTAATTGATAGGGCACCATATACGCTTCTTGACGCCTTCGGAACCAGTTCGGCTACATGAGACTGGTGGCTCTTCAGTTTTGGGATGCAGAGCATTAAGAAAGTTGAGCCAACCTCACACACATTCTCTATATAAGAGCTTCCTGCCAGTGTACCACCCCTCACCCCCTCCCGGCTATCAGATTACTTTATTTTTTCCTTATGTCCTTATGTTTTTAATGAATGTGGATGAGGTGATTACTAAATGTGTTTAACGCGTAGGCCTATATAATTTTTAAATTAGAAAATGAGTATATAAAAATATTATTGAACGCAATAAGAATATAGATTCTGATCTATGGTTTAGCAGGGTTTGAATGAAATGTAGACTTTATATTAAGTAGACAACTGGTAATTAAGAGAGCAGTAGTGCAACAGAAACACCTCCATTTAAAAAGAAATATAGGTTACTTAACATCAGTCTAAAGAAGTCGCCACATTTGTGCCAGGGTCCCAGTTAAAACCCTGGGATGTGGGATGGTTTCCTTTATTATCGTGGTGTTTTGTTTGTAGATCCTGCCACAGCCAAGCCTAACTCGGTTTATGCGATCTCCAGCAGTCTGTTTAGTGGACAGACTCTAACAGCTCCGGTGCAAATCGCTTCCAGATCTCCCTTCCGATGTCTACGATCCCATCTGATGTCTGTTTTTGAGATACCCTGATCCGGTATTGCTGGTCTGGGTGCCTGTGTCACTCCTCTTTGTCAACACAATGTCTCACAAATACTTGAATAAGTTGGGAAGTAGAGATGTTGTGCTATCTAAAAATAATGCCTAAGAAGGACTGGCACAGAATTGTCTAATTGGACACAAACTAGAATGTGCATGAGGTTTGGACTGATCCCCACTACTGGAACATCCACTGGGCCACGTTAGCGGTGGAGATACGAACTTCCTTTTCATAAGACCTTACAGGCTAACTGTGTCCCAATTCAATGGCTGCAGCTTTCTGAGGCTGCATTTGAAGACTGAATGTGTGACAGCAGCCCGACAAGGCTGTGCCGTTTGGAAGGATCTTTCAAGTGCAGCCGAGACATAAGTCCTTTTTTCTCAGGCTGCAAAGGATCTGTTGGCACCAGCGATATAGACAAAATTGTATATAAGTTACCGAGCAGATTTTTCAATATGGAGACACATGCAAAAGGTATTCATCCATTCATTTAACGTAACTGAGATACCAAAAATAATTACATCTGCTTATTTTTTCCTCCACAACTTTTACATTTTCTTTCCAGTCTGTCCGCATAATCAGCAAGCTATCATTCACTATGCACTGGTGTCAGTATAACCATCAGAATCCTAATGGAATCTTCAGGTTATGTAATGTGTGAAGACCTACTGTCAGCCATTGATATATATTTTTAACCTTCGTAGAGAAATGTGTAATTATCAAATGGATTGTCCTTTGTACGGAAAGCATCTTACAATCTTTCACTTTTCATATCACATTTGAACTGCTTTCTGTTCTCCTGTAACATGTTAATGCCGCACACCTGCCTTAAAGAGGGCCTACTCTCTGCGTGGAACCTTTCTGCATTTTTCTCTCCGCTATTTACCTTTTGAACTCTTTTGACTTGGCCCGTTCTAAAAATATTTTTAAGAATTTCCCGCATTCTTTACTGGCGACCAAGCAGAGATCTCTCTTGAAGTGACATCTGGTATTATTTTGGAGGTGAGTATGTTTGCCTAAATCCACGAAAGGGTGGGCAGAGGCACAGCGGCTCAGCTGACTTAGGTGTGGCCCACTTCCCTCTGAAATTAAATCCTTTTTTTTTCCCCAGCCATTGCCATCGACCACCGTCGTGGTTACATAGTAGTTGGGAGAGACACCCTGACCCATCAGCTTGCATATTATTACATGGACTTTCAAAGGTTTCGCAGCTGAGTAGGCTGTTGTCTGACAGTTAAACCCCACAGACAGCATTTCTCAGGGATTCGATGGAGGGATCTCTAATGCTCTGTCTGGGGAATTTGGCGAATATTTTTTTTGTCTGATCATAAATTTCTCCCTTCGGTCTAGGCCAAATAGACTCAGACATTCAGTGTTAAGCATTCATTCTGCCGTAGCAGAGCTTAGCTGCTACACATTAATCAGAGTTAGTTCCATTGGTAAGTGGGAGGTTGGGACGCATTATAAGTAGTGTTTTAATTTTCGCTGTGTCATGATGGGAAAGGCTTGATAATCACTGCAAAAGCAGTGTCATTGTCATATTTAGGGTCACACGGCTTAATCGAGGTCACCTGGCAACAGACAGGAAGCTGGTGTATAGTGTGTGATGGAGAAGGTTCTTCCCCCCGCCTGACTGTGTGGCAGAGGGCAGACATAGGGGCAGCTTGCAGTGGGCAGTGCAATAGACAGACAGATCGATGGTGGAGAGTAGACTTCCGTGGGAAATGAGGCAGTGTCTGCGTGTGGTGACCAGCCGCCCTCGATTCCACACTGCTCCGGTGCGGTGGGCGGCCCTGTCTGCCTCGCGTAAGGACCTCGTTCCCTTTACAACGTAACGCGGTTTCTGAGGCCACTCACAATATCACCAAATTATACACCAGTGAGATTTAAAGGGCATGAAGGCTTGTGCAAGCCAGCGATTAAGGCAGCGTCTCACGGCCCCTAACGGGGAGGCTGTGAACGTCTCTTGTCCCCCGCGCCGAGCAACTCGGCCAGCATCTGTGTGATGGGAATGACGATTAGGAGGTGTCGGGACCAGGGGGCGTTCCTGGGGGGTCGCTGCACTGGTGTGGGGGTGCCTTTTCTGGGAATTGCGTCATTGACTGGGGCCGGTTCTGTTTACATTCATAGACAGTTCTGCAGCCCCACTACTCTTTATGTAATTAAGCTGCAAAAATGTACAGTTGAGGAAAACAGTGAGTAAATAAAGCGCTTTATTGTGTAACATCTGGATCACCATTTTCTTGAAACCCAGACAAGACGTTTTTGATGGATAAACACTGTGGTCTGTGTTACCACCATAAAATCTTATGTTTATGACTCTACAAATAAAATGAACTATGTATTAATGTTACTTTTTCTATACGAAACATACAGTGTATTGTTGAGCTTTGACATGAAAAAGACTTGAACTTTTGAATGTGGCGTAATACCGTGTTACACCTCAGAAAGACGCTGTTTTGTTTACACGCTGTGGGGCGTGTGCCACAGGAGGCGCTGCAGAAGTGCGTCGTTAAAATGAAGTGTGCTGGTTTTTTTTGTGTCTTTTGCTTTTGTAAAACCTTAACAGGATGGCAATTGAAATATGATATTCCTTCTGTAAAGGATCTAACACACAAAATGTTGGCTGTTCCATGAAATTTTTCATTTTCCTGATAAGAGACTTAAGTCCATCCATCCATCCATCCATCCATTTTCCAAACCGCTTATCCTACTGGGTTGCGGGGGGTCCGGAGCTTATCCCGGAAGCAATAGG
>JAODJX010000035.1:20256410-20273084 GCA_026776945.1 Isichthys henryi | reverse complement strand
GTGAGTGTTTTCAACATACCAGGCTGCTCTCATGGCAATGGTATGGAGGGCGATACAAAGGTACTCTGCTACAGGGAGGCGATGGGGACAGAGGGGTTCTTGTAAACAGATAGATGCAGCGTGGAATGATTGGGCTGGATCAGGCCCCCAACGGGTCAGAGTGTTTTTTAGAAAGCCACTCGAGCTTTGTTTGGACCCTCGGTTTCTCAGTGGAAGCTCCGCCCTTCCCCTTCATGCCAACTGCTTTCCTTCCCTGGGGTCTGTCTGCCTCAGCACTTCCTCAGTTTGTTAAAATCCCCCCATTGTGATCTCCCATGTCCTATAGTGTCCCCACTTTTTCAGGGTACCTTGGTGCATTTTCTGATCCACTGGTCCAATAGGGACTTGCACTCAGTAGGCTGGTTACTCTACAGAACTTTCTACTTCCGGGTGATGGGTGGAACATGGTAACGTTACCCGAGTGTGTTTGAGCTGACTCTCCTGCGTGGAAAATGAATGCGATTGAAAGAACCTCAGTAGCCATTCTGGAGGAACCGGGTATCTCGGTGTTACCTACTGCCGCGAGCTGCTCCATCGACCCCTTTCTACAACTGAACGATGGCATTTTATGTAAAGTATGACACAGCTATCTGGTATAATTTCCTCTGTCCCTCCAATCCCATCAAATTCACTCCTGTATTTGTTCAGCTGTTAGTCTATTAATGGCATCCATTCTAGCAGTAACAGAAAAAAGGCCAGTCCGGCTGTTCAAATGGTACAGAAAGAAAATAGAACCCTAACTAGTACCTGATCCCAAATGTACAGCACAGCGCCGCTTAAGAACCCACACATTTGACTAAGTGATTTTCATTGAGTATTTCCTGTATTTCCGCAGATCATGTATGAGATGTGCTTTACCCCCTTTCCTTGTCATCCCTCTATATTGAAAATCTGATTTGTGTTGTTTTCGGAGAAGGCTGAACTTGTTTGTAATGACGCCTGCGATTCGTTAAAAAATATTTATTTTGGGTTTCAGAGAAGCTACTTAATTATTTCGTGTTGGGGCTGACCTTTGATCCATTGGAAGCAGGCCTGAGAATTGGGGGAGAAAACAATGGATTCCCATGGAAAGATCACATTTTGAACACCTTCAGGATTTGGAGAAGCGATGTGTTTTCTCGGGTTGTGTCACCCTGTCACCTTCTAACCCTAGACCAGTGTATTTGAACCGACAGACAGACACACGAAGCTCTTCCTCAGTAGCTCTCAGTCTCTCAATTTTTTTTTTATATGTCAGCTCAGACAGATATGTTGTGGAAAATGGGAGTAATGTCGAAATAGCTTTGTTTGTTTAGAATACTTCACTGTTACAGCACAGACACTCGACAATGGCATATTATTTGCAAATAAAAATTAATTTTCAAAAAAGTTTTTTAGACCTATTAAGCGAATTTGGATAATTTCCCACGGTTCGCCTTACAATCTCTCACGGCACACTAGTGGTTGAAAATCACTGCCTTAGGCCATAGTGCCTGGCCTTCAAAGGCCAGTTTTTTTTCTAAATCTATGGTTGAAAGTTGAAGGTCCTGAGGCTGGCCTGACTCCCCAACCACTACCACGCAAACTTAAACACCGTTCCTCTTCTTGAGAGTTTTCAGGCTTCTTTTTCTTTGTAGACACAAGCTTAATCAGAGGTTTCTCTGTTTGTATGTACTGGGGAAGCTGGTGCAGCACGTTTACCAGCATGTTAGACAGGTAGATCACCCTAAATGCCTTTCCTTACGCTGTCAAACTGCAGAAAACATTTTTTTTTTTCTGTGTGACTTGGCAAAAAGATTCAATTCAATCATTGATATAAGATTCCAAAACACGATATTAATGTGGACGAGGACATGATCTGAATGATGAAGAAGTAAAATAGTGATCTATCGTTTTTCTAAATATCTGGACAGAAATATCATTACACCTCTTTTCATTGCATATTACTGTGTGATATCGTTATGGACATGATACCTCCAGAGGTTCATTCAATGCTCGCTTGAACGAACCAAAAATGTTAAACAAAATAACCAGTGATCCGTGGTGTAAGAATGACAGTTTGCTGAAATCCCAGCCCGCCCCGGACTGGCAGGTAGGTGCGTGGCGCCCCCTGGAGGCCTGACGCTCTTCCTGTTGTCTGTTTGCACAGTCACTTTTCCCTTCTTCATGCTCCACAAGTCGAGCGTCCAGCCCTATCAGAGGGGCTTCTACTGTGATGACAGCAGCATCCGTTTCTCCTTTAAGAGAAGCACCATCTCCTCGTCGGTGCTGCTAGCCGTTGGCCTCATTCTGCCCATCAGCTCTGTAAGTCGGTTACAGCACGGTGCTACCTGGGGGCTCAGCAGGGCAGTGGGGGGGCATGGAGGTGGTGCTAGTTAGGCTAGTTAGCTCAGTTAGCTTTGCCCACTTTGTCATGGCAAGGAATGACAGAAGCATAGACCACACCCACCCAGAGCCCCGTCCACCCTTGCCACGCCTCCAGGCAGCCCCACGCTGCACCTACGTCTGAGTGTCCTCCTCACTGACTTTGAACCCTTCTCTTTTTGTCGTCTCTCTACTTCCTGTCGACCTCGCTGTAGCCGGCCTGCCTTTCCTGGTTATCGAAACGAGCGCTGTCGAGCCCTACCGACGCGGCTTTTACTGCAGCGACGAGTCCATCAAGCTCCCGCTCAAAGACGGAGACACCATAAGCGATGCTGTGCTTACCGCTGCTGGCATTCTTATTACCGTCTTTTCTGTAAGTCTTTTTTTCTTTTCAACGAAATCAATGTTGGCACCACCAGCACCCCCACCCTCTGTAGAATCTAAAAGCGCTGACAGGTACAAATAGGATAGGACACTCTCTGCAGGCCGAGTGTGTTGCTCGTGCCCTTTGTGTAGTATTGGAGAGTATGAGCTTTTAGATTCCCTTCTTAGCCACCCCTCCTTAGGCTCCCTCCTTAGTGATCCCTCCTTAGGGTCCCTCCTTAGGCTCCCTCCTTAGTGATCGCTCCTTAGGCTCCCTCCTTAGCGATCCCTCCTTAGGGTCCCTCCTTAGCGATCCCTCCTTAGGCTCCCTACTTAGTGATCCTTCCTTAGGGTTCATTCGTAGAATCCCTCCTTAGGGTCCCTCCTTAGCGATCCCTCCCTGGATCCCTCCTTAGCAATCCCTCCTTAGTGTTCCTCCTCAGTGATCCCTCCTTAGCGTCCCTCCTCAGTGTTCCTCCTTAGTCATCCCTCTCTTCTTGGCTTCACTGTGGGCTTCCTCTGTCCCTTTGCTTTTCTCCGTCACCTTCCCGTGGTGTCGGCGCTGTTCTTGTCGCTGCCCCGCAAATCCCCTTCGCATAGCAACGATAAATAATTCCATCCCAGAGAGCCAAAGCTGCCTCGCTGCCTCCAGAAAGCCTCCAGCTACTCGCTGATGGGCTCTCTGAGACCCACTCGTCAGATTCTGGACTAAGTTTCAGTGAAAGTGCCATTGAGAGAAAACCAGGGGCTGAGCCAGCAGGGAGGAGGAAGCCCCCCCAGTGGGGCCATTATGCCGGTCGCCCAGTATGTATGGGAATGAAATATTCTTGGACGGCGCATAGTTTCCTGATAAATCCGCAGAACATTCTAGGACCAGGCTTCCCAACATAGCTGGCCCTCAGGCTGCAGAATCTCATAGCTGTGGGTGTCTGTTGGTGTGGAGCAATTGGGGGTGTTAAATAGCAAATTGTGTTGTGAGCGATTCCTGGAATTAGAACCACTTGGGAAGCGAGAGTTTAGGCATATGTTATCACGGGGAAGGCATGGGGTGTTCATTTTGGGAGTTATGTTTGTCACATGTAGCAGTTTTAAACATAGTCCACGTAGTTCAGATTACATTTGACCTACACTGGGCTTGAGTAACCAGCTGGTGGTGCTTTCATCATCACCGATGCGAAACTGAGGACTTTCTACATCCAGAGGTTTATGTACTAGATATAGGACATTTTATGTCCCAAGAATAAGATCTTCTTGCATAGTCATTGTCTTCTATTTCATAAAATCATGGAGGAATCCTTTCTGATCTGTAGATATATTTACACGAATCCTTCCAGACAACAGGCCACCACTAATAACAGAATCAATATTTGTTTATTCAGGTTTTTGACACCCATTATTACTACTGGCCATTTTAGTTGTGTTGGAATTGTTGTTGGAGATGTTAAAGATGGATAAGATCCAGTAGACACTCAGTTAGGTTATTTGTAAGTCGACTGAGAGGCTGTGGAGAACAGTGATGTGTTTTTGGGTGCCTGTCAGGTCCCCGGGATGATTCCTGATTGATGTGTCTGATCGGCAGATCCCTGCGTGACCAGTGCTTGGCCTCCATCTTCCTTGCTAGAACAGTACATTTCAATATTTCTGTCATGGCCCTGCTAGGCCCGGTCTATTCCGCTTGCTTTTATTAGATTACTCACTCCTGGTTACATATAATTATTAATGCTGGAGGGTACTCACACAGCAGCTATTTATGTGCTTCAAATTCAATGCCAGTTCACTTTGTTTGAAACTTTACTAAGCTTTTACGGTTTTGTTTGTCTGTAGAAATAAAACCACCGCTAATGGCTAATTTAGCACTAAACTTTCCCCTTCATCCCAACATCATTACATAAGTAATTTGTCTAACACAAAGAGAGGCTGGCAGTGTTTGCTAGGAAAGAATCTGATGTACGTGTGAGATGATGGGCTCCTGTAAAATGCTTTAGCAACGTACCAGCGACGTTTACATCCTGCTATGCTAACAATCGTTTGTCCAGGCAAGGCAGGCCATGATAACATTCTTCTCCGCCATCTCTCACTACACTCCTCCTCTGCCACGTTCACCCCTGCACGTCTATGCATGTGTGTGACCATCAATGTGCAATCTGACGGTGACTCAAACTCTGTGCTGCTATAAAAATATGCAAAATCTAGCGATGTCGACAGTCTCAGCATCCGTTCAACTACTGCCCTGACTTGAAAACACTGACTGACAGAAAAGCAGCAGAATTTGTGTCACTGGGGGATTGTGCAGAGCGTGATTACCTGAGACGCGTTTCCCCCTGCGCAGATAATCATAGGTGAATGCTACAGGATCCACTACCTGAGCCAAGGCTCCAGATCCTTCATCGGCAACCCCTACGTCTCAGCTCTTTATAAACAAGTGGGCTTCTTCATTTTTGGCTGCGCTGTCAGCCAGTCATTCACCGATATCGCCAAGGTGTCCGTGGGCCGAATGCGCCCCCACTTCCTGGCTGTGTGTAACCCCGATTTCAGCCTCATCAACTGCTCTGTGGGATACGTCGTGGATTACAAGTGCCAAGGCCAGGAGAGCAGGGTCCAAGAGGCAAGGTATGCAGGACGAAGTTCACTGTGCTCTATCATTCGACTGGATGTGAATCGATCATTAGCCTAATTAACTCTGAATACTGATTGACTCTACTGATTAAATCATAATTAGACTGGTAGTTAGTAGTCATACTCGAATGATATCCTAAGAAAATTTAATCCTCACTTTCCTCACAGTGGTTGCACAATAAACAAATTTCATATTGTTCATGTTTTATTTTATTTTTATAGCTGTCGTAATTATCCTCGCGTTTACAGTGTGATTCGATCTTGTGTGCTGTCATATCCCACAGGAAGTCCTTCTTCTCAGGCCACGCCTCCTTCTCCATGTTCACCATGCTGTACCTGGTGGTGAGTAAACAGTCTTCCTGTGTGTGTTAAGCAGACATCTCCCATGTGGCTTTGTTGGAGGAGCACGGCTTGGAGGGTTTTCACACAACAGTGCTTTCATTCCTCAGGGACTCCCGCTGCTGTAGCTTGGGGCTAAGCTGTTAACTTGTAGTGGTCCAGTAAAGTGGTAGCAAATGTAATATACAGGCAGTCCCCAGGTTAGGAACAACATCCCTTCTCTAAGGGCGTTTTTCCACCTCACCAGGTACCATACTTTTGGTACTTTGGTACCAAAAGTACGGTACTTCAGGGTGCCGAATGACATCACAACTCAAGGTGGGGCATTTTGTACTGAAATTTGTACAAAAATCACTATATATATATATATATATATATATTACAAAATCATATCGCTTGGACAGCACGCTATATGTGTACTGTATAAGTATATTCAAGAAAATGCTTTTCAATTTCTCGTCAGGCCAGCTGCATTTTTTAGCCTTTCAAGTCCCGTACCAAAGAAGTACCACAGCTGTTTGGCACTTTCCGTACTTGAACTTTTGGTACTGGTACTCGACCAGAAGTCAATGTGAAAAGTGAAAAGTACTGAAAGTACCGTACCAAAAGTATGGTACTTGGTGCGGTGGAAAAGTGCCCTTAGCCTGTCTTTAAGTCACATTTGTAGGTAAGTCAGAATAATAATACAGTACACAATAATAATAATAATAATGCAGTAATAATAAAAGTAATTACATACGGTACTGTACTGTTCCTCAGGTCGATGAACCACCAAAGCTGAACAATGTTGTCACCAGCATCACAGAGTTATTATGAATCATTGTATGCAACCCAAGTTCTTCATAAAACAGGCATTAGTCTCTTAAGTATGAGCTGTCTGTAAGCTGGATGTCCTTAAGCTGGGGATTGTAATATATAATATAAGACAATATAATATACTCTTGAGGAACTTCACATCTCCCTCTGTTCTTTGGGAAAGAAATGCTGTACTTTTTGAAGATAGACATAGCAGGTTTGTGTCAGGTGAGATACTGAACTCATTTTTTTTAATGGTATTGATATTGAAGTGGTGCAGAGAGACCTACCTGCTGCAACAGGCAGAGTATGTGCGCTGACTGACTGCCGGCTCAGCAGAGACAGGAGGGCCCTGGAAGGGGTTGGTTTGGGTTAGTTACTGGGATGAATGTGGTTCCCTTCCTGCTGAATGAGCTGTGCCATCTGGGCATGGAGAAATCAGAGGTCTTTATAGCATGGACGGGGCTTTGAAGTCTGCCACTTCATTCATTCCCATTAGCGGATTTGCATTAAAGAGGTTTCGCAGTCTTTCAGATAATGACTCATAATTGCAGGGCAGGATTTCTTGCCATGATATCCATCCCTGTGTTCTTTTTCGTTCGAGCTGCGTTTGTTCATCGAGGCGGGCAGGCGATGCAGACGATAACAATGGAAATTAGAGTAATGACTCAGAGAGGCAGCAAGCGGCCGCTAATGCCTGAGCAGGCCAGGCCGTGATTTCCCAGCCCTCTCCAACCTCCCCTTTTGCCGCCTAGCACAAGGTGGCCTGTGGTTTAGCCGGGGGGGGGGGGGGGTGTTCCCCAAAGTTCCTCAAACACACATCGGGAGCTGTGAAGGGCAGTCCCACCTGGCAGAAAGGCGCCAAGGCCGAGGGGATCCAGGAGAACTGGCGCACGGGTGTGTTCTTTGGATGCCAAACCGGAAAAATGCTCCAAATGGCCTCTCTCCAGCGTAATCACACGTTCTGTGGAAAGGGCTCAGGATAATTTCAGTTCACCCTAGTCATGTTTCATGGTCTTGTCCTACATTTAGTGGTCAAAACTCAATCTCTGCTTGTAATTTTGATCCGAGGTTGTGTAGTGGATGAACAGGTCAATCACATGTAGGAAGTTTTGCCTGCTTTGAGGTCCTCCAGCACCTCCAGATGGCATTGGCGTTGCTGCAGCTCACCATCCACTGGGCAGCCTGCCCTGGATTCACTAAGGCCTCATGGTCTTCAGAGTTCACTCGCAGAAAGACCGTGAGTTGACCTCAGTGCATTAATTCCATTTGATAGCAATCAGTGACACCTGTCCTCTTCAAATGGAAGAGGAGGAGACGTTTCTTTTGAGATAGTGAGGTGATAGCAAACCTAAGTGCTGAAAGAAGAAGGTATTTACAGTGTGGCTGGTGTTGTGAGGTGTTATAAAAGCTGCATTGGACCATCGGGAGACAGAGAAAGGCCAGCTTAGCCTGTGTGCTGGTGGGCTCTCTCATAGATGATGACCAGGAAAGGCAGGGGAGAACAGGTGTCTCTGGGGACATTAGTGTACATAGACTGTATGGACAAAAGTATTGGGACACTTGGCCATTACACCTACAGGAAAGCTTTCCACAAGAGTGTGGGATTTTTCTGCCCATTCATTCAGAAGAGCATTTGTGAGGTCAGACGCTGATGTTGAACATGAAGTCCTGGTTCACAATCTCTGTTCTAGTTCATCCAGAAGGTGTTTGATGGGGTTGAGGTTAGTCAGTCAAGTTCTTCCACAGCAAACTCAACCACCCATGTGTTTATGGACCTTGCTTTGTGCATTGGGGCACAGTTATGCTGGAACAGAAAAGGGATTTCCCAAAACTGTTCCCACAAAGTTGGAAGCATAGAATTGTCCAAAATGTCTTGGTATACTGAAGCATTAAGAGTTTCCTTCACTGGAACTAAGGGGCGTAGACCAAACCCTGAATAACAATCCCTCCTCCGCCAGACTTCATAGCTGACACAATGCAGTCAGGTAGGTAACGTTCTCCTGACATCTGCCAAATACATACTTGTCCATCACACTGCCAGACAGAGAAGTGTGATTCAACATTCCACAGAACACATTTCCACTGCTCCAGAGTCCAGTGGCCACGTGCTTTACACCACTCCATCTGACGCTTGGCATTGTGCTTGGTGATGTGAGGCTTGCATACAGCAGCTCAGCCATGGAAACCCATTCCATGAAGCTCTCAGCACTCTGGCCTTAATGCCAGAGGAGGTTTGGACCTCTGTAGTTATTGAGTTAACAGCACTTGGAGACCACAGATACGTGATCTGCCACTTCATGGCTGAGTTTCCGTTGTTCCTGAACGATTCCACTTTGGAATAAGACCACTTACAGTTGAAAGTGGAATACCTAGCAGGGAAGAAATTTTGGAAACTGACTTACAGCAAGGGTGGCATCCTATGACAGTAGCGCGCTGAAATTTACTGAGCTCTACAGAACGACCCATTCTTTCACAAAGCTGCTTGATTTTATACACCTGTGGCAATGGCTCTGAATGAAACACCTGAATTCATGGATTCAGAGGTGTGTCCCCATACTTTTATCCATATATTGTTTGAAATAAGCACATGTAGTGGACATACTAACATAATATGTCTGCCCTGTGGAACTGATTCATTTGGATAGTGAAAGGATAGTGGAAGAATTATCCACTATCTTAGCCAATACAACTCTAACTACAGTATGATGTACCTAAGTTGATCACAGTGAACAGTATTCTGCTGCTTGTATTTCTGTATTTCCTTTGAAATTGAGGGCTTGTTCAGTTTATTGATGTTCTTTCTGTTGCTCTGTGGACAAATAGGAGGCGTCTGCCCAAGACAGTTGGAGGCTGTGTCTGTGATCAGTAGGTCGCTGGTTTAAATCCCTGGGTCCGTGAAGTACTTTCACCTCAGCAAGGTCCTTAAGCTGCAGTTGCTTCATGAACCTTTGGCCCCTCCATTCTCAAAAGTCCCTCTCCTGAATGAATAAAAAGAAAATCTCCGTGTCAAATTATATTTTGTATATTTCTTATCATTTTGCTATTCTTGTGTAACACTTTGTGAATACTATGGAAAATTGCTGTGTACAGAGTACACTGTAGCAAGGTTTTAAACTGAAAAACGGATTAAAGTTTAGCTGTGTCCAGCTAATATAACTTATCCCAAGCCACTGGAATACTTAATTGTGAAATACATGTCACATAAACAGGTTGAAAATAGTTCTTGAATATTTCATGGTCAAACCAACATGATAGCTAAAGCATCAATATGAAACCATGAAACAGGTTAATCAGAAAAAACAAGCAAACGTAGTAATTTCATGGTTTAGTCACAAACATTACCAGTGTCCTACTCCCCTTCCAATCTCTTGCACACAGGCTGCAGCTCTGAGTTCCTCTTCTGCGGTGTGATGCTCACAGATGTTGCATTTACTGCCCCGTGAGCTGAAATAGCTGCCTGGTTCTTCCGCTCATTTGCACTGACCTAAAAACCTGTTGTTGCAAATGTACTTTTTAGAAGAAATTGTGATTTAATGGTGGCTGGTGAAATATGATTTTTGGTGGAAAATATAATATTTATATTTTTGTCCCATTTTTTGTTTGACACCCCTGCCTTGCACCCGTAGCTCTTGGGTTGGGTTCTGGACTTCCACAACCCTGCATAGGACAAGTGGGTACAGAAAATGGATGGATGAGTTTTACATACTGTACTTTTTGTGGCTATTTGAGGTCTTCTAGGCTTGTTTGGTTAAATCCCAAAACTAATGGTCATCCTCTAGGTTTGTAGTCTTAATTTTGAACCTCGTGAAGCCTCCTAAAAGTCATCATTTATGCAGGTTATATATGTACAGAGTTTTATTCATCTGGGAGCTAGCAGACGTGCAGCTTCGGAAGCCACGCAGGACCTTGTTCACCCCATTACTAGAAGTTTGACATTAACAGCAGCCCCGTATGTCTTCAGCAGTGTTGGGTTTCTTAAGTGCTCTGTTGTCTTAGGAGGTCAAGGAGAGATCTCCTTGACTCTGCGCTCCACCCACAGTCCACATTTCCTGGCCACTCTTACGGGAAATTGAGGAAAACTAAGTGATGAATTTCAGCGAGAGGAGACTGAAGCAGGAAGTGTCCAGCTTCTCGCTTCACATTGTTATAAATCTTTAATGCATGTGGATTTTGCTCTTCTAGTAGAATTTCTATTAACTTTAGAAAATGTACATCTAACATTCAGGTAATGCTTAATATTCTAAAGTAAATATATTCATTTAACTCATACATCTGAGCACTGGAAGAACAGGAAGTTGATTTTGACCACTAAAACTCATCTTAAAACAATTTGGGGTAAAACTGCAGTGGTAGCCGGCAGGTTTCCTCACTTCCAAATATAAAATATTTACATGTATGTGTAAGCGCAATATGTCATACTTGCAGTTTATTGTTTATTGTTAATTCATTTATTTATTGTTCATTAACAGTTTATTATTGATACTTCATTTCCCATAAAGAACAATATTCTGGGTTAAGGAATGAGGTCAAGTTGTGTGTCCTGTGCTATTATAATAATTATTATTATTATTTCTTGATAAAATGGATGGACCTGTGGGTTATTATTTGTAATGTCTGATGGGCGACACTAACATCTGCTCTATGTCGCCCCCTGTAGTTCTACCTTCAGTCGCGCTTCACGTGGCGCGGCGCCCGTCTCCTCAGGCCACTCCTGCAGTTTACCCTCCTTATGATGGCTTTCTACACCGGGCTGTCCCGCGTCTCGGACCACAAGCACCACCCCACCGACGTGCTAGCGGGCTTCGCGCAGGGCGCGCTTGTGGCCTACTGTGTGGTGAGTGCCTCCTCACGGTAGTCGCGAAACCCCTCGTATGTCCTCCCTTCCGGGCCCCTGTACCCATCTCCTTCACATTCCCCATCACCTCTGGATGTGCCTGTCTGTTTGACCATTAGCATAGTATAGAAATCTGCTTCACAAAGGATCTCATAAAATAATAAGAAGATACAGATGCCCCTCTACTTACGCACTTTCAACTTACGAACATTCAGACATACGATCGAACAGGACTGTAAGTCCAAATTGTGTCTCTTGGGCTCCCATTTCCTGTCCACAACATCAATTTTTTTTTCTATACGCCAATTCCGCCTAGTACAACTTCTGGCCGCTACTCCCACCGTATAGCAGAGTAGCGTGCGTACTCCCAGCATCCTAGTTCTTATTACTTGCGTATACCCTTAAAATGATGTTGAATAATGACTTACGAACATTTCAAGTTACGAACGCCCGTTCAGAACGTAAATAGAGGAGCGTCTGTATTACATTTCATTACAGCAGGCTAGTGTTTCTAGTGAAAAACATTCACTAGAATGTGTCATTCTTATGCTCTTACCACACTGATATCATTTCTCTCCATAAACCTGTCAGCCAGCTGTGAGATGAGGAGAATGTTACTGGTGATGCCTGCCGCTGAGCACATGCTTGGCAGAGCCACCATCTTCGCTGCGTCCTTTAATCTCACGAGTCTTTCTTATTGTCAGCATCAGACTTTACAGGGCTTCCCTGCTCCCTCAAACACAGACACAGAGATTTTCATTAAATAAAATGGCTTTCATAGAGACCAGCCAGCCGCCAGGTCTCAGACTAAGTACCGTCACTGTGCTGCAGGTCAATTTCCAGGTTAAACTTGGCAGTCATTCACAATCTGACACCCTAGATTCTCTCAAGACCAGACATGCTTTTAATAACTGAAATTGACACTGACAGGCTCTTTACTGCAGCAATGGAGTATTACTTCTTAAAGCCTGATGTGCTGTTTCTCACGTATTGGCTCATTCTCCATAACTAAATATTTGGGTCTTCCTCTGCTTGGTTTCCTTTTTGTTCTCCTGACTGGGTGACATGGTGGCGCGGTTGTTAGTACTGGTGCCTGACGCCTCTCGGCCTGAGGTTTGAGTCTCTAGCCTGGCTCTGCGTGTGTGCATGTTCTTCCAGTGTTGTTGTGGGGTTTCTTCCAGGTTTCCCTCCACAGACCAAAAACAGTTATCCAGTTTGCCTGTAGCTGTGTGTGAGTCATGTAAATATTACATTGTGGGGACCAAATGTCCCCATAAAGTGATTTTGTCCTTCTGTGGACCACCTTTTCAGACCACACAAGAGGAAACTCAGATTTATAAAAATCTATGACTGCAATCAAAAAGCTAAAAATGCTAGAAGTTTCGTATTTTGTTTGGTCACTTATGGTTAAGGTTAGGGCTGGGAAGGGGTTAAGGTTGTCTTGCTGTTATTTTTCCCCATAGAAATGAATGGAGAGTCCCCACAAAGATATAATTACAAACCTGTGTGTGTGTGTCACGCAGACACACGCGTGCTTGCTCCCTGTGATGGGTCGCCACCCTATCCTGGATTATTCATTGTCTTGTGCTTCTAGCTTCTGTGTTAGGCTCCAGACCCCCGCGACCTTGAATAATGGATAGAGTAAATGGATGGTTGGATGTTCTCCTGTCTTGGTTACGAATACAGAACCTTAAACTTGAGGTCAGAGTGAACTCCGTCCTGTTTGTCATTTGGGATGAACTTTCCGGACCTTTTTCCCCATCTACATTTGCGATCTGTGCCACAGCTACGTCAGTCTGAATGCTGTGACACTCCGTAAGGATTTTCTCCCCCAGAAAAATGGAAAATAACAAGTCTTCTTTTATTGAAAAACAGTTTTGATTTCAGGAAGAGCCGAACGTCTGTTTTCCGTATTTTCGGGTCTTATTCGCATTTGTGTTCCCGTGGAAAGAGCCAACTGGACTCCTCTCCCTCGATGAATAGTGGCCCTCGGCACTGGCTTGCCAGATGGACTCTCGCCACTGTAGTTTCATTGTGCTAGTGACCCTGAGAGCACTCGGACGTGGCGATTTAAATGGCAGGGCCATGACGTGACGGGAGACTCGCTCGCACATGGCAGTGGCCGCATTGATCAACAAGAGCCATATATTTTAACTGGTCTGAATCACAGCGAAGGTCACTAAGCAAACTCTTAGACATTTTCTAGTCACAGACAGGCACAAATACTTAAGAGTGGTGCGACAGGAAGTTTAGTACGTCGCATCCCGTGGGGCTTCCTGTGCACGGTGCCGTGACCTCTGTGGAAATGGTCCACACTAGCGTACGGCAGCGGGAAAGGGGGGACAGACTGCGTGTTCCTGAAATGCCAAACCCAAGGTCAGGCATGAGGAAGCAGCTGTGAAACCACGCTAAGGCCGCCTCCCCCGCCCTGCGCCGTACTTATCAAGGCCTTTCTCTCTGCACATATTTCCTGACATTATCCATCCTATCATTCTTCGAGTCTCTGCCTCTTCTCCATACTTAATATTCTCTACCGTAGGAGAAGCATAATCATGGATAGAGACTCGTGATTAATCTCCCCTCGTGTTATCCGTTGAGCGTCAATTCATTCTTCCGGTCACTTGCTTGTGCCACTGTCACACATGTCTACCAAAGACCTTAGAGTCAGAGGCAGAAAAGCCTCAGGCTGCCTCGGTCCTGGTTTCATGTCTGTGGCTGCCGCTCCGCTAACATCCGCTTGAGCTCATCACTGGCCATCCCCTTTCCCCACCACTACCCCTACCCCTCCACTGTCTGCGGGGTCTCCAGCTGAACCGGAGCAGGGCAAACAGGCTCGTAGCTGGTTCCTGTTGCTGATTGTGCATTCGCAGCACAATGGGCCCTAGAGCAAGGCTAAGGTCGCTTGCGTTCTACAGGTTACGACACAGGAAGTCTCCCAGCTCTGATAAGCCTTCACACTGGGGTCAGGACATTCATCATCAGGTCAGCCTCTTGTGGCAGAGCTCAGTCTAGGGCCTCTTTAAGATATTCTGGCGCTGCCGTCCTGTGTGACCACATGTACACAAAAGGTCTGTTCATGTCAGAGTAGAATTAACTGTCCTGTGTTATAGAATAGAACGATTAAGCCTTTTATGCCTTCAATGCTGCTTGTCATACTGCAGAAGATAACGGCACAGATGACACTTCCTGACATGAAGATATCCCGCACACGTGGGACACATGGTCACTTTGCCGCTAATCACTGAGGGAGCTCCCTCGCTTTGTGTTTGGCAGGCAACTGATGTCACACCATCTCCTGCTACACCCTTTCTCCAGTATTCAGCTCCTCCCAAAGGGCATCTCACTCGCTGTGATAGCCACAGCAAAGCAGAGAATGTCTCTGTCTGGGATTCCGGACTCTTTACACACAACAGGAAGTGAATTCCTTTTTTTAGCCGCTGGCTTTTCTGACTGGCACCGGTCGGCTTGCCAGATCTGATGGGGCAGTGACAGAGGAAACATGACAGAATTTTGCCTGCTAGCAAAAATAGTTCCTGCAGTTGTGTGCCTGCGTCCAGAGAGTCGTTAAGGCGGGTATCTCAGGCACGCCATTATTCATTATTCCTGGCTCACTGGCGCTCTCATGGTGTAGAACTGTTCTGGTGATGCCTGCAGGCTGTGCTTATCAAGAAGCTTCATAACAATCGATCCGTGTAGCGGTGAGGACCACATACAAGTTCTTGTGATTTTGTGTTTGACAAAACAACAGGATTCCCTTGAACATATGCAATGAGGTGAGGTTCAACATATCACCCTAAACGCCATAGTGGTTAGCGGATGTTTCTAATACTCAACAGAATACCTGTCAACAGTATTCTGCTAAGCCTGGAAATTCAGCCGATCTCCAGTGACACACGCAATCCGTAAACCTTCTTATCTCTGTGCCATTTTTATAAAATCATAAAGGGAGCAGATGCGGTATTGAAAAACACTGATTGTCTGTGTAAGCAGGTCTTGCAATAAATGACTTACATCAGTGACTCTTGACTGAAAGCTGTCAGATGGAGTTTCATTGGGTCATACTAAATCTGTGACCCAGCCTCCACATTTTGTTTCTTAGTTTCCATTCAAAATGGTCATTCTTTAAATAAATCATTAATAAGTCAATGAATTTCATGCTTAAACACGACCTCTGACAGAATCCTGGTGGAAAATGCACGGTGAGCAAATATAGTTGATGGTGTGATCCACACGATGTGTAATATAGTAATAGGACAAACATTTTTTTTTCCACAGCTGAACGGTGCTTCCAGCCTTGGTGTCGAATACCTCAAGTGCAGGAAGTTGCCAGTGTAATCACTGTATCTGAAGGGTGGAGAACATTCCGGAACTGAACCGCTTGGCCTGATTCCCCCTTTAATCCTGTTCTTTCCCATCTCCCAGGTGTTCTATGTGTCTGACCTCTTCAAGGCCAAGGCCAAGGTTGTCTCGCCGCCATCTCCAGTGAAGAAGGAGCTTCTTCCTCCAACAGACATAATTGACAGGAACAACCACCATAACATTGTGTGAGGGGGGTTCGCACCCCAGGACAATGGGAACCACGTGGAAAATACACCTGACTGACAGCCGGCCCCCACTGCTGCTCACTTTCCTCGTCTGACACTAGAATGTAGGCAAGGGAACTAATTCCCACTACTTAGACTATTCATCATGACATTCATTAGATCCTCCTTAGAGGAGAGCCCGAATCCTAA
The DNA here is from genome assembly GCA_026776945.1 of Isichthys henryi. Classification (NCBI taxonomy): domain Eukaryota; kingdom Metazoa; phylum Chordata; class Actinopteri; order Osteoglossiformes; family Mormyridae; genus Isichthys; species Isichthys henryi. Next base: position 20,257,019 of record JAODJX010000035.1, on the reverse strand, counting down.
ATGTGAGTGACTTTGACGAGCAGCTACTGGCTCTTGGCTCGGAATGGATCTCCTTCTGTGGGGAATAACTGGATGAAAAGGCAAAGAGGAATCACCAGAATGAACGAAAGTGGAGCGAAAACGTGAAATGGGGGTGAGGATTCACTGCTCGCACCAGTTCTTTCCCCGGGACAAGAGTGTCATGCATTCCCTCGGTTTCCAAGCCTGTATGCATATAGGACAACAAATTCCTTAGTAATAGGAATGATATTTTTCTGCACAACATTTAACAATATTAAAGAACTCACAGCACTATATCCAAGCTAACTGTCACCATTTCACTGTCCCAATTGGGATGATTTAAAAAAGCCTTATTGAGACACCAAGGGGTTGTTTGTCCCAACTTGCATAAATGAGCCACTTGTTTGCCACATTAGGATGCCTGCATACAGAGTTGCAGTGTAAGTTTAGTTATGGCGCGAACGTTCAGTGAGGGGGCTTTGTCTGGGGGAGCTGAAGAGAGGAGGATGGAGAGACATGGGGTCCGGTTGCTGTTTACCCCCAGGCTGAGTGCCATGGTGGGGTCAGTGTTGTGGGCTGGGGCTGTTTGTCTGGGGGGCGGGGGGTCTT
>JAODJX010000035.1:20242306-20256310 GCA_026776945.1 Isichthys henryi | reverse complement strand
CCGGGTGGGGGCCGGGGGGGGGGCGGGGGGGGGGGGGGGGGCGTGGGGGGGGGGGGGGGGGGGGCCTGGGGATGGACTCCGGGGGCTGGGGGCTCTTTCCGCTGGTTGGGATGGGCCCCGTTGACTCAAGTGCCAAAACATGTCGGGAACTGACAGAAAGAAAAGCGTCCCTACCTCCCCCCCCCTCCACCACCCCCGGTGTGTGGATCAGTCTCCGACAAGTTGGGGCCTGAACGCCAGTCTGCTACACGAACACAGCCGTCCGTCTAGGGGGGGGGCAGAGGCGTTGCCTGTTTGCCTGTGGATTTTTTTGTGTGTTATAACTGCATCTAACACCTTTAATACTGTGCCTTCTGCCTTATTAACCATAATAATGTTCCGTTTGTCTTGGTATTTCACTTTATATGCAAGAACCCTGAAAAGAAAACTCGTACGTTGCGCGTCTTACATATTATTTAGTCCGTCCTGTCATTTCAAACACAGTAAGCTGTTTTTTTTGATAACTGTATAAATAATGTATATATCACTAAAAATGAACTATGTAAAATATTATGCCTGACTTTTTTTTAGATATATCCACTATGAATTAAAATGTTTGTGTCATGTCCTGTGTTACCTACAAAATGCTGCTTAAACAAATGCATTGATTGACTATATTTTGTATTTAGTAAACTAAAATATTCTGGATTTGTAAGGAGCATAAATCTCATTACAACTACAGATGAAAAGATATATTTTAGTATTTTTGTATTGTCTTGTTTTGTACAAAAGAAATAATTAGCATTTTCCCCCTGCTAAATGTACTTAGTTATAATACATATGCCTTTAAATAAAAATCTCATCACAAAAAGCTCTTCTTGTTCCTGTACTTACTCCTGCAGTCTTTCGCATGTGATGTGGCTGTTTACTCTGTTTCTCTTATTTTCCATTAGCCAAGCAGGCAAATTAACGAGCACTGGGGCATCATCAGCTGGAAAGTCAGGTTTGACACAAACCAAACTGCCTTGAGACTTTTCTGGGTGTTGGAATTGAAAACAAGGAGCTTATTATTATACCTTTATGCTTCACATAAAATGGTGCCAGAAAACCTTGCTCCCAGAAATAACTACGTGACAAATAGATTCGTAGGCGTTTGGGCCATTTGTGGCTCCTATGATGAGTTTTGCGTGCAGATTTTTCCATAACAAGGTCTTTGTTTTGAGCTTAACTCGTTTTGTGAGACGAAAACCAGTTTCTCAGAAGTAATCTTTCCTGTGCAACTACATGCAAATTCCACACACATGGAATCCTGGTGGAGACTCGGCACCCTCATGCTACCTGAAAGAAAAACAATATCCTGTGTATAATCGATAATCGCAATGGGGGGGTCCAGAACCAATCCCAGAAGCTACAGACACAAGGCAGGGAACAACTCAGGGTTGGGTGCCAATCCATGACAAGGCACACTCACACCTCATTCACTCACACATCTATGGACAATTTGGTAACATATTAACCTCAGCATGTTTTTGGATTGTGAGGGGAAGCCAGAACACCCAGAAGAAACCCCACAGCAACACAGGGAGAACACTCACACACATATATATACCTCATACCACACACCTCGTATTATATACATATATACATACTATATATAGATATATATACATACTATTTATAGTATGAGGTGTACTACAGCATGAGTATGTAGGCATTGCTTGAGGCAGTGTGCGCGCTAACATTGTACCACCACATCACCAAGGCCCCCAAAGTGAATGGTTTAATGTCCTCAAAGCCTGACAATGGCGTTTTCTTCCTCACGCGCAATGAAATGGGAGTACTTGGCGATACTGCGCTTTCGGATGTCATGCCCCATTTTCCTCAACCTGGGGAAGTGTACAGATCGCACCGTCAGCAGAACCATTGGGGCCCGCTGTGTGTGTGAACGCTTGACTGGCACGGCCGAACTGCGCCTGAAAGTGACTTTTTGTGCACTGCTGTTTCTGCCACAAGCAGGGGCACCCCATGGGGGGAGGCCATCCAGACATCAGAGTGTCTTTTCAGGCAGCTTGGAGCTCCATTATGCAGTTCCTTTAGGTAAATGTTATGCATCTCAATCACTCCTTAAGAAAAAATAAAGCGGGCAATGCAGACATTCGGTTTACACTGAGAGCGGGAAGCGATGAGCCGTCCTTTTGGGTAGTGACAGCCGGCTCTGTGTAATCTGTAATAATCCCTGTGCGCAGTCACACACAGGCGTCTCTATGCACTGTCAAATTCCGCTCGCTCTTCTACAAATGACCACTCTGTGTAAATGCCGTCTACATGTTTCAGAGGTAATTCCTCCATCCATTCATCCATCCATCCATCCATCCATCCATCCATCCATCCATCAGCGCACCACCACAAAACTGCTGAGGTCATTTGAGCAGCTTCTCCTGCAAGTTCCTCAGGTGAGGTTAAAATCAAAGGGTCACTGCGCTAGTAACAGCACCCAGGCTTTGAAGCGTCTTCCCATCCATAGCAGGGCTGCTTCTTCAGTTTCTGGTGTTAAAACTAAAATAAAAACTTTTTTGTTTTTTATTAGCCTTGGGGACTGTAAAAATTTTGTTGAGTGGATTTTCTGTTTATAAATGTATGTATTTCTTTATTTACTCCATACAGCATCTTGGTCAACGAAGGCTGTTTATAGAGTGTTTAATGTGTAAATTATATTTACTTGCTTTTAACTGCTTATTCCCACAACAACGGTTAGACGATGGATGGGTGGACCGCTGGAGAAGTATTTCAGTTAGTAATAATAATTTATATTAACTTGAAGTGCAAACTACAATAGTTTGAAATGGGTATTCAAGCGGTCCTCTAACTCTCAGGGAAAAAACTTGTCCGTTTGTAGTGAGAATGGCAATGCACCCAATGTAAAAAAAAACTTCACACAGCTCCGACAAAGCTGACAAAACACCTTTTTTTCTCCTTGCGTGAGTAGCTCTGCTACAGCAGCCAAAAGAAGGCTATACGCATAATGAAGGGGACGGCGAAAATCTCTTGGGATCCTCATCCACGAAAGAGTCGAAACCGCTGGAGAGCCGAGGGAGTCAGGCCAGTTGGGGATCGGAGCTGGTGTCACGATGAGGTGTCGCCTGCTGCACAGCAGCACTCGGGTCATAATCTGAGTGGCCCATCCAGGTAGGTGTGGGGAACCACTGACCACATCCTGGCACCAAGGGTTCTTATTTTGAGCACAGATGTGAATATCGGCAGAGTTTCTCTGCAGCCTTTGTTGATTTTTGTAAAGCATTTAACTCAGTCAAACTCCCTTATGGGACATTTTGAGACTTTGCGGGATCCCCCCAAAGTTGCTGGACGTCATGGCCAGTCTGTACACTGGTACTGTGAGTGCTGTGCAGAGTGGAGGCACAACCACTGTGTTCTTCCCAGTTCATTCAGGTGTTCCTGAGGGATGTGTTCTTGCTCCTAATCTGTTCAATGATTGCATGGACTGGGTATTGGGCAGGGTCGTGGGGTACTACAGCTCTGTGCGGCATTTGTTGGTGAAAAAAAGATTAGTTGATCTCGACTTTGCCAATGATGCTGTGATCTTCGTGGAGTCAATGGAAACTCTGATCGGGGGTCTCAAGAGACTGAGTGAGGAGTCTGAGTGTCTGGGCTTGCGAGTGTCCTAGATAAAAACCAAGCTCCATACCTTTAATGACTTCTTGGGCACAGCCATCAACAGTATGTCTGTCTGCAGAGAGAATGTTCGCGTCAAGAGGTTCAGCAACATTAATGTTTCTGGTAAGTCCTCCTGTGAAGCAAGTAGACGAACTGGGAGAACATGGAGAGTCATAAGGTCGCTGGAAAAGGGTGTGTGACACTCCTGATATCTTTGTAAGAGGAAGAAGGTCCAAGACTTTAGAGCCCGGTGCTCACTGATTTGTTACATGGCTGTGAGACATGGATGCTATTCAATGACCTTAGACAAAGACTGGATTCCTTCGGTACTATGTCTCTTCCGAGAATCCTTGGGTGCTGCTGATTTGACTTTTCGCATAAGCGGTTGCTCTGGGAGTCCCGAATGAGGAACATTACCTGCATTGTGAGGTAGCATCAGTTATGTCACTACGGCCATGTGACATGATTCCCTGAGGGTGATTCAGCTCGCAGGATCCTCATTACTGAGGACTTGAGCTGTTGGACGGGGCTGAGGGGACGCCCACGTAACACCTGGCTGCGGCAGATAGACGGCCATTTACGGAGGGTGGGACTGGAACGTATTTCGGCCTTGGGGGGTCGCCAACTGGGATCCTGAGGTGATTCATCATATAGTGTGTGTCACAATACACTGTAGCAGTGCATGCTTTCCAACCTGACCTGAACTGAAATAGTTAACCTTCATACCATCATGAGTACCAATACCTGCTTTTCTAATAACTTTTTGATACTTATTCTGCGTTTTGTCCCTGGTAACATTCAGCTTGACAGTAAAATGTCACCCTAATAGCTGCAATGTTAACGTCACGCCCATCACTGATTGGTGCAATAATCTGCATACAGTGCTTTCTATTACACTGACATGCTGCAGAAATTAAATTGCAATATCTTATAATTCATAAAGTCAATTCATAAAGTCAAACATTAATATATTCTTTTTATTGCAATGTATGTGTATTAAAAATAAATATGTTAACATTGAGTTCATGGGATTCATTTGCCTCATTTTCACATCACAACACTTACAGATCTGAAAAAATCCATCCAGACATCCGTCAAATGCCGAAATACAAAAGTTGAGCTATTTTCCAAATTATTTTTCTGTTTTTCGAAAGGGGGATTTTATGTGGGGTCTTTGTTTAACAAAATGAATAGATCTGAAAGACAGAACGTGACAGGGCGGAGCATCGCTAATGGAAGAGTGCAGCCTCCTCTCTCAAGGGAACAGCACCCCTTTTATACAGCCACGCAGCCAATCACCGATGGCAGGAAAAGAAACAATTGACCACCGCCGCCACTGGAATGTCTTGCAACACAACACGCAGTCACAGAGCAAAGCACCGCAAATACACTGAGATGTAACAAATGCGCAAATTTTATATAAAACTGAAGCATTTCACGCTAGCAAAACATTAACAGAAAAAGCTAAAATGCAAGTTTATTCCAAAATAAGAACATTTAAACATCTCTTTGGAGTTTTTGTTAATATGAAACAGTACTACTGTACATTACAGTATGTGTAACTTCCACAGCAGTGGGAAATAAGTGTGAGTGAAGTTAGCCTATTTACCTGCACCAACTCTGCACTGTACTGCTCCAGTTAGCCAACTCTGCACTGTACTGCTCCAGTTAGCTTCCTTTACAGTACATGGAGGAAAAGATTATAAATTTCAAAAGGCATTATTTCTGGAATGTTCTTTCTGAAAAGCAATTCTATGTAGAAGCGAATGGTGCATGGTGAGGTCTGGTGACATGTGGCTGGTGTTAGGGGTGCAGTGTTAAATAAAGTTTTACGCTGTGCGAATGAAGATGTGGACCACAGGTGATATGATGCATGTCATTGGTGGCCCTGGCTCATTAGGCACCGATGCAGCCTCATGCTTGCTCTGCATGGATACGGAATGTTCCTTGGCCTTCACATCTCCGAATTTGTTCCTGATGTGAATGGAGCACAAACACAGGAAAGTATAACATGCTAACTCTCTGCTGGCGCCCAAAGCAAACAGCTGCTTCTTGCAGATGCGATCTGGACCTTCCGGCACTGCTGGGTTTCACACTCAGCTAATGAACAAATACATCCTGATCAGGAAAGATGTACGATGTTCCGGATGGTTCTTAGAGAAGAGTCGTAAAACACCAGAAGGCTGCCTTATTGAGAGCTCGTCTGCCCCATTGTATGAGAATTAGTTTTGGTCTCAGCTTGTCAGTTTCATCTTGATGTTTTTGGTGGGGGGTGGGGCGTTGAAAGGTACAATTCAATCCTCTTGTGCTTTGCAATGTCAGTTGGCCTATTTGTAAAGAAAAGCATATTGTTCATATGGAAATTGAAAAGCAGTTTTCTTCCTTTTTCAGCCTGACATTTCGTGAGGCTCAGCGAGACACTGGGCTGTCCAGAGTCGCCTTTTGTAGAGCTAGAAATCAGCATGAAGTACAGAAGGAGGATGCATGAAAATCCTCCCCACTGGTACGCGGGGGGTTGGGGTGATGGGAGTGGGGGAGGCCCCTCAGCTCTTTAGGGCTTCAAGCTCGTGTGAAGAACCAGAACCCAGCTCCATAATGACCATTAGAATCTCACAGCTGTCTTACTGGGACATTTGTGTACATTTCAATATTAAGGGGTTTATTTCTGTGCTGTGTTCAAGAGACCGGTGAGGGCTGCCCGGGGTTATCGAGGGCTGGTTTTGGATCTTATATTGTGTAATTTATTGTTAAAATAAAAAAACAAACTGTTGAAATCAGACACTATGCAAAACCAGGACTTTCGCCCGCACGTGTCTGTATTGTGTCCATACCTAAAATTTCACAGCCTGGTCACATATTCAATTGTGTCACTATGTGGATTCACCAAGTTTTTCACTGAACATTTATGTGGCTAAGACACGATGGACAATCAATGTCAGGAGCCCAAGCTGGCCTGCTGCCCTCCCCAACCAATCCAGCTTTCGGGTCACTGGGCTGTCCAATGGGCTGTAAACAACAGTTCACCATTGGGCAGAGCGTCTCATGAGAGTTCACCATTGGGCAGAGCGTCTCATGCGAGTTCACCATTGGGCAGAGCGTCTCATGCGAGTTCACCATTGGGCAGAGCGTCTCATATGAGTTCACCATTGGGCAGAGCGTCTCATATGAGTTCACCATTGGGCAGAGCGTCTCATATGAGTTCACCATTGGGCAGAGCATCTCATGCGAGTTCACCATTGGGCATTGCATCTCATGTTAGTTCGCTGCTGGTCAGCGTGACCTTTGTGTTGCACGCAGTGAGCTTGCTCCCACTCAGAGACCTGGCACCTTATGGCCAATTTCATGCCTGTTACCATCCCACTAAAGCTGCAACAAATCACATTTCCTACTTGTGAACTTTCCCAGAGTTCAGAGATGATCTTTCTTGCTGCAACAGGAAAGCAGGAAGTTACTCCAAAAGACAACGCTACCCTATTAATACAAATATTTGCCAAAATAAAGCACTTAACCTCATCTTTTGTTTTTCACTATCCTTTAAATATTTTTGCAGAAAAAATTTCACAACAACGCAATGCTGATTCTTAAGCTATGAGGCTCAAAGCCATTTCCTGCTGTAGCACAGCTAACATCATATGAAACAGCTGCATTTGTTTTCCTGCCAAGGCACTTGGAAGCTAAGACACTAAACTAGTTGTGTGAGATATTTGATTAGGGGAACTGTACATTCAGTATTTCACTTTCTGTTACTTTTTTGTAGAGCTTTCCTCAAGCATAAGTAAATTTTTACTTCAAAAATTGGTACCCCTGAAGTATGTATACAAAAGGCTATGTTTATAAGAAACGACAAAGTTATTGATTTATCTTTCAAGACTTTCCTACCCATCTGTTGATATTGCTGTTGAGTTTTCATGCGACGGTATTTTGAACACATCGTGGACGGGACTCTGCATCACATCGTGGACGGGACTCTGCATCATATCGTGGACGGGACTCTGCATCACATCGCGGACGGGACTCTGCATCACATCGTAGATGGGACTTTGCATCACATCGCGGACGGGACTCTGCATCACATCGTGGATGGGACTCTGCATCACATCATGGACGGGACTCTGCATCAGATCGTGGACGGGACTCTGCATCAGTGGTTAGCAGGTAGCAGATGCAGACGAGGGACAGATTATCATTTATGGGAAACTGAGAGTCGTCTGTTCTCCAAGGACCCTCATGCAGTTCCACATTCTGCATACAGTATGTTCTGGTGTTCAGCCACAGTGGAAGTAAACTCCCCATGTCCAGTCAGCCAGATGGTCACTCTGGTTTGATTGAAGACAGGCCATACAGGTCATCACTGAAACCAAGGCGGGACTCTTTACCACAAAACGACAGCCTCTGTGGCATCCTCCAGCCCCCTGTCCTGCAACATGGCTACCTAATCAGGCTAACAACCAGCCAGTGCCCCATAACAGATCTCAGTGCCATTTGGAGGAGCGACATGTCCATCATGGCAGACAGCCAATAACTGACCAGGTATCTTGTCAGTCTAACAACCAGCCAATGTCTCATAATAGATCTCAGTGCCAATTGGAGGAACAACATGTCCATCATGGCATACAACCAGTGAACTGGCCAGGTGCCAGGTGCCCAATGAATTCATGAGTAAAGCACCCGAACCTAGACCCTTGGTGGAACAAGGCCAGTTTGTTCTACTGCCTGCGGCATCTGCAAATGAAACAGGCTGAGTCTGAACACGAGCTGCAGGACCCAACTAAATTCATGCCAATTATTTTTTGAAAGACTTACAGAACAGTGATCCAAATAATCCTCTTCTTTTAACATATATATTTATTATTTCCTGTGTATATACAGCAGCGGTTAAAAGGTATCGAGGAAAAAGGAGTGGAGAAACTATGAATACTTTTTAAAAAATGTCCATATACCTAATTATGTGGAATTTACTGAGCTTATTTTTTTGATGAATTAGGTTAAGTGGTGAATAAGACCTAAAGTTATGTGAAATAAATACATGATTGATACTACTTCCTATTCAGGCCTGACTGTGCTCTGAAAAAGTCCACTTTAAGAATGGTTGGGTGTGGACCTGCACTGTGCTTCACTACTTGGATTATAAACAGAAGGTGTATGTGTGTATTATTATAGCCCATCTTCATGTCCAACAGATAAATGGGCCCAGTGTGCAGGTATGTAACTGGCGGGAATGGCTATGCGCTCCTGGGTATAGTGACCAGTGTCTGTGAAGAGAGGGGCACGCTGGATATGGCTGTTCTTCCATACACCTGGGACAGCTTTTCACTTGCCCTGCCTGCCTGCTCCTCAGCTTGGGCTCAGCCAGGCCATAGCATGGCTCCAGCAAGCGCTAAAGCTCCAGTGTTAGCTAATGCTGCAGTGTGTACTAATGCACCTGCGAGCATTAATGCTACAGCGTGTGCTAATGCCTCAGTGAGCATTAATGTCACATCGCATGCTAATGCTCCAGAGAGCGTGAATGTCCCAGGGAGCACTAATGCCACAGTGTGTGCTAATGACACAGCAAGAGCTAACACTCTAGCACATGCTAATGCTGCAGTGAGAGCTAATTCCCTAGCGTGCCCCAGTGTCCCAACCAGCGTTACAGCTCCAGAGAGCACTGATGCTCCAGTGTGTGCTAATGCTACAGTGAGTACTAATGCTGTAGCGTTTAGCCAGCGCTAAAGCTTCAGTGAGCGCTAATGGACCTGCAAGCATTAATGCTACAGCCTGTGCTAATGCCTCAGTGAGCATTAATGGCACATCGTATGCTAATGCACCAGCGAGCGCCAATTCCCCAGCCAGCGTTACAACTCCAGAATCATATAGATACTGGTCCAATCTTCACACTCAGTTTTTGTTACTTTTCCCCTGGCTAATGAATGATCGAGGCACGTTGTTTGAATGGTTCACTCCCTCACTCGTGGCCCCCTTAGACCGTCTGCAAGGCCTGCTCCATTGACGAATATCACAGCATCATCAGCACACGTGCCGTGCTGTGGTCGCATCCTTGTAAAACAAAACCCAGACTGAAAGCTCCCGTGAGTGTTAATAATATGCCAGTCAGAGGAGATAAATGTGTTTAGTTCCAGGTGGACCTTCTCAAGACGTCATCCTTCTATTAAGCCTGTCAGCTGTCTCCCCCTCACGTGTACTCTCCGAGGAGCCTCCCATAAATCACACCGGGAGGATCAGATCTCAGATGGAACAGGATAACTCCGGCTCACGTTTGCAGTCTATACTCATATTCAATCATCCGAGGAGGAAACAAGTTCATCCTCTTTATGCTGAAAGGATTTCAGACGTGCCTCCCATTCATTTCAGGAAAAACACCACAGCCTGAATTCCGTCTTTATTTTTCCGTAATTAATGCTTGCGTATGCTATTGGGTGTGCCTGGGCAAAAACGACGTAATCAAGATCGGAGAGATCCTACTGCAAAGCTGTAGATTCAAAGCTGTAGATGTAGTCAAAATGCAAAACAATGGGTTACAAAGCATGAAATGTGGTCAAGGAAGGGAGGGGGGGGGGGGTGGACCACAGTCATAAGCATACTGAAATTCAAACACTATCTGAAAGCAGGAAAGGTCCAGCTCTCATCGGTGTGAAGCGCAGAGACTGAATACTGGTCAGCAAGGGCCAATCTCATTGACACACAGAGGTTCCAATTCAGGGAAATGCCCTCTATCTCTCTGAGTGTAATTATAAGATGATGTTATAAGACATGTTACAGGTGCCTGTGGGGCGAGGCAGGGTGTGGTGGGATGGGGTGTGTTCACTGCGAGGGCTGATTAGAAAGTACGTGATGTCAGTTATAGAGTAATAAAACAATGGCCCTATTTATCAAAGGTTCTTATAAATCTGATAAAAATGTAAACGACACCTGGGAAGCTGCATGTGACTGGGATGAGCGTGAGTTTAGCAAAAAAATACAAATAAATACAAAACTATACTGTCCGTAGAACTTCAGCGATTTAACAGTTAAGAAATAACCGTGAAACCGTTCTGGCTCTGCTGTGATCTTCCAGAATCCTGATATACCTTGGACAGCAGATTTTAAGCCATCTTTGCCCTGCTGTGATGTCCCAGAAAGCTGGTGTACCCTGGACTGATGCGAGTCACTCAGTTCTCTCTGGTTTCTCGGAGAAACTGGCTTCCCGGTGTTTCTGGGCTGGTCCCTTTGTCGAGGTTCCGTGTGGCTGCCTTTAGGCGGGAAGGATCCCGGGCTTCCGATGCTCCGGAATGTGCTGAGTGGCTGGATCGGTCTGTTGCTATTCTGTCTCTCTCTTTCCTGGTGAGTGCAAATGAATTCAGTGACCTACACTGCAGGCACCTCACGTCGTCTATTGCTAAATGGCAGATTAGCAGACTCAGAAACCCTTCTCAACGCAGCCTGACACAAACACAAAAAGCCTCAATAGACCAGTTGAGAGTCGGTGCTCATTCATATGTATATCCATGCTCAGAAAGGTCCTCATTGTGAAAATGGAGGGGGGGGGGGTTGCCTCCCGTCTCCCCATTTTCACAATTTTGGTGAGAAGATAAGCATCTAGCAGCCTCGAAAAGGCAGATGTTTTTTACACTGTGAACAGAGCTCTTCGCTAGATGTACACCCGAAGCCCATATAGGGACACAACAGCTATATGTTTGTCACACTAGAAACACACCAGTAACCCGTCTGTTAAAACCAGTGCTGTGATTTCTGGAGCAGGCATTTTTTTTTGGGGGGGGGGCGGGGGGTGGGGGATGAAGGTTTAGCGGCTGACAGATTAAATTCATTTTAATATAACTGTAACATTAAAATTGCTCTTAACAGGAAGGAACACACAACTCGAGCTGGTGGTGATGTTTATGCAATCAGCGGATCAGAATGTAATGAGTAGTGAAATTCCAACAATTTAAACATATTGGTTTCATCCTGAAGGCAATTTTACAAGATGGCATTTACAAAATTCTTTTGTTTTATTTCTTACCAAATTTCTACACATTCTAGCATAAACAGCCTGAAAAAGGCCGCTTATATGCAAAGAATCATTATGTACGGCTATAAGCTAGTAAACTCTGTCTTAATGAGGGGAAGTGGCTTGACCATGATGAGGTGAGTTTTGCTCTGTAACCAACCATGTGACCGCAGAATTTTTAATACCGTCGTTTGCTCTTCATTTGATTCCAACTAATGTGTCTGTTTTCATATTTATCCATCTTTTTTCCCTGCTTTTCACATGTGGATTCTGCTTTTTTATTGAAACATCAGTGCTGACTGAACAAGCCCTTTTAGATGCTGTTGTCATGGTAACTGGAAGCATCCCGTCCTCCCTTTTATGGACTTAAACAAAGTTCATTCAATGGTGAGTTTTTTTTTTTTACTCTCCCTTTACACATATTTACCAACAGGACGCAAACACTTCTTCACACTAAATATTCAGACACGTCCTCGGCATAGATGCAGTACATTTTCTATGGGATCGCTCCTTTTGAGATTCTTGTAGAAACTTTAGAAACTACGAAATTGTTTTGTATGATCAGTCCTACCTTAACATAGCCAGTCATTCCAGCATGAATGGGAATATGAGAGTCTGCAGAGATTGTGTGGAAATGTTGACGGCACGCAACTCGCCAACGCGCATGTAAATGCACATGTAGAGACTCGCACTGGTTCCAGTACCTGGAGCTTTGATTCCCGCTATGATCTGATGCATCTGATGCATCACACCTGGAAACTTCTTCTGCCAGCACAGGGTTATTTCCAGGGACCGGTTGTGCTATTCGTGAGCTTGGCCCATCCTTCATGCCTCTGACCCCAGGCAGCACTCACCTGTCTACACATCCCAATGGTAACACAGTCTGTTAGCGCCATTGCGTCATGTTAGCTGAGCTGCTAGTGTTGTTCAAACATACATTTATTTATCTGTGAGATGTGTTGGTCCACTCTAGTTCCCCCCCCACAATCCAGAAACATGCTGAGGTTAATAGAGTTGCCGAATTGCCCATAGGTGTGCATGTGTGTGTGAATGGTGTGTGAGTGTGCTCTGCGATGGGTTGGCATCACATCCTGGGTTTCTCCTTGCCTTGTGCCTGTAGCCTTTGAGATCGGCTCTAGATCCCCAATGACCTTGAGTAGGACAAGTGGGTTCAGGAAATTGGTCCCATTGAAATTGACCTTATTTACCAAAGCAGGGACTGACTGCTTCAGGTCCCCCCCCCCCCCTCTCAGTGACCGCTGCTAAGAGCTGCAGCACGGGAATTTGCAGTTCATCACTGAACTATGGTAGCTAATCATGATGCCCACACCCACCCACACTGAAATGTGTCACTGGGCTTTCTTCACCAGGCGGAAAAGCAGGAGGTCTGTGGTCCAGACCGGGAATTCCCTGATAAGAATGAGCAAGGATGTCTGGCCACATTACAGCGAACAGCCCCGAAAAGTGTCGCTACATATCAGGAAGAGGGAGGAGGAAATGGCAGGATTACCTGTCACAGCTTAGTGTCCTTCGAAGAGCATCATACACCTCTCTGAGCTAGTACTGCTACCCTGAAAAAAATCTGCTGTGTGAAACTAAATTTTCCCTGAAATGCTGGTTTTCCTGCCGCTTCATCATTACTAGTTATCACTCACTGCAGGACTTGTCTTTGGCTTGCAGGCCAGAATAATTTTGTGCAGTAATCAGTGCGCTGTATAATTACACATTACATGTGACGTCTAGCATCTGTGTGTACTCCTAATCACAGCTAATGCATATTTAATGGTCATTAATTATACTTGCAATTATAAACAGCTATACACTGACGTGATGAGTTATGCTGAATGAGAAATGGGCGCTTTCTGGAATTCGATCCTTTTCACAGATGCAGCTGTAGGTGGGTGTTGTGCAGGCTCACTATACAGTTTGGGTGAGCAGAGTAGGCAGATATATTCAGGGGCACACATCTGTTTGTCTCATGATTCAGCACGGAAAACTGCCGTCCGGCGTTAGCTTAAGGTTGTGGCCTCTTCCTGCCCGGGAAAATCATGTTTTCCCACATAGCTGAAAGGTCACGCTAGTTGGGCTGCAATGACATCGCAATGGTTGGTAATTTGCTGTATTTCCTCATGCAAACACAGCACGTAATAACCGTGATGGAGGGTTGAGCACCCCGGGGACACAGCATCTTTGCCAGGTCCTGATGCTCCCTGGTGAGGATGATGTGACTACTGCAACTCGCTTCTAGCGGGTTTACCACTGAGCGCCATCCGTCCCCCCCAACTGATACAGAATGCAGCTGCTCGTCTTGTTTTCAACCTTCCCAAGTTCTCCCACACCACTCCTTTGCTGCGCTCCCTCCACTG
>JAODJX010000035.1:20218655-20241913 GCA_026776945.1 Isichthys henryi | reverse complement strand
GATAAATGCTACAGGGGAAAGCTACAGATAAAATGCTGCAGAGGAAAGCTACAGATAAATGCTACAGGGGAAAGCTATAGGTAAAATGCTACAGGGGAAAGCTACAGGCAAAATGTTACAGGGGAAAGCTACAGGTAAAATGCTACAGGGGAAAGCTACAGATAAAATGCTGCAGAGGAAAGCTACAGATAAATGCTACAGGGGAAAGCTACAGATAAAATGCTACAGGGGAAAGCTACAGATAAAATGCTACAGGGGAAAGATACAGATAAAATGCTACACGGGAAAGCTACAGGTAAAATGCTACAGGGGAAAGATACAGATAAAATGCTACAGGGGAAAGCTACAGGTAAAATGTTACAGGGGAAAGCTACAAATAAAATGCTGCAGAGGAAAGCTATAGATAAATGCTACAGGGGAAAGCTACAGATAAAATGTTACACGGGAAAGCTACAGATAAAATGCTACAGGGGAAAGCTACAGATAAAATGCTACAGGGGAAAGCTACAGATAAAATGCTACAGGGGAAAGCTGCAGATAAAATGCTACAAGGGAAAGCTACAGATAAAATGCTACAGGGGAAAGCTACAGGTAAAATGCTACAGGGGAAAGCTACAGGTAAAATGCTACAGGGGAAAGCTACAGGTGAAACATTACAATTAATGCGCTTGAGGTAAAGCGATACAGGAAACCCCAAACATAGGATCCCCATCAGCCGCCTGAGTGCCATTCAGACCCCTACAGGCCCTCCCAGCCATGCTGCAGCCCCACCTTCATGGAACGGCACAGCTGCGGCCCCCCCAAGCGGAAGAGGGGTGATAGGGAGCCTCACAAACCGCAGGATGAAACGTGACACTGGGACCATCAAGTCACTGCCGGGTTTGGATCAGCACCTGCTTTGCTCAAAGTCCAGCTGTCCCCACTCCCCCAACCCCCCCTGCCAAAAAGGGACGGCCCGGTATGGTAAAACTGTAATCTTTCAGTCATCTTCATCTTCTCTGGTGCTGAAGATAATGCGCCATAAGTGGGAGGTATTTTCACATGGGAATGACTATAAATATAATAAAAAAGGTATAATAAAACATATAGATTATTTATAGAACCCGTAACTGACTGCTATGCTACAGTACATTCCTGCAAGGGCTCTTGGGATGGGATGAATGAGTAGAAGTTATTCTCAGGCCATTTCTGTGGATTCTGGGACTTAGACTTCAAGTATCCTAGAAAAATACCATAGTACCAATAAGAGACGTCCCCACTAAACCCTCAAGGGGGCACCGCATATATTGTCACAGTACAGAGAACCCACAGCTTGGGAAGGCCACACCCTCTTCCTCGGCATTGGCTGTAACTTATCTGGTTAGCAGCAATGAGCCATTAATGCCAGGAATGCATATGGAAGCTACTCCGGGAGCAGCTGGGGATGTTCAGAACATTTCGGCAATGTAAAGGTCCAGGGCGGTGACTCCTGGGTTAATCTACTCGTCTTGGCTCACCTTTGTCAGGCACAAATTCCTGCAGGAGGCCCCCCAGTGACAAACAGTGAGCAGGACAAAAGGGCCTTATTTACCACAGCGGGGGCTGACAGCTTTAGGTGCCCCGCCCCCCTCACAGTTGACATGGGGGCTTCCCGATGGCCGCTGCTAACAGCTGCAACACCCAACCTTGCAGAAGATCACTGAAGTCTGCTAGCTAATGATGATACCTCCCCCCTTGCTGAAATGCTGTCACTGACCTTTCTTCACCAGACGGAGAAGCAGGAGGTCTGTGATTTTGAGGAATGTGTCTTCAGCATGTTCCAAGACAGTTTTCCTTTGATGAATCCCAGCCCACTCAACTTCGAAGGGTGGATACTAAGGCCGAGCTGGTCTTCTGAGGTATAGAATCACCCAGAAAGTGATGCTAACAGGTCGTCCACTCACACGCAGAGGTGCCCTTAAGGCAAGTTGAAGGTTATTGGCTCACTGGCACTGTATCTTTGCAGTTTGGTCATTTGAATTGAGGACGCAAAGTCAATCACAGGTGAGCATGCTGGTCAAGGGCCTTGGAGGTCTGGTGCTCCACTGGGAGCTGCTTTAGGAAGAGGTTCCTCGAAATGGTGCAGAGCAGCTTCTTCTAGACCGGATGGGGAGGTGCTGTCTGTTCGCTCGCACTCGTCATCGTAAAGAAGTAACCAACCCTTAGACATGGTTACCTTACTATGCAGGTTACAGTCCAGAGCAGAGCTGGAGTTCATGAACTTCACTCATAAACATTTCATGCACGGATCTCAGGTTAAATCAGCATTCGGGGCCATGAGAAATCGTTGGCGGTGGATGTTTGTCTGGCCTCCGTCAGCAGTGTGGGATTTTTAAAGAGCTTCTCCCAGAGAGCGCAGTGTGAAGAAAAGGCACCAAGTGCACTGGGGCAGGAGCAGGCGAGGGGGAGGGGGTGCGGCCGGGCCCTTTCATCCGGGGGGTTAGGCGGGAGGTGGGGGGAGGAGGGCATGCCGCCAGTAAGCTTCACGGTGCTCCAGGTCCTGGTGTATCTCATCCCAACATGGACAAGCAAGCAAAGCAGCCAGCAGCAGCTTCATCACCCCCCACATGTGTGCATGTCTGTCTTGTGATTTCGTTAAAGACAAGCGCACACAAAACTTTGGTTTTCTATGATAAAGAGGCACTTCCTGGGCTAAATGGCTGTAAGCAGGAAGGCTGTCTGACAGCAAACTGAGACTGGGAAGCTTCCTCTGACCATGAGTGACCTTAGAGCGCCAGGCACACTATCCACAGGGTGAATTTTAATGTACTGTAAAGTAATGTACGTGAGTGGCGACACACTGCCCCTGGTACGCATTACCTCCCTTTGAAAAAACACATTAATCAGGCATAATTTTAATGTAATATAGCTGATCCAGTCAGAAATGTTAACTCTTACATCCCTGGACAATGCCGGCATCTGACGAGGTACCAGAGGGAAGAGAAAGAGCAACTCAAGTGTACGGCTGTTATTTTATTTATACAGTACTTTGCAAAACCCTTAGGTAGTCATAGAAAATGATTTCTAAGTGTTCTTCACGTTGGTGTAAACCTGCAATATTACCATATGTCTGTCAGCCGAGCCTCTCCTACAGTCACCACAGTATTTGCAGCAACTCTCCAACACGCACATGATTTTTTGACTCAACCACTACCCCATCTTTTTTGACTGATCGATACACCATTGAGTTATTTAACAAATCAAGTTAATTAATTAACTGAGCTGATGGAGAATTTTGATGAATACATAGAATGACTGAGGTGCCCCCAAGGAGAGGATGGGGGAACTGAAGCACAGTTTAACTTGCTCTCCAAGAAGATATCAGGAACTTTTTGGAGAGCAGACAAAGTCCTTGTTTATTTTTTTTATTGTGTTACTGTTAGCTTGAATATGTTATAATGGTAAATTATTC
Organism: Isichthys henryi; assembly: GCA_026776945.1. NCBI lineage: Eukaryota > Metazoa > Chordata > Actinopteri > Osteoglossiformes > Mormyridae > Isichthys > Isichthys henryi. The sequence continues at coordinate 20,238,483 of JAODJX010000035.1, read as the reverse complement.
TTTTTTTCTGAGAAAATATACAGTTACAACCAAGAAAAATAGCCTTATTCTTTGAGCTCAGCATATGGTGAAAGGTCATTCCTGTCCACTTTATTAACTTTTCTACTATAACATAATATTTGGTTGGAAGATGAATGTAAAGCATCTCCTAGAAATGTGCTGTAGCTGTAACACTTTGTGATTCATTTGTGATTCATTCAGCACGGTGACTCACTTCACTGTGTCATGATGTCACACTCCAGCATCGCAGCCCCGCCCTACATGTGTGGACTGCGTGCGCCCCTCATGATTTATGGAGTATGGATGTCAGTTCCCTCCGGATATTCTGCGATATCATGTTTGCTTTGTGTAGAGGCCGGCTGTATATAATAGCATTGCTGGTAGAATTTTATGGAAAATGACTAACTCTTTCAGCAATTAAATACTGACTCAAAGGTGAAACAAGGCACCATCTCTGAGCTGAACTGACAACGTCTTGGTTACAAGACCAGCAGCCTAACCATGTCTAATCCTTAAAACCCTTGAAAAACGTGATTCCTCTGAGCCGTGATGGAAAAGCACATGGAAATAGCTCCCTGCGTCTGTTAGGGTCACGTGACACCTACTCTACGCTCCTGTGTGACGTGTCACTGTTCCACTGGTGCCAGTGCTGATTGGCTGTTACCTGGAAAGCCCTCTCTGGGAGGGGGGCAGTGGGCACTGTGCTTTCGCTCCAAACAGGTGCAAACTGCGTAACTCCCACATTCCCCGGCTTGCAATTAGCTCATCATGGCGCCGTAAATGTAACACTTGTCTGTCACACAAAGTTTAGGGTCTGGACCGGCTAGCCCAACATCTGTGCCCGGACTAAGGCAGCAGAGCCTACTCACCCCCCACTCGAACGGCACTTCAAATGATACAGATCATTTAAGAAGCTGGTGGAAAAAACTGAGAGCCCCGCCAAACAAGGCCAGTATTTTACTTGGAAGGTCGGATTCCTTTTCAAGTGCGATCGAAGAGGATGGCGTCTGCAGAGTTCACGTGACACCGAGCAGGAGTAGAGCGTGAGAGTGTTCTGTAAGGTGGTGTAAGTGCGGCCAGCACTGGTGGGGTTCACTGGCTTACAACACATACACAACGCTAAACTGAAAAGCTTATTCCAAATGAATGACCTGATATTGATGTACCACATGTTTAAAGGCTGGGCAGGTCGCATGAGTCCATCGTTTGATGGACCTAGAACTGAGATCTGTGAGCACATAGAGTGCCAGTCCTCTACACCAGCTTTGCTGCTATAAATACAGTAGAGAAGAACATCAGATACTTGGAACCTTCAATCCAGGTGAGTAGAGGTCGCGGTGATTTACTCGCTGGGATCCACACCAAGGGGCTCAGGGCATGCTGCTGCTCTTACCATCTGCGCACCACGAGCTTTGTTTGCTATGTTTACATGAGGATTACGTCTTTTGCAGTAGCACCCATGCAGGGTGGAGCTATGGATCAACACCATCCACTTTCTCACTGGTTCCACTCTCTCCCTTAATTGGACTCTGACTTCATGAGCATTTATAATCTTAAGCTTGGAAACGGTTAAGATATTTGCATGACCTAATAGATTAATTTTGCATGTATGTTTTATTGTGAAATTCACCATTGAAGAAGACACCGATAACTTTCATGTCTAAAGTATTCTTTGCTTTTAACTTAATATTATATAAAAAACTGAAGACAAAAGTCTTCAACAAGTCAAATAAAAGAAATAGAATAGGCAGAGATTCCCAGTGGTGAAACTGTGTCTTCTAATACCCTGTCTTGCTTTTCCATGAGACACAGATGTAATTGCAAGTGAGAGCAAGCTGGGGGGTCACAGCGCAGAGTCAGCCAGCGCACTGTGCCTTTCGAGCTGGGGGGTTGGGGCCTTGCTTATGGGCATAAAAAGGCAGCATAAGTCTGCCAGGTCTGGGATTCGAACTGGAGACCTACTGAACATGGCCACAATTCTTGACTCACCCAAAGATGCAAGAGTCGATAAAGGACATTGATAATTGATTTTATGAGTTTTAAGTTCAAGTTAGCGCATGAGCCTAGATCTTCAGAAAATAAATACATGGACATCTCACATTAAACATCGCAGTGGAAGAATCCAGGTAGGTGACTCAGCCTGAATTTTCATACATACCCTCTGGTGGATAAAATGAGAATTGCAGACAAAGTTATTCCCAGGAATGCTGTATGTTATTGGTGTTTGTTCAAGCATGTTTGTTTCAGTTAAATTTATTTGGGGTTGAATTAGGTGGCATTAGAGTTTCTTTCACAGAAGAATAAATTAGAAATGTCAGTCTTTTATAAAAGTGTCATAAATTGACTACCTGTGTGCACTGTCTGGAAATGGCATGTCTATCTTGCAGCCCCACCAGTTTGACCAGAGTCTCCTCCCATCTCCGCTTTCCTGCGTTCCCACACGAGAAAGGATGCAAACCATCACAAGCCAGTTCCGATAGGAGGTGGAGACACTGCAGTACGGAACAATGGGCTTGTCAAACTTGTTAAATTTAGCTGGCAAATTATGGGGGAAGGAACGACAATAAATAACTGGGAGAGGCCATATTCTGGACTGTTCTGCAAGCTTCCCAGGATGCTGTCCAGCCGGAGATGTTTCGCTCACCTGAGCCATTGGTGTTTAGTCATCATAACTACCAGGAGCCAATCGTCTGCTTTCTATGTCTACTGCTCCTACAAGGAGCCAATCGTCTGCTTTCTATGTCTACTGCTCCTACAAGGAGCCAGTCGACTGCTTTTTATGTTCACATTTTACGCTGCTACTGCCAGCAGCCAATCAACAGCTTCAATGTCCACATTTTGCGCTGTTCCTGCCAGTGTTCCTGGTTGTCATGCACGCTATTAGAAGTGTGGTTTGCTAAGTCAGCTTTTCAAATTTCAGTTTCTGTTCCAGTTCCCTGATCAACACGAAGATGAATGTCATACCGCAGTAAAGCAGGATTCCTTTCAGCTTCCTCAATGCTTTTGTGGATTTATTTCCTAACGCTGAAGCCGTTGCCAGAGAAACAAGACGATCACTTTGGCTGTGAAGTCGGGAATCTCACTTAATACTATGGACTATTACCGGCTAAATTTTTTTTATCTTGCCAGGAAATGCAGCAGTACAGTGAAATGAATTTGTTGTTCTTTTGTGTAAAGTACAAACTAATCTGGTCCTGAATTCACAAGTGTGAAGCAGGCAAACGTTGGTTTTATAACCATATCGTATTACCTGAAACACCTTAATCACCAAGATAAACGCCATTCAATTCCTCACTGAATGTGTTATCTGGGAACAATTAAAATAAATGGGTTAAGGAATTAAAGCTCTCTCTCTTTGGAAATACCAAACATAGTTTTGTGATGTGAGAACTGATAAACCCAAAAGAGAGCTCATCACTCCAGCAATGACTGTCTGTTTTAAGCACCGGTTTATAATCCCAATCCCAGGCCGGTTATCAATTAGCATCAATGCTAATCTCCTTACTACTCACTGTACTCCACCAATGTCAGTATGTTCTCGAGTTCCCAACATGCACTGCTCTTGCCACAGCCTGGGGCGGATTACATAAACAAGTTATAGTGCATATCCTCAGGTAAAACAAGTTAATAAAAATCAGTTGTGTAAATGCTAATAGTCTGTTTTATTTTCTCTATAGTACTCTTACGTGTTATTTATTTAGCAGACATTTGTACTCAAAACATTTCTTTTTTTGACCAAGCTGCACCAGACAATTCCCAGAAGAGCTGGAGGCCTTTCTCAGGGGCCCAACAATTATATTACTCTGCCAACCCCGGGACTTGAACCATCGAACACTCGTCTTGGATCATCACGAGGCCTCCAGTCCACTGGTTAAGCACCCTGCCAGTGGGCCTTGCTCGCCCTTCACTGGCCTGAAAAGGCACCTCACCGTCTTCATTTCAGCTTCACGGTGGGGCTGGGGTAGGCGGATTTCAGAGTCCGTTTGTTGACTAGGCTGATCAGCAAGCCTCTCATGGCCAAGTCTTCCAATTCCTGCAGCTCACAGCAAGGTGATGAGGGCTCCAGTGAGGACTCTCCTCTCACTGAGAAGCTCCAAGGATGCATCACTGTAACTTTTGTCCTACAACAGGCAATGGAAAACCAGAGCATGCGCAGAAAGAGGCTCGGTGGAAAAGTTGAGTGCAGTCTCGCAGTTTGCCACAGAGAATGTCGCTTTCGAGTGGCTCATATGTTCCTCTCTCTCCGAGGACATTTATAAATGCGCTCTGGTTTCAAAAGGATGCAGATATTTCTTTTTGACAGATTATTCCATCACAGATGCTGTTGTTTATCCACTTCTCCTTGCTGAATATCAGTTTTCCTCAGATCTCGGAGTAGGGCCGTTCTTTGGACGGCATGTTGGCCCCCTGCGTGGTCCCTGGGAGCCGGCGAGTGGGGGTCACGGTGATTTACTGCCCGTTACGGGGGGGAGGGTCCCTGCGGATTACATCACTGGATTCTTAATTAGCTCTACTCCCTGTGACAGGATGGACGAGATCCAGGCAGGGAAGGAGAACTAAGCGAGATGTTTCTTGGCTCAAATTTCCTAACCCCTTTTCTCTCTTTCGTGAATGACTGTACACGGCAGGCATGCATCCATCCAAATGCCTTCAGAATTGTGGATCAGCGTTCAACAGTTAAATAGTTGAGTTAGCAGCACCAGGGTGGCTCATTAAATCAAGTTAATTTAAGTCAAGGGCGCTTTATTGTCATGCCACCCATATACAGGTAAACAACAGGAGAAAACAGAACCCCCCAGGTCCACAGTACAGCATACAGGCAGCAAGCAACAACAACAATAATAATAATAATAAGATGAAGAAGAAGATGAATAATAATAAGCAGGCTTTAATGTTATACCACCCATATACAGGTATACTGGCTTTTTTGCATTACTTGCTGGGATGCATTGCAAGTTGCACATTTGATATGCAGGTTGAGGGGTGGCCATTGCAGCCCTCTGCAGCTGGCGCCCAGCAGCTGCTCACTGCCTCTTATCCCGCCATTTGGTCACACACAGAAAGGCTCTCCAGAGCACCACCCTTTGTCTACGCATTACAAAGAAGAAACAGCCATATCTGTTGGAAGCTCTTAGTCACCCTCCTCCAGGCCCTGATCCAGCCTCCACACACCCCTGGCATTCAAACCATCACACTGTCTGCTCTTAAGTGTAGTTTCTAACCCGCGTCTCATCCGCCTGCTTCAAAGTCTCAGGCGAGTCGATTATTTCCCTCAGTAACTGAGGAGTATCTTGGACACGTCGACTGGGCTGAAATCACGTGTGATTCTGTGCTTAATCTGCTGCCCCAGCATCCGTAATGCAAAGCAGCATTTTCAGAACCTCCTGTCACATGGATTTCACCACACTAACTATTTCTCATTATAGCTACAACGATATGAAGCCCCCACTGATGTTTATAGCTCAAATAAAAGAAGTAAATTGTGCACTGGAAACGAACATGTGTTCTGGGATTGTTTTCCAGCAGTAAAACATGGAATGAGGGACTTCTCTTTATGGTGGAACAGGGAAGGACAAAAGGAACAGGAACATGGAGGCTTCTTTCCAACCATGCCTGTGCATACAACATGTGAAAATATATGTAAACAATGCTGGATCATGTGAGACTGATGCCATTTTGCGCTAATGTTAATTTTGCCCCAAGATGTAAGTACATATATACAGAAATATCTAAGCAGGTTTATACATAAATCACAGCTACATAGTGCTGACCTCTGGTCAGCTTCAAAATGTGAGTGAGGACAGCGTGTGAATCACAGCAACATAGTGTTGACCTCAGATCAGCTTCAGAGTGTGAGTGAGAGCAGTGTCCATTGTTGACATCTTTCTGTGGTGTGAAGCTGAGTTCTGCAGGATCCAGCCTCTGGGGGCGGGGGGGGGGGCGCCCTCACTACCCAGGTATCTGCCCGCACATGAACTGCATCCCTGAGGACAGCACCCAGGCTAAGCATATGCAGGGACCCCACGTGCGCTTGGGGCTGTGGCAGCTCCGTGCTCAGGGCCCCGAAGCTCTCAGAGCTCGACAGGGCTTTGAGTAATGTGAGCTTTCCAAGGAATTTCTCCTAAAGACTTCTGTCATCCAACTGGGCGGAAAAGCACATACCGCACAGCATAGTTTGCAGGGCAAAATCTTTAGGGATTCGGGATTCTGCTGGCGTGCGCGAAAAGCCCCTCACAAATATGCCGGCCGGGGGAGGTAGCCGAAGAAAGAGCTGTGATTGTCACAGTTTGCGCAAACTGTCTGCTTTTTGCAAACATCGAAGGCAGGTAAAGCCCACAGATGCCCTTGTGTCCTGGAAACCCCTGAACTCCGAGCCCTATGACCCCATATGAATTGTTTTACTCTGTTTTGAAATGGATGACTACAGGAACAAAAGTTTGCAATTTCCCGCGATTGTGTATAAAGACGAGAAACATCCACATGTGAAAATGAAAAACATCTTTGGGGTTTCGGGTTTCCTCACTGAGGTTTTCAGGGCAGAAAGATTTGGAGGAGAAAGGGAGCGAGAGAGAAACCCAGTCAGAGATGAAAATAATCATCCACACTTCATACGGATGCGGACGCAGGAACACACAGCTGCAGGGCAGGGCGGCAGTACCTACAACTTCTTTATTCACTAGAATCTCGGCCCTGAATTATCTAAGACTGAATCAGGCCGGATGCAATGAGATGAGCATCCTCGGGACAAATTTAGCCGTGTGGATCTTGGAAATACATTGACTTTTATAGAACGAAATAACTAAAAGCAACTGTGAACGCATCAGCACCAGACACTATAATGAAACTTCATATAAAATAACAGCAATTTGATTCAATGTGAATGGACATTTACGAGCAGAACTAGACCAATACATTGGGAGCAAGGGATTTCTTTGAAGAGTATCATGTCTAAGTGAGGAATAACAATATATGTTTTCTTGTTTTGTATCGTAAGTTGTTCTCAGAACACGTGGAGGTAATCTTTGCAAATCTTTTTAAAAAGAAATCGTATCTGGGAATTGGATGGGGATGAGGCTGGTGTAATTCGTTTCCAGGAACTCCTGCAGCCTGATTAGTATGTGTGCTAACGATCCTTGCCTGCCCACGGTAACCTTACAGCACGTCGACCCTGGTCTCTCCCCCTCTACAGCTACTCTGACGTTACTCTGTAGCCGGTGACGAATCGCAGAAACCTTCCCACTGACTTTATCTTCTTCATTGTTAAACTCCAGAAATATGTTTTTCTTTTCTGCACTAAATCTCTTGTTTGATGTGTAATTAGGGATAAAATGCACTTCATTAAGCAGCTGGCTTAGCAGGCTTGACCGAAAACCTGCCCTGCACATCAGACTTATGTTTTTATAAGCCTTATTTATTTCACAATCACGTTCATTTATATCACAATCACATGTGTGGCTTTTCATTATAACCTACTTTTCATCCACGCACAGAATGTTCCAGCATTTGCTGAAAGCTTTCTGATTTAAATGTGTGGGATTTTGTGGGTTGAAGTTAAGACCCCGGGGTCCAGCCGTGTGTGTTTATGTCCTGGCCTCACAAACATCACTCTGCTGGGAAAATATGGGTATCCAAGCTGGATCATTTTATAGTTCTGTATGTAGCTGAGAAATGCAGCTGTGGAGGAGCACATGTGTGTGTTTTCCATGCTTTGTCTTTAACTGAACGATGCACGTACAGCATAAACTCCAGACCATGAACTTGAATCGAATACAATAATCCACCATTTAGCAAATCAGTGCTTAAGCTGTATTCCAGGTCTAGCATGATGTTAGAATCATTTAAACATGAAGGATAGTGGAAACACATGAGTTCCCATTAGACATACTCCCCCCCGAGGACATAAAACGCTGTATAAACACCTACAACTGGAATCACGGCTGGTGTCCTAGTGTCGTCTCAGATGTGAAGAAGGGGTCTGCTCAGCTCTAGATAAATGATTGGCGGGTTATGGGAAGAGCTTAAAGCCCAGACGATTGAGCTGTGACTCAGACACCATCAGCAAAATGATGTGTTTTTTCCCTTCTTGCAGATATAATGAAATACTGGACAAAGATGGTCAGCACGCACTGGGTCGAAGCTGCAGTGCTCAGTGTTGTCAGCTGTATTTGTTATCCTTGTGACCCTGATCAAGACAAGTGGTTAAAAGACGGACGGATGGATGGATGGATGGATGGATGGATGGATGGATGGCATTCCTAGTGTCAGGCCTCCCCTAAACTGATTTTTATCTTCATGACTTCTGTCCTGATTGGAGACCTGGATCTCAGACGAGTAACTAAATGTACATGTTGATGACAGGTAAGGAATGTGCGCTGGTGGGCAGAAACTGAGCTCAGGGCAGAACCTTGGACTGGATCCTGGACCCTGAGTCTCTGGAGCCTGTGCAGTTCCTGGAATGGCTACAGCAAACGGCCCATCCAGCGATGCATTAGGAGCACCTGAGATTCCCATCCAGTGTCGGAGAAGCCTGTGAAGTCAGTGAAGCGTGAAGGCCAGGCCACGTCCCCCAGGACCACTTCGTTTGGTACTCAACATCTGAGACGTGCAGGGCTATGGACTGCAAACCATTTACTGCTTGATAATTACCATACGCCAATGTTACTATGAGTTAGTTCTCTGTGACAGTTTCACAGCGGAAGATTTGTGATCATGTTAAATGCTACACACAGCTAAAGGCAGAATATGGCTTAATCTCACATAGCACATGTGTCGGTTCACATGGAGGACTGTGGAGGAGCGTAAGCCTGATTAGTACCTTTCAGTGCAAAGAAACGTAAATGGGACAGAAACAGGAGAGGCTGGAGGGCAGCATAGAAATGGGGCAGCAAAGGCACGGGGCGGCACAGACACGGGGCAGCACAGACATGGGGCAGCAAAGGCACGGGGCGGCACAGACACGGGGCAGCACAGGCACGGGGTGGCACAGACACGGGGCAGCAAAGGCATGGGGCAGCACAGGCACGGGGCAGCAAAGGCACGGGGCAGCACAGACACAGGGCGGCACAAGCACGGGGCAGCACAGGCATGGGGCAGCAAAGGCACGGGGCAGCACAGACACAGGGCGGCAAAAGCACGGGGCAGCACAGGCATGGGGCAGCAAAGGCACAGGGCAGCACAGACACAGGGCGGCAAAAGCACGGGGCAGCACAGACACGGGGCAGCACAGACACGGGGCAGCACAGACACAGGGCAGCACAGACACAGGGCAGCACAGACACAGGGCAGCACAGATATGGGGCAGACAGCTTGGCGCTCTGTGGGCGAGGGCATCCATTCAGGGAGAAGATATAATGGACTAGTTTGAGAGAAGAGCAGTGATATCATTTCCTTTGTTGGTTAACACTCCCAAGATGGATGACCCTGCTTCTTTCATATTTTCAAAAAGAATAGACAACAGGATGCTGTGTGAAGATCGAGCACTTTATTAAATGCTGTTTCCTTCACCATGAAGTAACGTCGGGGGGGATGTTCTCACTGTTCAAACGGGACGCCTCTCTTGAGTGTGACTCAGCAGGAAAGCATTGCTCATGGGCGGCTGCGGGGGGGGCAAAAGTGCTCCTGCATTCCCACCCCTGCCTGCACGTTGATGGGTGACATCGGACTGAGATGTGCGGGAGGGACCCAACAGAGAACATGCCCAACTTATCTGCCAAAGGCTCGTGACTGGCTGCTAGCTATGGGATGCATGAATGTGTAGCTTTTGGGGAATGAATTACTGAATTTATAGAAGACGGTCATTCCACAGTGAAATCTCTCCAGTGTTAACAGGATAAATATGCAGTTAGTTATTTGTGCGATTCCGTAACAACCATAATTTAACGGATTTAATAGAATAACTTATGTTCACAATTTTCACCACACCCTTAGTCTGTCTGAGGTTTTTCACCCAGAACTACATGAACGCAGTGCTGGAACTCACTGTCGTTATTACTGTGGTCAGTACTACCCAATGTCATCTAAATAATTTCAGTGGAACGGAAAACACAAGATATACAAAAACACAAGGCCCAAAATGACGATAATATTGTAACGGGAAGCCGCTTGCTCAGTAAAGTCACAGGTGCACCATAATCTTATTGTTTAAATATTATTGAAATGGCTTCAGCACAACAGCAGCAGCAAATGGAACCGAAAATCAGCGGCTCTACATGGTGCTGAAACGTTCATGCCAAAACTGCACATATTCTTCTTTCACTGTAAACATTCACAATGTCAAGGCACAACTGAGTAAAGAGTATTTTAGGCAGACAATAAGCATTAAAATCTGAGCCCTGTTTACAGACATAATGCCAACAAATTAAATCAGCAATGAAAGTGAATCCACACTTAGACCATAAATAGACATAATATTATATTTCCCATCCAGCAGCCAGAATCGCTCACCCAGTACAGAGTCCTCCTGGCAGGAGACGCCCTGGACAAGATGCCACTCCATCAGGGTCATGGACACACTATGGACCTATATATAAATATACTGTGCAATAACTAACCTTGTGCAATATTTATATTTACAGTGTACACTAACTTCAGGGCTACACATTCTGTGTAATGGCTTCCCTTTTGCAATATCCTATAGCCTTGGTTGTATATTCAGGAATTATTGCTCATTATTCCTGAGGTATATATAAGGGTGCTCATGTAGGCATAATGTGTCTATATGTGTGTGTGTGTGTGTGTGTGCGTGCAAGTCTCGCATATACAGTTTTATATTCTTCTTCTTTTTATAGTGTGTATTTGTTTATTTTACCGTGACTTTTATTCATTATTAGAGCTCTGCCTGATTTTAATTGTATAAACCAGTGCAATTACAATAAACAGTGCCATTTCTATACCATTCCAACTGTTGCCAGTTGTTCTGTTAGGGGGGCCAGATACATTTGACCTAAATGTCTTCCAAGTATGACTTACAGTACACCAGATTGCCAGGATTAACAAGCAAAAGACAATTTTGAAAATGAGTAAGTTATTTATGCAGTGCTTTGCAGTCACATTTCACAGTTTTTACAAATATGTAACTCACTCCGATTTCTTGTTTAGATCGTCCCGTTTCCACAAGCTTGATTATTTTTCTGTCGTTAACTTCGCTTTTCACTAAATGAGGCGACTCGACCACCCAGTGCACCCGCGTTGCGTCCGTCAGGAAAATGTGCTCACGTATGTGTCCTGCCTCTTCTTTTAGCTCATGTACTTAAATGTAAATAATAATAATAGTAATAATAATTCATTTATTTCAGATCTAAGTAGCATACATATTTATAAGGGCCATGAATGTTGTCATGGGGGGGGGGGGTATTGCCATCCTCTCCCCCACCCTCCTAAACCACACCTGACAATAAAGAAATTCTATTCTATTCTATTCTATTCTATTCTATGGGAGATAGAGAGACTGACCTGTGGATGGAAACCTGAAAACTCAGAGGACAAGGAGGATATGCCAACCGCACACATACAGAAAGGAGGTAGGGACTGGACCCCAAGCCCCTGAAGGCCCAAGGCTGTCACTGTTGGTCAGCATGATAGCTCATCAGGTAGTCTGGAGGCCCTTGATCTTCACCTCTGAATTCTGCACCAGTACCGTAACTGGGCAAAATGATATTAAACATGGCCTGATGGGTAAATAATTCAATATCAACATGCAGTAATGAGTAGCTAGCTGATTAAACGAAATGGAATCCATCTGTGCATAACTGCAAATAAATAAGTAAACAAGCCTGACGGTCCCCATGGAATATTCCAAGCCATGTTTATGCTTTGGCAATGCTGTCATTGTGTCTCGCAGAACACAAACTGTCAGAGGAATCTGTCACGAGTGCAGAGAATCCAAAGTATGCCATGTCCTACAAGCCTGGCCTGCCGTTTTTATCATAACACAGTGAAGGGTCTGTTTTTTCTGGGATTCTTGATCCAATGAATTTGACATCTTTACCAGTCTAAAATCAAAGAAGTATTAAGAATGTTTAAAGTGAAGGTGAATCGAAAACATTTCTAAGACATACAGTTTGATCTTTAATACTTTTTGCTTTCGCACGTTCAACTGCACAGAGAAACATCTCAGATAGTTTGTGCTGAGTTTTATGATGATCTTGGACCACTGGGAATCATTTGAAAGCTGTGATGATTATGTCATATACAATTAATGAACTGGCCATGTTCAGAAACCATTGGCTGTTCCCATTGGCTGTTCCCCGTTAGCATGATAACATGTTAGCATGTTCCAGTGCTGACAGCTGCTGAGGAGCTACAATTTTGTAGTGTTGTAGCAGCACTTAAAGGGACAGAGTCCAATATTAGGGGTGTTTCATTGCTCATGCCCAGGACCCTGTTAAATGTGGTGTTGGGATAATCTGAGGTCATTAAGGAAGCTGGGAATTAACCCACGGGTCTCCGACAATTCAGGGATGTCAACAAAGCAATGACCACCCTGTATCCTGTTTGACAGTAACGATATTGCTTTGCATAAAGTACCGAATAAACCATTGATCTCTTTGATCCAGCAGAAATGTGACATGTTAAACATGACAGCAAATGCATGGTCCTCAGAGATGCAGAGCATGTTCACCGTGAGGACACGCCACAGCCGTAGGTTATGCTGCAGAGCTGCTTCTAGAACCTTCCACATGGTTCAAATACAAAGCATTAATGCATGCAAAAATTTACAAAACGTATGAAAAAAATCTGCTAAGTTTTTAAATAATAATGCTAAAAATGTCGAGACACTTTATTTTGTACTTGGGATTCATATTTACTCAGATTCATAGGTATCGTTTTATGTAGCTTACGAACAAGAGCTGTCTGCCAAGTGAGTATTTTAAAAAAAAGACCCTTGACCTTCTTCATCTTTGGTTGACTGCATGTGGAGGCACAGGAACCTGGTGGACTTGATAACTCATTTGGTGCCACGGGGCTTTTTCATGTCATCTGGTGTTGCTGGTGGATAAATTTAAACAGTCAAGATGCACTGTTCCCTTCCTCGGCTCAGCTATAATGTCAGAAGCGGAGATCAGTAGCATTGGGGATTTCAGCAGGGGAAGCTGACACTCTGCCTTGCAGTTTTTATTTCACCTGGAAACTGTTGATGTCCAAATAAACATGATAAATGAGTGCCATTCTTATACAAGGAATTGTAGCACAATGCGAACTCATCAGTGTAGTCATCCCACTTGCTCCACGTCTAATATGTGGATAATGATGAGAATCCAGATCATGAGTTTGTTCTCATGGTAGTGGACCTGTGGGTGGGTTCTGTGATGGGAGGGGGCTCTTTCAGCAGGGGCTGCGGGGCCTCCTGGAAGGGCTACTGTTGATGTATCACCCAACTCACCCAATTAAAGGCAGCCTTCTAACTCACACAAAGGGTGCAGTGTCTGCGAAGAGTGCATTCATCTCAGGCCGATATAATAATCAGCATCTCTATTTTGGGGAGCAGGCCGCTCCGTGAGTCTCCATAATATGCAGACGATTGTTCGGGGGGCAGAATCTCGCTGGCTCAGTGAGGACGCACAAACGGCAGCTTTGTGCCGGGGAAAGTGTCATATGATATTGAGTTGGCATGCTGGCATTCCCCAAGGATGAGAGTAACCGGGTGCCAAGGTCAGAGTTCAGCCCCGATGGAAAATGACATGTGAGTTGCTTTGGAGTGCGCGCGGACTCCACCGGCAAGCTAACTTTAGCAACGACGCGTCATTGGTCCAGGCCGCTGACCACATGACTGCCATTCGCAGCTGTCTCGGTCATTTACAATGAGCTCCTGAGCAAATGCATCTCCTCTCTGCTCTGAAGGGCAGATTCGGTGAAATTAATTACATGCTGGTCCTTACAAATATCCTTGAAGTGAGAACTTTGGACAACTTTAATTGATAATGCCACTGGTCTTTTCATATCAGGAGCAAATATTATGCACGTTTTAAAAGGTGTAGTAAATTATTTTGCATTTACTTTGACAGACCTCTGAATTAGAGACGGTGCTGGGATCTTTTGACGCTTGGCTTACCATGGATGCTGTACAGCAGCAACGGCAGCAATGTCATGCAACACCGGCACAATCCTCAGTGAGGCAGGATGTAGCAACATACACCATCCATCAACGTGTACAAAAGAGGACCCAGACCAATCCCCCTGTTTAACAGCTTGTCATGGAAAAATGCATCCTAGACCGAAGCCCTTCTTTGTGGAGATTTTTGCTGAAAGTGTGTTTGCAGCCTGTGCTTGTTGTCAGAAGGGTTAGCTTTCTCAATGTGGACTGGAGGTCATTATCTCCACTTCGAGTCCAGGCTTCGGTTTGACCTGCAAAGCCGAAGATCGGGCCAAACAGGAAGGGGGCCATCGGCAGAGAACCTGACCCCTTTCTGTTCTGTGTGTGTGTGGTATGATCCTCCTGACCCCAGGGTGCATTTACAAACATCCAAATGTCCTTCTTCAACAGTGTGGGAGGCGTTTGTTTTGTTTGATTAAGTATTCAATTTCTGAACGCAATTACGCAAAAATAAATATTTCACGAGGTCATGGCACAAAGCTGGAGGATATGTATGATCTGGGTTCAAGTGGCGATATTGTGAAATGCGCTTAGTTTCAAACCAATTAGCTGACCTCAGCAGCTGGGGAGGTTGTGGTGTCTTTGACGAACAGCTTTTTAGCCTATTTACATTAGAGGAAGGGTACGTTATGTGTTTACATTCGTGACCCTATAAACTCAGACAATATATGTGAGATAGAACACAGGACCATGCTGTCCATGGTGAGATATTGAAATAAAACTGAATGATTCCTCATGCTCTGTATGTATCTATTTGCACATACTAAGGACAGCACAGTGTTGCCTGGGTGTACTGGTTAGCACTGTCTCACACCTCTGGGACCAGTGTTCAAGTCTCCACTATGGCTCCATGTGTAGAGCTGGCATGTTCTCCCTGTGTCATCATGAGGTTTCCTCCACAGTACTTCGGTTTAGAGCCCCATCCTGGGTTATTCCCTGCCTTGTGCCCATAGCTTCCAGGATAGGATATGGACCTTCTCCAAAACCTGATAGGGACAAGTGGGTACAGAAACTGGATGGATGGATACACTTGCAATAAGACAATCCTAAAATAATACCTTATTATAAGTACTGACCTTCTGCACACTGCAGTTGTATAGATGAGTCTTGGTAGAAATGTCTGGTTAGAACTGTCAGTACTGCAGTGGTACAGTACGCTCTGTTGTCAGATCTCTGGGACTAGGTTGTGTGGAACTTGCATGTTCTCCCCATGTCATTGTAGAGAAAAACATGTTATGGTGAATTGGACTTTCCAAATCCTCCGTGTATATGTGTATGCGGTCTGCTAAGGGATCGCACCCCATCCAGAGTTAATCTCTTGAGCTCGTAACTTCTGGGAAGGACTTTGATCAATGTGAGTCTTGATACAGATTAGATGCCACGTATGTGTCCTTGGGAGCAGCTCTGATTGGGGACACCGTGTGCAGCATGTTCACATGGACATCGTCAGTATCCATCCATCCATCCATCCCTACGCTTTCCATCCCCGCTTGTAGCCTTGTAGGTGTCACCCTGAACCCTGAACTTGCTCATGATTTGGACCAAAACATGGAAAGACCAGAGTTGACTCTGATCTGAACTTGGACCGCTGTCAGCTGAGATGGGTGGCCGATGACGGCAGGACTTTGGATCTGGATTCGACACGCATCCTGTGCATGTTTGTGCTGGACGTGGAAATCTGATGGCCAGTGTGCAACGTTATCACACTGTGTCAGGAAATTGCCCAGGACCCCCCACCCACCAGATCAGTTATAGCTGAGATAGACAACAATAGCTTTTGGCACCACCCTGCTATTTCCCAAAGGCAGGAGATGCTGCCCTTGGCTCATTCGGGGCTTGAGATGTTTGCTATGATTCTGCCATGGAACATATCATTTATACGCTGCTTAATTCCAATAAGTCACTGTTGTCGCTTATTAAATGCAACTTAAGTATACACCTGAACATTTACTGGAGCAGTCAAGTTAGCAGCAGACCCTGTATGGTGATTATCTTAACCAACTATATGTTTTAATGATTACCACCCACCACCCGTGATGGAAGGAAAGAAAAAATAAGACACTTAACAGCCGTTACACATGAATTTGGTTTAGCTGGCCTGGCATCTGACTTCACGGAATCCCTAATGTGTTAATTATTACCTCAAAGTTCACATATCTATACTTTTCATTTTATGGTTGTTAGTGACAATGAACTCAGTGGTGCAGGTATGAAGAGAACCCCTCATTGTTAAACATGGCCAACAGAACCCAAAGCAGTGCACCATGACCCTCGTAAACATCCTTCCAAGGGCAACGGGGCAGAAAGGATGATGGACTAGAAGCCCCCAGTCCTGCTTGACGCAGACCATCAGACTATAAACCCGGAGACACAGGCCACAGCCACTGCGGGAAATCAAAGCTGTTGGACCAATGGGATTGACCGCTGGCAGACGTCCATCATTCCTTATGATGTCATGCAGTGCATTTCCCGTCCTGAGAGCAGAATAAACAGTGAGATTCGAACTTGTGTTTTGAGGACATGTGTGCAGAATTGGAAACACATGCTTGGCAATTTGTGTTACTGTTCTCTTTTTATCAGAATGATGTGACTTTGCAAGCTGGTTCTAATTTTAAAAAATAAACAAGGAAATAATAGCAAAATGTATTAACCCTAAAAACACAGCAGAAATGAAGCAACCATTTTAACAATGGATCTATCTATCTATCTATCTATCTATCTATCTATCTATCTATCTATCTATCTATCTATCTATCTATCTATCGATCTATCTATCTATCTATCTATCGATCTCTAAGTCAGCATCTTCTGGACTGCAGGGCACTGAGGGCATTTGGTACGACCCTCAGTTGAACGCTTTCATGGAGATGTTGACCTTCAAGGGCTCCTGCATAATGTATTACACATTTTCATGGGGACTTGCCTCATGACTGGGACATCATGCCCTATAAAGAGCACAGCTGCCACTCGCTTAGTTCAGATGAGCAACTTAATGTCCTGAGTCCTGGGTCCTGAGAACTGAATATGTCATGTGACCTTCAAGGACCTTAGGTGTACAAATCTGGGTAAATGTGCCATACTCTAGCTCAGGGGTGGCGAAACAGGATCGATGGAGAGCCGCTGTGAGTGCGAGTTTTTGGGACGACCTTTCAATCAGCCAATAACAGTGAGTCCCCAGAACTGGAATTAAGAACCACTGGCTTTATTATTGGCTGATGGAAAGGTTATCCTAAAAAGCCACACCCACACCAGCCCTCCATGGATCGGGTTCTCCACCCCTGCTCAAGTTCTTACGGCAACTACGGGTTTTCTGAAATGATCCGTAGTTTGATATGAAATCACTCAATGTTCAAGAGTAAATATGTCCAGTCAAACCATGGCCTCCTTTTGATGTGATCAAACATCTACTCCTCTACCCAAATCCCCCACCCACCCTCCGTGGTCAGTTCCCAGCAGGTTGACGTGGTGGCACCGGCCAAAAAGTTGAGGCGTGCATTTTGTATCAGTTTGTTCCCCATGCCAGACATGTTATTTTGTTACACAGAGTTCATAGTGCCTAACCCTTGAATAATGTGAATAGCCGAATCGATGTACACACACTGTATGGTTTATTTGCACGCAAAGAACATTTAATCAAATGCACATGCCAAGCAACAAACATACGAAAGACAATAAAAGGGTAAGTCGGGATCCTTGCCGAGAGTTTTATTGGCATGTAAAAGTTATGAATCCTAAATGCTGTAGTGAATGTTTAACACTGGCAGTTTTGCTTCGGACACGGCCGTGGCATTAGAGAGATTAAAGTGTTACGGGCGCATTTTTGCATCCATGCTACCCTTTGAAGTTTCTCAGACAAGCTGAGTCCGCCAAACACTTCCCCGGAGAAGCATACATGAGGATGAATGCGAATGCGTCAGCTGAGAAATGTGCAATTTGTACTCCAAGTTTCTGGTGTCTGTTGTTTTGCTGGCATTCTGGGTGGGAGGACTGGCTGATTGTGGCTGTTTACCCTGATTCGGTCCACTTTTGCCTTGTTTATGTCTGATCTGCTTGGCTCTTTCTCACCTACAGGAATCCTGTCTAGAGCCCAGCGCCCATCCTGACACCTGCCTAACATGCTGACACCCACACTGACTGAAACCCACACAGACACTGGAGAACATGCAAAGTTCGGGCCAGAGCACATCATGCTTGAACACTAGCTACTCAAAGAAGGGACTCTTACAAATACATCAATAATTCTGGTGAAATTACTGCTCGTTTGAAAACTTGTGATTAACAAAAATACAACCAGCATGAATCAAGTTAAGCTTTGGCATATCTGAAATATGAAAAGGGAATTTGGTGAAAACCTGGTTACGCATGTATCCTAATTTGGCCTAGACTCTGCCTTTTGGCGCAGCTGTGTTACCTTCTAAATGAGGTGACATCTTACTCACGAAGAGTTGTTTTAAGCCCTGAGAGCATTAGCTACATGTATTTTTTCCTGTAATCCAAAGACAGGCTAAATGGGGTCTTTAAATTGCCCATAAAGTGTGTGTGGTCTGTGATGGACAAGTATCCAATTCAGAGTGTACTGCAGCCTTGTATAACTGGAATAGGACCCTGACCATTGATGGAGGGATGTATGTATGGATAATGAATAGATGATGGATGGATGATGGATGATCCTCGTACGGATTTAATTTAATGTGCTCTAATCACTGAAAGCAGCACCAAACTTTAGCATATTTTTTCCTATCATCTACATCTATTTGGTTGAACTCCTACAAGTGGCTCAGTGTCCTTACTGCACTGAGAGTAAAAAATGAAGGTCATTATATTTATAGATGATATACATAATCAGGCATAAGGATTTTCTGGTCATGCTCTCTTTGATGTGCATTTTCTGATCACAGGAACCCACGTAGTCAAAAGTATTGGACTGTGCAGAGAAAATGTGGTATCGTAGCGGCAGTCATGCCGGTTTGCGATAAATTAGAGTGTGCAGCCAAACATGGACTCTGCTATTCAGCGGAGGGTTAGAGGTTGATAGAGCTGTGGTTGTAAACCTGTGCTGCCCGTTCTGTTTCTGCTGTCCTTCATATTCAGGGGATGCTTCATGCTGCGGGTGGTCAATCTTATCTAAAATCGGCCGCAGTGCTTTTCGCTGCAACTCCCTGTTTAGGTTACTAATTAGAGGACTGATTGGCTCACACCTGGGTTTGGACAGCTGACCTACCGGTCATCCCAAAACCCTGCAGACACACCGGCCCTTTGCGGATAAGACTGGCCACCCCTGCGTTATGCTTTCCTCATATTGTTCCACGGGAGCCGCATCACAGCCTGGGCTGAAGCGGGCCTCGGATGGCCGGTGCCCCCCTCCCCACTAGGCACTTGTCAGGGTGTGACAGAATGTCATAAATGGGCCTGAAGTCTGATAAAACCTGAGAAAGAAAAAACGAAGACCAGTGCACAAAAGGATCAGTAAAGACGTGATCACCCCTGGGATGGGCCCCAGGCCAGTCTCAGCCCAGGGGTCAGCTTATTCCTATCGTGTATCTGCTTGCTTTTGCCAAGCCGAACTTAGCGCGCTGTAGCCTGTGAAAAGCATCATCAGCCAATCTCACTGGCTGGCTCTCAATCAACCTGCCTACCTCCCCCTATTCTGATCACTCCTCTTATACACCAACAGGGCCCCCCCCCCCCCCCCGGGGGAGGGCGGGGGGGGGGGAGAGTATTAAATGAGAGACAAGG
>JAODJX010000035.1:20184938-20197047 GCA_026776945.1 Isichthys henryi | reverse complement strand
TTTAGCACTGTATGTTGTCTCCGCGTCGTCTCTATACCCACGGCCTGAAATACAGATAACGCTAAAGTACCTCGAAGTCAGCGTTACAATGATTCAAAGTGTGTCGTATGCAGTTTGTATCTTCTACCCGGGAATGATGGGTATTGAGAATACCGTTTCAAACATTCCATGAGCCAGTGTCGATAGAGAAAAGGCACGGTGTTTGGGCATTTGTTACTTTTATATTGTTATGAAAATCCACCAGTTGAAATTCGAACACACAGCGGCAGGCTGCCAAAAAGGATACAAAACCTGGGATCCCTGCTTCCCGACCAGCGTGAAGTTTTCCTGTCCAAAGTTTAATTTATGATTCAATAAACGATGAAAGCAGAGCTGACGAATGGATGAGCAGTGAACTTCAAACAGCACGAGAGGCTGGTTTTGCGGTCATTCGCAAGATCTTCGTTACGCACTTATGCAGAGATGGACTTTTTATTGTCCATCCATCCATGCATCCATCTTCCATAATCACTTATCCAGTACAAATTAATGGTGAGCTTAGAGTCTATCCTAGGAGATCACAATCCCAGTGCCTCACACTAAGCTTCAGAAAAACGATAAAATAACTAGATATGCCTTTATTTGAAAACAAACTGTATCTTTTAACGTTGATTTCTAAAGACCTTGGTTAATATTAAAATTCAGCATGCTGTGTTAAGGACTTTTATTGATACCCTTTAGCTCCTTTCCAAGACCCCTGACTTCCCCTAGAAACACACTGGAATCAGAATTTTCTGAAATGCTCTCCTGTCATGATCTCTGGTACAGACACCTCTATAGCATCTCAGAATGATCTGAGCAACTGCCTGAGCTCCACGGATCATATATCTCACTGTAAAATGTTTCTAATCACTCACCAAGTCGTTATTTCCCTCTTGGGCCTCGATGATTAATTAACCGAATGACTAAACAAATTGGCAATCGTAATGAAACACTTGTTATATTTGTAAATGAAAAGAAAACTTTGATTTTAGTACAAAATATGCAATATCTGAATTTAAAGTAAATATTCATTATACATATTACACCTAAGAACAGGTTTGACTAATAATATAAAAAATTCCTTCCTTCCATCCATCCATCCATCCATCCATCCATTTTCTTATTCAGTACAGGATCATTGAGAATGCATATCCCAGGAAGCACAGTACAGGGCAGGGGTTGCCTCAGACAGGATGCCAGTCCATCACAGGGCAGGAGGCAGGGGACACCCTGGACAGGATGCCAGTCCATCACAGGATTTGAGGCAAGGGACACCCTGGACAGAATGCCAGTCCATCACAGGGCACGAGGGAGGCAATGAGCAATTTAGAGATGCCAGTTCACTAATGGCACAACTTTGGATTTGAAACTGGAGAAGTCAGAGGAAACCCACACAGCCTCACAGAGAGTGTGCAAACTCCACACACAAAAGGGAAGGGTGGAATTCGAACCGTAGACCCTGGAGATGTGTGGTGACAGTGTTAACCATGGCACCATGCATAAAACGTCTTTTTGATCAATATAATTAAAATAGCCCTCATGTAAAAGCCGCCTCGATGACAGCAAGTATGTAGAGAAGTGAGATTTCAGTAATAAGCAGTGACCAGATGGAGCAGCGAGTCCTGCAGAAGTACAGCATTAATGTCCTGCCATACTTCAGCCAGACACGTGGGAATGTGTGGAAAAGCACAATACACCTCAACATCTGACTCGAATCAAGTTAAAGTAAGCAAAACACTTACTAGGATGGTTATGTTGTACGCTCAAAATAATAACTGACAAAGGACAAGTAAGGTTTCCAACAGAGTTTCCTTTTTAATAAAATTCACCCCCAAAATGCAATCAATGCTGAGAACGGCCTCCTCTATGAGAAAACCTAAAAGTTAAAGGGTATTTACTGGATAATATAGAGTGACAGGACAGACTTGATTCTAATTTAAAGTCAACCGGCCTAACCCTCACGGGCTGAGCCTCTGCTCTCTTACATAAACCTTTTTGCAATCAAAGAGTTCACATTTCCTGAGAGCTGAAGCCTTTTAGGTCACATCTGGGGTCAATTTTAGGCCCTGGAAGGTAACTACTGTAGAAGCTACGGTCTCTCTATAGTCCTGGCTGTTAATCTGCTTCCTTATTATATTGCTCATTATATTCCTCTTCATACATTTTCATTGTAACATTTATCAAAAATAACAAAATGTCATCACGATCTCATCCTCTTCTAGAGTATTGCAGTACTACATGGACAATGGGCCATTGATCTACACAGAGCAGACACAGATATTAGAGGCTTTCGTGCATCTCTGTTTCTGATTGGCTGGTTGAGGTGAGAGGGGGATTGTGGGAACTGAGCATATTCAGGAGGCTGACTCTCATGGGAATGAGAAGGGTTGGGCCTTTTGATCCCAATGTCAGACGTCCATCAACGCAAAGGCGGTGGGTATGTGTGTGGCTGAAGATCTCCTCAGCATCCCTTGAGAGTCAGTCTGTCCACCAGAAGCTGAGTGATCGACGCCTGAACCAAATCAGTCATCTTTTAGATCTGGGTCAAGATGTTTGTACTGGAGGTCAGTGAGTCTGGATGGGTGCCTGCTAAATGCTCCTTATCTATGCTCCGCTTAGACCGATTGAGTCTAACTCTGTCAACATATCATGACCAAGTCAGAATTATTCTTTAAAATTGATACTTTCCCCCGACTTCAGAAGGTCTGGACTGCTTTGCCGTCGGCTTGCAGACAAATCAGATTCTCTCAGCTGCTCACATTATTGCTTGTGATCTGCTTAGTGACCGTAAAGTTTCCAGGAAAATGCTAATATGACAAAGCCGCTTAACAGTGTTTATAGCAGAGGTACTGAAATCGCAGACCCTGGTCCGCATTTGGACTGAGACACAATATGATGCATTTTAGTATTTCCTGAAAATTATTCCACCCTTTGTGGATTTTTCTATTCAGCCATTTCAATATGACTGTTCAGTCATAGTCTGTGAGGAAGTGGTAGCCTAATGGTTAGGGAAGACTGCTTATGAGTGGAAGGGTTGCTGGTTTGAATCTCTGATCAGCAAGGCCCTGTTCTTTGGGTGTGAAATGAAAGTAGCCCACTGCTATGTCACATATGCGTTAAATGCACAGGACATGTTTTGTTGTGGCGTGCCAACAATGACAAAGAATCACTTTAACATCGACTCATACTTCTATTATTTCATGGACTACTAAGTGATTTGGGGCAAAGCGTGCTGGGAATGAGACAATGAAATTTCCAGAAATTAATCTAGCATCAGATACACAGGTTTAGAGGAGCTGTTTTTAAGTGTTATAACTTCAAGCATTTCACATGACACGAGACTACAGTACAGCAGTTAGGGCAACCTTTTGTCAGCAAATATATCTTTCAGAAAATGGCAGAACACTGTAATTCTGAGGTTTCTAATTCCAATTTGAACATGAGCCACTAGTGATGGATTCTTAATGCTGCCGAACATCTGGAAAACAAAATACAGGCAGATTTATTTTGCTCTGCCTCACGTTCTCCCTTCCTTTCTAAGCTTGGCCCTGTTGCCCATTAGTCATCCTTTAAGATCGCAAATGTCCACCATTAAAATCAAACCTTGTATCTGACCTCTGCTCACTATTTCAATCATGGCCAAGTACACAAATACCACGAGCTTGCAGTAGCTTTAATGCACAAAACCATTGATCTAAAAGACAGTTATGGCACTCTACTCTTAGCGATGCAAATAATCCTACTGTCAGAAAGCGAGGACACTTCATACTACCTGCTGTTGACAAGCTACGGTACGTCAGGCATCTCCTGCAAACGTCCCAGACCCTTGCCGAGGTTTTCTGAGAGTCCAGGCAGGTCACTGCAGGGTCAGCACAGCTGCACATTGTCACGTTTGAGCCTATTCAGGCATAAGCAGGTTCAAACAGACAGTCTCCCACGGAAGCAAAGACCAATATCTAAATGTAGGTGAAAAAATACTGTTTATGAGTTACTGTCCACATGATGTAACAACAACGCTGTCTTCTGTGGTCCAAAGCGCCTTTGGCTTTTGTTCTAACTTCTCTTCTACTTTATTTTCCTGTACTGAATTGTTTGATTCAACCACTGATTTGAAGCATTTTAAAAGGAACACAGACCTGGGTGTTTAAATCAATCCTTCCTCTACTCTGTGCGTGTGTGTGTGTGTGTGTGTGTATGTGTGTGTATGTGCCCTGTGATGACCTGGCATCCTGTCCAGGCTTTACCCCTGTCTATGAGGCCCTACCCCCCCATTACAAGATACCAGAGGAAGCAGTTAACAGGGTGGACGTATTGTGTGAATGATTAAACTGCATAGAATGTACTATACTGAGTAAAGCCATGCATTCATCTTGAACACTGGTGATTTATTGAGGTCCTACTGACATTGTTGTCATTATATGAAGAGCTTTGAGTGATTGATTTTCAGGCCCAGTATTATAACTGGAGTGGCCTGGAAGATGTGGGCCTGCAGTGAAGATGCGGGCCTGCAGTGAAGATGCAGGCCTGCAGAATAGCCTCACCACATGTTGCTTTTATGCATTTCTACTGGAGTACTGCAGCAGTAATGTTTTCTGGGATCTTTCCAATTTACCACAGACACGTCAAACCCTGGCAGACCTCTATTTTACTTTTTTATTTCATAATATAAACTGTATGCCCACTGGAAAAATTCGAAAATTATAATTGTCCACAAAAGAGTACATTTCTATCCATGCCTGTTTACAGTTGAAGGTTCTCAAGCAGTTGTTATACACATACATTTATGTTAACTTTGGATACGGTACTGTAGGTCAGTAGGCCCTCAGACTGCAGACTGAGGCTGGTAGCCCACACCAGAGCCCCCCCCCCCCCACCGCTCTGCCAATCCTGCTCACCAGACCAGCACAGGATTGTGGGTCAACTGACTGTAAGCTGGTGTGATGACCATGCGCTGGGCTCTTTCTCCCATGTTTATAAAGGGGAATGTGCTTAAAAAAAACAATAAACTACTGTACAAAGATAATGACAGAAAGCGAATAGAGGCTGAAAGCTGCAGCTGAACACCCAGCCTCTGGTCTCACGCTGCATCTAAACAGCCGGCATTACAGACAATCGCCTACACTTGGCTTCCCCTTCATTGCACTGATTGGAGGCCCAGACATCGACGTCTTCTCCTCACTGAATCCGACCTCAGACTGGTTAGGGTTTCCCTCTTGACAGAGTCTGTCACATTCTGCAGTCGTTAAGTAAAGTATCTTTCATCTTCTGTATTACTTTTCTCTTCTGTTATTCTACTAATGTGTCAAACATCCTGTAAATTCTAGAATTGGTTTATTATTTTATCTCTTAAATTCATCAGTGATTTTAAAGGGCATGTAATGTGTGGGTATTTATTTAAGAATTACTTTACTAAACTTTATTGACTCCATATAAATATATACTTATGTTTATAGTATCACTATTGTATCACTTTTAAACACGTGAAATAGTGCAAAGTTTGTTTTCATTCTACCTACTTTTATTGATTAGTTTCAGTTGTTAATTCAGTTACTCTTCCGTACTGGTAATGGAAACTGTCATTACAAACAAACAATTGCCTAAACTCAGAGGTTGTTCAATGAACCAGGAGTGATATTTCATCTGCCTCAATAAGTACGTCACTTTGGACAAAGCATCTGCTAAATCAGTTACCGTATACATAAATATCTTTGAGCTGAAAACCTGGCCATAGTATGGGATGTAAAACGATACTCGCCTGAATTCCCTCCTCGGTAGCCTTGACCTGATTCTGGAGCCTGTCCCTCCTGCTTTGTGGTGCTTCTTGAGGTCCTTCATTCTACTATAGCAGACCTTCTTCTTTGCTAGTCCTATCAGTAGCATTCAACACCATCATCCTTCCTACATTTCTAATCTGGATGCACTTCTCTCAGAAGGTTTTTAATCCTGTTGGGCAGCTATCGAGTCAGTCCTTCCTTGATTATGGTCCTGCAGACGTGAATATCGCAAGAAAATCCCCTCTTTTCAGGCAACCTCTGACCGCTGACACATGTCATTCCAGTCCGATGTAGCCAGTGTAATGCTCCTTAGGGGAAGGAGGGCAGGTTGTGGACTCGTCAGAAGTGGTGGTGAAAAGAAAGATGGTGTTTGAACTGGCATCCATTCTGAATAACGCGTGCCATCATCTCAGAAAGCTTGACCACCGTCAACCTCCCACCGTCTTCCTGAGAAGCAGGAAGCTCTTCAGATGTTCCTCTGGTCCTACTGCTGTTCCATTTTCCACCTGCTATAAATTACGCAGCTTATAATTTTTTGTTTTTTTTTTACTGATCTGTACGACATGCACTGAATGTATTATGCAGTTGTGGTTTGTTTGCTTGCATGTTTGTTTGATTGACTTCTTTGGAGGGAGAGTATTGTTCTGTGATGTACCTTTATAATGATGTAAACCTGGAGTATGGATGAAGTCCCATCACATCCTCCCATGTGTAGCTAGGCTGCATATACCATTCCTGTTAGTACATTTATGACCTCTGCTCTTTCATTCTAACACATTTACTATACCTGTGCGCTCTTATCCTGTAAGTTACTCTGGACAGAAGGCATCTGCTGAATTAATAAGTAGAAGTGTTCCATTCTTCTGGATGTCATCTAAGGAAGATCTACAGTAGTTGCCTCTTATATAACAAAAACAAGCTTCTTGGTTTATTGACTTTACTTGTGCCAAACACCTAAAGAGATGTTTATTAGATTTAGTTTTATCGTAGTTATTTGTTCATTCATGCAAGACAGTTTGAGAGAAAATAGTCCTTACGGATTTGTCCTCAGCATGGTGCCATGTCCGCCATTGGCATTCAAAAACAATTAGCATCTATCAGCACATCGCTTGGAAAATCTGCAAGGACATTTAGGCAACTTGTGGAATTATACTTAGCCTTTCTTGCATTGAATTTCTTGGATCCAGGCAAAAAAATATATCCAAGGGATTCTAGCTAGGGTATTTTGGAACAGACACTCGGCAGAAAAAAACGACACATTAGTTTTTCACTGTGCTGCAGGACTCAAATGAGAAGACCGGCAACGATCCATATTCAAATGAGAAAAAAAAATCTGCGTAATTGGATTAACACATTTCTGCCTTCCCATTTTTCACTCTTGGCCAGAAGATTTATAAAGTCTCCAATTGCATTTTAGTCTCATTTACACTTACATAATCTACTTTATTTTAGTAATAAATACTTTCTGGTTAAAAGTGAGTGACTGACTGAGTGTGCAAGTGAGTGAGCGAGTGAATGAGTGAGTGAGTCAGTTAGCAAGTGAGTTGTGTGGTAGCATATTGAAGCAGAGAATAGTCCAAGGAGCTACAATGCACCTGAGACTGCAGATAAATGTTGCTGATTACCAGTTCTGAGATAGATTACTCTGAGATATCGTTGAAAAGATAATGTTAACAGATTGCCAGTACTTTGATTGATGCTGGCCATCAAATATCTATGAGCGGCTGAGCATGTAGCCTTTAGCATTTAGCTTCAAACCCTAGTGTCTATGGTTTTTGTCCATCGTGAGAATGGTTAAAAAAAAGAAAACAAAAATGTCAACATTTTCCCATGACCTTTATCAGCAGCATGGCAGTGATCTCTGCTGATGGCAGCAACCTCTGCACATTACAAACTCGCTCAGTGACAAACAATGCGGTCATGATGTATCCTATCTGGGTTATCTGGGTGATAAGTCACGTTGCTGCTGGAATGGCATTTATTTTTGGAGAAATGCATATTTACCTGCGGTCAATAAGTTCCTCAGAGGAAAATCGTGTGACCCAGTATCCGTCCGATCCGTCGGAGGGTGGAAACAAATTATTTAAGAAGCCCAATAGCTTTGTAACATGCAACCAAACAAAAGTGACCTTGCGTACCTCAGGCGAGGCTCTTAGAGGCCGGGAGCCCCCTGGGAATTAAGCACTAGGGTGGCTCTGCACAAAGAATCCCAGTTGTGTAGAACAGCAGGAATTACAGGGGTTGCAGGAACATTATTAAATAGAACCTCTCAACTCGACACATCTATGACAGAACTTCCTACTGACCCCATGGACTCCCGGTACCACACCCAACTTTAAAAACCATCAATGATAGCATTGTAGCATGCATGCCAAAGGAAGCTACATGGTTCTGCATACTCCTGAAAAACACGTATTTTTAGTACACTTCCTTAGTGCCCCAGAACAATGGCTTGAGCTGGGCTGGTTTAGTCAGTGACTTGTTTCACAGCTCGAGCTTCATGGCTGAGCGGATGCGACCAAAGAGATTTTACACTTTACACTCTTACTTGTGCGTCTCACACCTGCGTAGCCCGGGCCACAATTAAGACGAGAAGCACTGCTCTGGGTGCAGTGTTGGCTGCCATGCTCTGATTTTATGCCTTTAGTCTGTTGTATGTTTATATGTTCACAAGCCTGCCTTCCCAGCCTCATTGGCTCTTTGTCTTTTACATTCGTGCCCAGATTTGTTTACTGGTTTCGCCCACTGTCTGCACTTAACTTTTTTACTGCACGCCTAGTTTCGGAAGCTCCCGTCTGTTTGGTGGCATGAGTCCCAGCGGTTACACACTTCCTGCAGCATCCTGGCTGAAGGAGCAGAAATGGTCGGGCAGTAAATCAGGCAGTACAGACGGGATGGTTTAGTTTAGGGTGTTTTTATTTGTGTCTTACTTGATGTTATGATTAAACCTGCTTCAATGAGTCATGGTCCCATTATGATTCGTGTTTGTTTAGCAGTCAGCGACTCCACCCCGGGTTTTCACTGCTTTTCACTTGTGGTTCCCAGGATGTCACAAGATGCACCTTTTATGACACAATATTCAGTTAGGGACAGAGATACCTGGTGTTGAATAAAGACTATGATGTACAGTATGATGTATGTTTCTCTGTTTATTCCGATCCACATTGCGTTTCAAAAAGACTAGATGTGGATGTTTTATTTCATCATACACTGTAATGTGGTTCCATAAGTGAAAACAGAGATGTATTGCATTTATTGTTAACAGATTTCAATACTAGAAGCAGTGGTATACCTGAGTAAGTCTGAAATATTACTGGACTTCCAGCCTGAAATGAAAAACATGCCAGAATGAAGAGTGATACCAAGTATGTGTTTACTTGAATAAAAAATTTGAATCTGCTTTGCTTCATGACTTCAAAGACAAGTGAATCAAAATATGAGAAGTGACACGATTAACTGAGAAAGGCCAGGCTCTGGAGCTGGACGCCGCTGCTCAGCATGGACATGACTGGCAGGAATTAGATTTCCACCTGAC
Source organism: Isichthys henryi (assembly GCA_026776945.1). NCBI lineage: Eukaryota > Metazoa > Chordata > Actinopteri > Osteoglossiformes > Mormyridae > Isichthys > Isichthys henryi. Next base: position 20,187,717 of record JAODJX010000035.1, on the reverse strand, counting down.
CTCCTGTGGCTTGGAGCGCTCGCTTGTTATTGTTCCCCAGGGAAACACATCCCACTACCCATTGGGTCCCAGCAGCAGAGGAACCGGCCAGCAGACCCACATTTTCTCCTTGTTTTATGTTTGTAATTGTTTCCTGCTTGTTTGGAGACTAAAAGCACTCAAGCAACGCTGTCCTGCACTGCTTATGTTATTTGTAGAATTCCAAACTGATTTAGCCATCAGTTAATTTCATTCTCCTCTCCATGAATCAACATCTTACCATGGTGGAGGGGCCTGTGTGTCCCAGAGATCCTAGGAGCTATATGTTTTTGGGACAATTGTCACTGGTTGGGGTTTCTTATGGCAAATCCTGTGGTGATAGGTGAGGAACCATCCAAATACCCCTTATAGAAAACATCAACAAAGAACCAGGAACAAGAGTACTGGAGCCAGGCCTGGGTGGGAGGTCGTGGGTGAGTGCCTGGTGGTCGGGCCTGCTGCTATGGGCCATTGGGTCCCTGTACAACTGCAGCAAGAACTTGGATCCCATTGCTGGTAGTAATTGTGACTCATCCACGGTGGGTGTTGGACTCTGCCAGGGCTGCCCTTTGTCAATGATTCTGCTCATAACTTTTATAGTCAGAGTTTCATTGTGCATCCAAGGAGTGGACGAGATCCAGTTCAGTGACCTCAGGATCACGTGGTTGCTTTATGCAGATGATGTGGGCCTGTTGGCTTCATCGGACTGTGACTCCCAGCATGCACTTGGGTTGTTGTATCCGAATGTGAAGCGGATGGGATGAGGATCGGTACATCAAAGTCTGAGGCCTTGCTGCTCAACCAGAAAAGGGTGGACTGCCCACTCCAGGTTGGAGATGAGTTTCTGCTATCAACTATAGGAGTTTGCACGTGTTGGGGTCTTGTTTACGATTAAGGGAAGAAGAGTGTGATATTGACAAGTGGATCGGGCAACGTCAGCATTTATGCAGACATTCACTGGCCAGCCACAGTGAAGTGAAAACTGTACTGAAAGGCAAAACTATCAATTTACTAGTCGGTCTACGTTCCTATCGTCACCTACGGACGCCTCCTGGACACCTCCCTGGGAAGGTGCTATGTCTAACCAGGAGGAGGTGTCTGAGGAGAGGGAGGTCTGGGTATCTCTGCGCCCCGGACAAACGGAGAAGAATGGATGGGTGGATTAACTTCATTATTCTGCAACACTTTTCTACATTTCTATAGATGTTACTTTGTTAATAATTCATTATACACAAGCCACATTAATTGCATAGTCTTTACTACAACTTGCTGTAGGCAATAAGATCCTCAGACTCTTCCCCCTGTAACAAACAGTGAAATATTCGTTTATTTAAAGGTTGTGTTAGCACACAGTCCTATTTGCACACTGCGCCATTTCCTGCAGCTTAATTGGTCTGTTTGCTGTCTTGCAAGTTAAAGTGCTTTTTAGTGCTTAGAATGCTTTAAAAGCAACAGCCTCACAGTGAGCGTTTGTCTCCATTACCATTTCACTAATCTCTTCTGCGCAATCGATATTCATCCAGCGCTTCTGTCACAGGTTCAGATTTCACCACATTTTCGCGTCTACTTTTCGCTAAAGCGTTGATGAGAGCGAAGCTTCCCATGCAAAGAGGAGGAGGAATGCAGAGCGTGAAATCCGTCAGGTGAGATCTTGGATTACCCATTTATCATGTCAGTAGAGTCCAGTATAGTTTTATTAGACTAACTACAGTATTTTCACTAACTCTACAACAGACAGCGCTGCCCATTTATCCTAAATATGTTGACCCCTGTTATGAAAAAAAGTTGGATCTATGACTATAATTTTCTAATTTACTTTGCACCAAGTTATGTGAATGTGTACTGCCTGGCCAGAGGAGGTGGAGGTCCCCCCAGAGTGCTTCTTCCGGGGCTCACCTCCTCTCTCTGAGAGAGTTCCTCCTAGTTATTTTAGTTGAGTTTACTCTGAAAAGGACTTTGTGGCCATAGTCCCTGTTCAAAGTGCTATATAAATGAAACTGAATCAGGAATTCTCATTTTTTTTGACTCTGTAGCCTAAGCGTGACCAGTCATGATGGAGTGAGTCTGGATATCTTCTGTCAGCTTTGGTCATTATCGTTGTTTTCTGAAGACCTAAAGCTCGCTTTATAATCAATATTGCATTCATCAAATCCCAGCAGGTAGCTATAATGGATTTTAAGGAAATGCATAGGGGTGATTTGCAGTAGCATATTTCACTGACAGATCTTATATTTAGAATATAAGTGTTGTGTATCAACAATAGACGCTAAAGAGGCGACCATGGTGCATCTCAGATCATTAACAGCAAAATCGAAGTCTATATGAGCTTTTCCCATTTGGCCAATTCTTACTTTTTGCGAACCACAATGTTCAAATATATTTTGTTTTTGTTACTGAAAGGTTGTTGATATCTATGCAAGCTCCTGTCATATCGGTATAGTTCTAGACCTGACATTGATTAGTCCTTAAACCCAATTTCTAAATTTTTTTAACTGCTGTGTAATATTGCTTGTATGTTTTTAAACCACCAATCATTTCTGATAATGGAGATGGCTGCCTAACTCATCCTAACATCGGCCCCAATTCTTTGAGGTGTCATTCAGGTGCAGGGAAGAAAAGACAAAGGCTTTTCCTCATAGAGTCAGCCTGATGAAGAAAGAAGCACCAGGTTTTTAGAGGCAAAACCATCCATCCATCCATTTTCCAAACCACTTATCCTACTGGGTCACGGGGGGTCCGGAGCCTATCCCAGAAGCAATGG
>JAODJX010000035.1:20168429-20184838 GCA_026776945.1 Isichthys henryi | reverse complement strand
CATGTGACCCAGGCGGAGACTCGAACCCGGGTCCCAGAGGTGTGAGGCGACAGTGCTAACCACTGCACCACCATGCCTCCCCAAGGCAAAACCAAAAACATTTATAAACTTACCATTTGTAATTTTGTTACTTCAAAATTCTGAATTAACCATGCCAAAGCCCCATAGCCAAGTGTCTGCTTAGGACAACTGGGCTTGCTAAAAAATATAACATTCCATCAACAGCACCACGATATCTATCACGACGTTTCATAGTCACTGCAGAGATCCATGTGAAACTGGCTGCATATATAGCAGGCCCTTAGCTGGATAATGATCTACAGGTTTAGCAGAGATCTTTAATTGTTTGGTTGACCAGAACTGCTAGAGGATCTGCCGGCTGTGTTCACCAAATTATCTATAAAATGGGGACTCTTCAAAAGTTTTAATACCAGAGACAAAAATGTTCTATATGAGGTAGTGCAATAAATAGAACAAAGATCGGATGAGTCTCAAGCTGATCTGGTAATCATCAAATAAGATGGAGACGAACAAAAGGTTTTTAAACCCATAAATGATAACACACAGGCACACTGTGAAACACCACAGAAGCGCGGAGGTGACCCAGAGGTGTAGTGAAACCTTACATATGTCTTGCCTGCCTCATGTGTTATAAATGTAGCAGGGTAGGGGATGGGAGTAAGGTACAAAACGCTCAGGCTATCACGGTAAAATATAAAAAGATGTTTGCTGGCTGGTGTCAGCTGACAAACCGAGGCCTCTCAAAGGGGGGTTTCTTTTGGTAAGACACCGAGTTTCATATTGCAGTTGTCTGTGACTGTGACTTAACTGGTTGGTTGAAACAAAATCTTGGCCTGGATTTCTACTTTCTGCAACTTGAACTATCCACCTCTGTGACCAACCCACATTGAGGTATGTGTCATTGGGAGGCCATTGGGGGTCGGTGAAGATGCTGAAAACCATTTAACCAAGTGTGTCACCGAATCATCAGAAACCAAATATGGGAAACCGGTGCTCCCAGCTTTGCAGGAGAAGCCAACATGAGGTCATGTTGGGACCAGTAGAAGCTGCAGGCCCTATTGACTACGGCTCCCCTCCAAATATCTCAGCATCTCTTGGATTTCTAGTAATAAAATAATATCTTAAAAAAATCCACTGAAGTTAACTTGAAAGTCTTAACTTGAAAGTCACTATCATATTTAAAAAGAACCTCTAACGTTTAATCCAACACATCTCCCCATAGTTCTGCCAAAATCAATCTGCGTGACAGTCCTCCTTACAGACAAGTTTCCAGATGGTGAACCACAATTCATAATACTGATATTAACAACAGAGCTAAAAGACTTCCACGAAATCACTTGCATGGTTCAAAGTGGTGTTACATTAAACTGTGAATCATAAATCCACTCCTAGCATGATTTACATAGCTTACAGTGTCACAGTCTGCCTATATCTACAATTTTATCAAAAAGCTTCCAGTATTTTAATGGCAATTTGAGCAGCAGCTGCTTGACCCCGAGCCCAGATGACTGGCTGCCAGGTCTGTCTGTTTCTAAGGGGTCCTATCATCTGGTCTGTGGAACTCTGAACATCAGTGTCCCTTGAAAGCTACACTTCCTCATTCTTTTGATCTGCTTAGCTGGCTGACAGTCATTGGTCCCTCTGCCTTTACGATGATGTCATATGGCTCTTTGGCTTGGGCCTTATCAGCGGAACGTCCCAGGCCATCTACCTTATCTCCTGATGATTTATGCCACGTCTTCCAGCACCACATTATCCTCCTCTCCCTTTTTGAATATCCTGTGGCATCCAAAAATTATTTTTGTGCCTGAAACATCAATCCATTCTGCTCGATGTGCTCTATCATCTCTCTAGGTATCACGTCCTACCACCGTTCCCTCCATCTCTGTCTCTGGTAACTGGGAATAGACCATCTATTATTAACTAGAAGACCTTACATTCAGTCTGCAAATCATCAAAGCACTAAGTACAGTTACTCGTGGCTTGAGTCTAAACACCTTGAAGCAGTTCCTTTCCATATTCAGTCAACGTGTTCATCAGCTTGTTCAACGAGAAACATACTTTATCCTACGCTAAGATCTGGAAAATTCTGGGCCTTACCTTAAAATGGATCATCTGAGAAATTCAGCATCGGAAGAGACAGTTTATTCTGGTCTATTTTCAGTTCACCTAATTAAAGAATGGGATTAAGAACTGCAGTTATTTATAAAACGGATTACCTACTTTATCTTTGACCCAGTAAATATGTTTCTGTTTCTCTTTCATACACCCTAGCTGTTTATCAGCTGAGTTTAGTCTATGTTGCCCAGTTTGTGGGCTTAAGTACCACACTGGACTCCATCATTACGAGTAGGAATCCAGACCAAAGTAGTCACACCCTGACCGTCTATATGCCTTAATCACCGTAATCCATGGCTAAAGTTCACATCTCCTGACGAAACTGAAGGCCTCCGACTTTGACATAACAGAGCGAAGTGAACTTTGTAGGGATTAAATCGCTGACGCAAATGAGCGGTCACCTTGGCCTCAGAGATGAACGTCCTTGATTACAGTGCCATGATGAAGCTTTAATGTCTAGCAGACAGCCTTCCGCAACAAAGATACTCCCGTAAATGTGTAAATAAACAGGCCCGCTTGACTGCTTCTCTCTCTGGCTTTTGTTGGTGTCTCAAACGGCCTCAGTTGCCAGACGCAGTGCGAGGGGAAATGTAAGCAACATCCCCGTTTTCCTAAACAAAATCACCCTGCCCGTGACAGACGACACACGTGAGCCTGGCCAGATGTACACCCCCAACCCCAAGCTTCAGCAACCCATAATGGCACACTGCTTGCATCCTATTTATTACCTAGGTTCTGTCATTATTAAATTTCACTGCTTTCTGTCCTGTACAGCACTGCTGTCTATACTGTACTGCTACTTGTCCTGTTTCACACTGCTGCATGTCCTGTATTGCAGTGCTGTCTGTCATGTATCGCACTGCTGTCTGTCCTGTATTGCACTGCTGTCTGTCTTGTACTACACTAATGTTTGTCCTGTATTGCATGCTTTCTGTCCTAAACTGTGCTGTTCTTTGTCCTGTATCGCACTGTTGTCTGTCTTGCATTGCACTGCTGTGTTTCCTGTCCTGCACTGCTTTCTGTCCTGTACTCCACTACTGCTGTCCCGTATTGCACTGCTTTCTGTCCTGTTTCACATTGCACCATGTCCTGTACTGCACTGCTGTCGGTCCTTTTGTCCCCCTGTGCTGCTGCAGAGGAATTCCACTTGACACTTACATATAGGGATGGACATTCCCATTGAGTAGTAAAATGAAAATAGGGAACGTGTGTGAAACACGGATGGCAACCAGCTTGGGATGCTTTCTGGTCTAAAGCCTGTAAAGTCTTCCAGATTCAACAAACAAAAGAAAGTCCCCTTTGGGCACACTTGAAGAATCAGGTTTTACAGTCGGCTGACGGCACAGAATAATTCCCCCCCCCCCGCACCCAGGGGGTCTCTATGGCCCCGAGTAATCAGATCCTGTCCTCTGAGCATTTGAACCTCTGAGGAAGAGGGGCCTTGCTGGCTGCATAATACCACATCATTCGTCAGAAATGAAACTGTATTATGTGTGTGTGTTTTGGTTTATGCTGTGTTGAAATGATCTAAGCAAAGGTGGACACTAATTAAGTAACGGATTAGAAAGTAGTAAATGCAAATATGGATAAACTAAAAGGTATGATGCATAAGGCTGGGTACTCCCTGGGTGGAATGTCAGTCCATGACAGGAAGTACAGGGCATTAGGCTGTCAGCCCATCACTACCCGCACATACATACACATACATACAGGAGGATAATGGATACAAGCATGTAAAGTGGGTGGTTAATGTTCCGCCAATAATTTAATTACACTGCTGATAATTCCATTGTAAAAAAAAATGTAACAAAGGTGATATTATAACACAGGACGACTGATGTTATTATGATAGGACATTATGTTTCTCTGGCATATGGTTACACAAAAAAATCACAAGATGGACGATATCTACCAGCGTAGGAGCAGCAGCATCTGCGGAGAAGCCTTGGGTCATGATTAAGATCAGCAGAGTCCTACCCATACCCCATATCCATAGTGTTCTCTCAGATTCCATGCTGCATTAGACATGAGCCAGCTAACACTGCCGGTTCTGTGCTCTGTGCTCGGTTCTGGAGCCAAGCCTGGGTTCCCTCCAGGGTAAATATCCGAAGGAACGCTGAGACCAAATCTTACACAACCCTCAGCAAATCACACATGCTTTTCTGCGTACTTCTGACTATGATGCTGCATAGCCCACGATTGTTACATTTGACTGGAGCTTAAACAGTGCAAGAAAATGACAAGTGATTCACTCAAACATGTGTCGCAGCTGGAGAATAAATGATGAAAACCTGCAGAAGAGAGTTTTCGGGTCCATTTGTCAGCATTAATCAGCTCCAAATGCGGAGGAAGGAATCGTGATGTTTTATGTGGTCTGTCATGTTGTTGTTGTTGTCTTTTTAATCAGAGGCACAATGAGAAACACATGCGTGACCCACACAGTTAATTCTGCTAGAACAAGAGATTTCTGGGATTTCCGTAGCATAGTTAATATAAGATGTATAATCAACGTTTCAGTTTGCTAAGGAGCTGACGTGTGTGTTTTGACCTGCGGGACGTGACACGCCGGGTGAGTGGAATGCGGTTCTGCATCATTTACAGCGTCACCATGTGCGTGCAGGTCCTGATGCTCACGATCCTGCTCACAGTCACTCTGCGGGCCCCCTGCCCCTGAACACTGCCTGCCAGGTAGCAGCTTGAGGTACTTCTCTTGATGTTGCTGCTGACAATGTGTCAGGATCTGTGTGTGTAACTGTCATAACATTAGCAGAGGATGATCAGAGGAGCGGAGCAGCATTAAGCTTCAAATGTTTGATGGCCCTGGGATCTTTGGAGAGAACTTCATTTATTCAAAACCCATGTTCGCTTATAAAGAGCATGAAATGAATCAAGAACCTCGATCACAGGTGGAGCTGTCATTAAGGCAGATGGGAAACCATTCTGTATTCAAGGTGAAAACTCTCTGTGCCTGCTTGCCCTATTCAGGGCCCTGGGGGGGTCTACAACCTACCCTACAGGCAGAAGGAGGGAACAACCCAAGATGGTGCACCGATCCATCAGCAGGCATACTCCCATAATCACCTCAGCTTGCTTTTGGACTGGGGTGGGGAGTACCCAGAGGATATCCCATGACAACACAGGGAGAACATGCAAACTCCAAACACATGGAGCCATGAACCCCGGTCCTAGAGATGTGGGGCAACGGTGCTAACCACTGTACCACAACAGCACCCCATCCATAAAAATCCAAGCCTCAGAATTCTAATACATTTCAGTGTTTTTATGATTGCACCCCAGCATGAACTATAGGAGTCTGTGTGAAATTTGAAGGTGCGATTTTGGCGAATCAGCCCAGATAAGTCACTCGATCCGGAGGCTCACGTTTAATTGTGCTGGTTCAGTAATTTGGGGCAGTATGTGATAACGCTGTTCCGGCTGTGTTTTATTTCCTGCCCCGGCCGCCTGATCCGGTCCTGAGACACTGGTCGACCCCAGAGGGAATGTGAACACAGGATATGGCCCCTTCATGCCCCCGAATCAGGTCTGGAGTTTAGTGTCGCTCAGATGGGGTCAGTGGGTTCCCTGGTGTAGGGGGGAGGCCAACGTGACCCCATCACCGCTCGCCTCCGCCAGCCGATAATGGCCGAAGTGCCAAGAGTGGATGTTTCTTTATGACTATGTCAAATATTATCATAGGCCACTCTCTGCGGCACGTGTCTATTTCAGCTGGGTTTAGAAAGTGCAGCCTGCGAACACAGCTGTAAAAAGCCTTTAAAAAAGGAAAGCAAAAGCGTCTGAAAGATGACGAAGGCCTCACAGATAATTTGGAGCATGTCGTTATAAACAGCGGGCATTTTGCATGATGCTTAAAACAAGTGTGAACAAACAGGCCACTAATGTCAGAACAAGTCAGAACATCTAAAAATGACACTGTAAAGAGGGGAAAATCATTCCATATGTGAGCAGACATCATTTCCCTGAACCGATTCCAATGTACATATAGATTTTCTTTGATGGGATCATGCCTGGATGGGATTAAGTCCTCAGTTATTATATGCACACATACATACATACATACATACATGCATACATACATACTGTAGAATAACGCAGACTTCTTGTTGTATTTCGTGTGCATTGTACTTTTGTGATATTTACTAAAACTGAAAACCAAATGGTCTTTGGTCTCACCTTCCTTTCTCTGGACCTCCTGTAGATCTGGAGAAAGACTTTGGCCTGTGATGCTGTCCCCCCCAGGAGGATGAGAGGTCTTTATAAATCCTGCCTAAAACTCACTGGGTGGTAATAATGCCAGTCCAACATGGAAAACCGATACACAATATACAGGTGCTGCTTCGAAAATGATGAAGTTGTCATAACCATCATTTAAAGTTACAGGGAATGGTAGTGAAAAATAACCTATGTATTTGTTTTGATGTTTTTGACTTAAGCATTCCAGTTTCAAAATAAATTTAATTTTGGTTTCAGTTTAAGTGTAATTTCTTAATATGGCATGTACCGAGGCATCGATAGAACGCACACGGAACCCATCAGCAGTAACCCGGGTATCGAGAGGGTGGAGGTGCTTTCCATACCGCCAAACGCTGTGGGAGGTCACCCATCAGCAGGATCCCGGGCATCGAGAGGGTGGAGGTGCTTTCCATACCGCCAAACGCTATGGGAGGTCACCCATCAGCAGTAATCCAGGTATCGAGAGGGTGGAGGTGCTTCCCATACCGCCAAATGCTGTGGGAGTTCACCACTAGATCAACTGGCAGATCATATAGCTCTGCCAGGGCCCATCGATTTGATCTAATTGTAAAGATACAGGTATGTGTCTATCCTTACAGTGTCCCTAGAGGGAAACTCAAGGTCTCTTCCACATCTGGGGGAGCAACAAAACAGCAGCCGTAGCTGGTACCAGGCACATACTCAAAGACAAATTAGTCATACAACGATTCCCACAGTACACCGCTACATTTTCAAAGCATAGATGAAAAGGAGCCAGATACCTATGGATGATATTCTCCATAATGGACAGCACACCTTGCCGGCACCATTTTGTGGAATGTTTATTTATCAGATGTTTTATCTAAAGTGACATTGAGAAAGCAGGGTCAGTCAGTTCCTTGACCAATGGGGGATTAAAGGCCTTGTTCAGGGGTCCGACCATGACATCACTCTGCTAGCCCTAGGATTTGAACAGGCTGCCTTTGGTTAGAACAGCAGGAGGATTTACCAACTACACAGCACGTACACTGAGAGAGCTCACACTAACTCTGAAGGTCTGCACAGCACGTACACTGAGAGCTCACTCTGACTCTAAAACATCTACACAGCATGTACACTGAGAGAGCTCACTCTGACTCTAAAACATCTACACAGCAGGTACACCGAGAGAGCTCACTCTGACTCTAAAACATCTACACAGCATGTACACTGAGAGATTACTCTGACTCTAAAACATCTGCACAGCATGTACACTGAGAGAGCTCACTCTGATTCTAAAACATCTGCACAGCATGTACACTGAGAGAGCTCACTCTGACTCTAAAACATCTGCACAGCATGTACACTGAGAGAGCTCACTGTGACTCTAAATGATCTGCACAGCATGTACACTAAGAGAGCTCACTGTGACTCTAAAACATCTGCACAGCACGTACACTGAGAGAGCTCACTGTGACTCTAAATGATCTGCACAGCATGTACACTAAAAGAGCTCACTGTGACTCTAAAACATCTGCACAGCACGTACACTAAGAGAGCACACATTGACTCTGAAACATCTGCACAGTGCATATACTGAGAGCTCACGCTGACTCAGAAATATACGCACAGCACGTACACTGAGAGAGCTCACGCTGACTCAGAAACGTCTGCACAGCACGTACACTGAGAGCTCACTCTGACTCTAAAACATCTGCACAGCACGTACACTGAGAGAGCTCACTCTGACTCTAAAACATCTGCACAGCATGTACACTAAAAGAGCTCACTGTGACTCTAAAACATCTGCACAGCACGTACAATAAGAGAGCACACATTGACTCTGAAACATCTGTACAGTGCATATACTGAGAGCTCACGCTGACTCAGAAATATACGCACAGCACGTACACTGAGAGAGCTCACGCTGACTCAGAAACGTCTGCACAGCATGTACACTGAGAGCTCGCACTAACTCTGAAACATCTGCGCAGCACGAAAACTGAGAGCTTACACTGACTCTGCAAAGTCTGCACACCTGGATTTAATTTTTTTGCTTTAGATGTAACGCACGCTGTTCACGTATCATCTAAGTTGCCCCTCACTCCTGATCAGAAGTCTTACAAAACTCCACAGACAGGCCACTGTATAACCGTTATTTCCCTTCCTGTGCCAGGGAACAAACTGCCCTCTTTTTTTTAACCTGCCAATGTTTCACTGCTTGCTGTAGCTGCAAAACTTACAGAGAAGAAACAGGCTTTATAATATGGCGATTTAACGTTCTTTGTTGCCGGAACTGCAAAATGCCTGCAAACAAGTTGCAGCTGAGTTTTTTGAGACTTGGCTGCATGAGAGGTTTTCAAATGTGCTGATAATTTGAGTAGAGAGTCCCTCAGTTGTTCATTTCCAGATCACACAAAATTGTCAGAAATCCTTTTAAAACTGCAACGTTTCCTTGTCTGCTTCCAAACCATCCATCTCAGCAGCCTGTCTGGTTTCATCAGGCCTTTCTTTCTCCTTCCTACTGTTTCCTGGGAACTTTCACTTTGGCCTGGGTCTCAGTAGAGAGACAATGTGCTTTGTTAAAACGGCTACATAAATAAAATTGAATTGAACCAAACATGTAACATGCAACTCCTTAATATCAAATGCTCATGCTAATTCTATCATTTGACTCTAGGGCCGGTGTCTCCTGTAGTTTAAAGGCTCATTTAACGCCTTATCTGTGCGGATTTGGCTTGTTTTGCAGGTCCACAGAGGGTTAATCACAAGTACGCTGCCTGCATCCACACGCCAGCTGTCCGTCTCCTTTGGAACTCATCCACGCAGCAGGAGAGTGACTCCACAGATCTCCCACAACTGCTCGCGAGGACACAGATCTGTCCACTGCATGCGCACCGGGGTCCTCATCTTGTTTTGACTGCCTGATCCTTCGTCCCCCATCCACTTCACTTTCCTGCGCTGTTAGCTGTTTCATGTGATTGATGTAGGATGGCACGGCTGAAGTGGCTCCCTCATGGAGGTACGGGGTTTTCCTGTGAGCAGCGCTGCAGATGTCACCGTGAATATTCAATGTTTGGACCACTTGCATTCTCAAAAGGATCAGTAGGAGAGCGTGGGGCAGCTAAGTGTATATGAAAAACATCAAGTGGCTTGAAATGGCTTTTCAGCCTTAACTGACAACGTCACACTTATTATTCCTCCGATATTGCCCATAGATGTTAAAAAGATTAATCAGTTAAACTTCATTGCAAAAGAGCTACACATGCAGTAGGTGATTTTATTGAACGAGGTATGGTGAGTGGGTGAAAAAGCACAAGCTTTTGCTTGGTTGCTCGTAAATATGGCTGAGTTTCTTTACTGCGTGGACCCTGGAGGTCTCACTTAAATGTTGCACAAGAGCGCGGTGGCGTGACTTTCTCCAGAGAAAATTTAACTGGAATAAGAGGCCGGGAGTGTCCTTAAAAATATATATTTTACGCAGTTTCGAAAGCCCCCATGCTTTTTGTTCAAACGTACGCTTGCGGTACAGCATTTTTCGAGGAAATATGTTACTTCACACAGCAGCCCGAGCCATTTATAGTGGTTGATGAAATTAAGGAATTTTTCCCACAGGTCCTATGTGCATGATTGTGGTCCGCAGATGCCTGGAGGCCCCAACAGAGGTAGATGTTATGTGCTGTGAGAAAGTGGTCAGAGTGGGTAGGAACTGGGGTGTTTGCTGGTGCCTCGGTGCCTCAGTCCAGAACGGGGCATCTGAACCATTTCTGTCGTACATACAGAGCTCTTACAGCTTGCTCTGTGCCTACTAAACCCAAAAGGATATTGCTGCTAATGCATAAGGACATATTTTGTGAGGTAAAGCAAATAAGAGCAGAATTTAATTAATCGCCACTGGTGATGAGGAATGTTCTGAAAGATTGCTTTCACGTTTTTCATGGCAATGTTGATATCTATGTATGCTCTTTGCATTAAATAACACTAGAAGGTTCCGGTGCTACCTCAAGCGACTACCTAGCTACGATGTTTATACTTCACACCACATTTCAATCAGATCATAACCAGACTCCTGGCATCGAAGAGTCTCTATGATGTAGGTGTGTGTGTGGTGGGGGGAGTTGAATATTCATGCATATGCACACCAGGAGCTACTGTTTCAGGATTATGCTTGCTGTTAGCATCTAAAATTCATGGTATAAGTTACTGATCCAAAAGGTTAAGGATCAGAGGATTAACTGTGGAGGGGTTTTCATTTCTAGATGTTCCTTTCAGATGCAAGGCGAGCGCTGCCGCATTTGAAACATTTAGGGTGTGACCGTCTCATATCACGCAGCACATGTGTCTGTCTGTAAGTGTTTTCCAAACTGTAGCTTCTCCTCTGTATAGGTCAGCCATTCCAGCCTTGTGGCCTCTCTTATCACTGAAGCACCTTGGTGTGACACTGGCCTAATGTCAGCTGAAGGGCCTTCCATTTCTTAGGAAGCTTTAAATGGCATAACTAACAGTATGAGAGGAGCTGGAGTACGACTGGTGTTGTTCTGCGGGTGGACTGTACAACCTCACCCCAGGTTACGATGGGGTTACGTTCCGATAAACCTGTTGTAAAGCGAAAATATCAAAAGGCGAAAATGCATATTAATACAATACACCTAACCTAACAAACATCATAGCCTAGCCTACCTTAAAAACATGCTTAGAACACTTACATTAGCCTACATTGGGAAAAATCATTAACACACTGTTGAATATGTCATGTAGTATATTGAATACTGTACTAAAAGTGAAAAACATTTACTCATCGTAAAGTCAAAATATCATAACACGAACCATCGTAACCCAGGGAGCGTCTGTATTTGATTTTGGGTCCGTTCTCCTTCACCCTTCGGGGTGCAGTCTGCCCACCTTTGGTCAGAGGAGTCCCTCTTGGGAGCTCCGGCGTCGGGGGGATGTTGGGTTCTCCAAACAAGTGAACGGCCTCCTTTAAAGAGCCTGCGTTGTGTATCCTAAGGATAAACCACAGGGCCAGAAAGGGCGTCAAAACAACAGGTGTGCTTGTAGGCCGACACTCCAGAAGCAGGCCACTCCATTGTTAATGTGGCCACAGGGACACAGGAGTGCTTTTACGACCTGTAAACGATTCCTTGTTTATATAGACTCTCCAGCGCACTTCCTCCGTGTCGGGTTTCTCTCGGTTTTTCAGTGGGTGCTTTAAAATGATCAGTGCAGAAACCGTGCACCCAAAAACTGCCAGTTTCACTTAGGCTATAGAAGTCTCTGCTCCCCTTTTACACGACACTTACTCACTGCGCTTGAGTGCCAGTGGTACCATCCTTTCTAGGACTTTATTTAATGACCACCGCTCCTTAATTTAAGCGAACTGGCCCCCCCATGTGGTGAAATTGTGTTGCTGTCAGTCAGTGTGAGGCACAAAAAGATAATTAGTTTCTATTAAGTTTATTAAATATAAGCTGAGTTTTCTGAGATGTTGAAATGCTAAGAATGTGATTCATTGTGCAGCCTCAATGAATGATGTTAAGGGCTTACTGACGGTTTCAAGTTGACGTCATGGAGTCTTTTTTTATGTCTCTTAACCGCTCTGAATGTAAAAACTTTATAAAGCTGTTTTTTGGCCACTTACAGTCAGGCTCCGAAAATAATATGACAATGGCAAAATAAGAAGTCAAAAATATATGGGATCATTAACAACACTTGTGGACGTATGTGTATATTTTATGAGCACTGGCACCTAACTGTCTGTGGTGACCTGCATCGGCGGCCAGGTTGAGAGAGAAATGGACAAACTCGACATCATTAAGAAAGCAGTTTGGTGCTGCCTGCACTAGGATCAGAGATTATTGCCCCCACCCTCTGATCTGCCCCCCTGACGCCACGCGGCATGAGCTCCATTCTGCTTCTCTCCTCTCTTTATTATATTACATGACATGGCTGCTATCAAAAGTAATTTACACTTTTACACTGGGACACACTTTACACGAGTAATTCAGGTCATGCTCCAGGATAAAACAACCACTTACACTACTTGAGTTGGCAGCCTTTAAGGTTACAAGCAGGCCAGCTGCTGAACTCCTAGAGCACCTTTGACCCTGCGCACTGCAGTCGGTTTGTGTCACTCGTAGCAGGGGTTAGGTGCTGTCAGGATGTGTTTGCAGCCTGCACCCTTACCGTACTGCCCTGAGCGAAGCCCACACCTGAACCTCGTTAGTGCACAGCTATCCTAACTGCAAGTTTGGCGGGGGGATGCCAGGGTATTAAGTTCTCTGCTCTGTGAGCGGATCGCCCCCCAGTGCATTGCAGGGGGGATCTTTGGGACTGTGGTCGCTCAGGTCACGCTCTCAGAGCTGGAGCACAAGCACAAGAGGCACCCAGCCAGCAAAAGCAGAGGGTGTAGCTCCTTCCTCCTCTGGACGCAGAGATGGTCATAAAACATCAGTGGTGCACAGAACATGGCGAAATGAAAGGACCAAGTGGAGATCTGTGTAGATACAGTACATGAGCTAAATATCAATCTGGTTCAGGGCAAGCCAGGCTGCACGTGCTAAGAAACCCTGACGCCAAAACTAAACTTTAGATTCTCCAGCCAAAAAAACGTATGGGTGTGCGTGAGCGTGGGGGTTTGGCCTGAACAGGCGGGGGGCAGCCCTCCCTCCTCGCCGGGGCCCACACTGACAGACCCCTACGGCCCACAGCGGGAGGTGCGCTGCACCTAGGGGGGAGACGCACATCCTGTGGGTGAGTTATAGGTGCACTAATGATCTCAACAGAGAGAGATGAAACAGCTCCTGTCAGCTGGGCGACGTTGCTACAGACCAAAGCAATGAAGTCTGGGGAAATCTTTATAGCTCACATCCCAGCTTAAAGCTGTGAAGGGATGTTAGGATGTTAAGGTGCACTTGCATGCTCCTTATGAATGTTGTATGAATGCATTATGAATGCATTATGAAGGTGCACCGCATGTTGAATGAATGCATTATGAAGGTGCACCGCATGTTGTATGAATGCATAATGAATGCATTATGAAGGTGCACCGCATGTTGTATGAATGCATAATGAAGGTGCACCGCATATTGCATGAATGCATTATGAATGCATTATGAAGGTGCACTGCATGTTGTATGAATGCATTATGAAGGTACACCGCATGCTGAACAAATGCATTATGAATGCATTATGAAGGTGCACCGCAAGTTGTATGAATGCATTATGAAGGTGCACCGCATGCTGAACAAATGCATTATGAATGCATTATGAAGGTGCACAGCATGTTGCATGAATGCATTATGAAGGTACACCGCATGCTGAACAAATGCATTATGAATGCATTATGAAGGTGCACAGCATGTTGTATGAATACATTATGAAGGTACACTTAATGTAAAGCGTTCCCAGTTATTACCATTTATACGCAAAGCAGAGCCTTATTGTAAAACTTTACCCATAAATCCATTTTTAAGGATTGTATAAAATGCACTATATACAAAAATACGTGTTGACATGTAGGTACAGTATGCGAAACCCAGACAAGAACAAAAAAAAGAAAAGAATTTAATAGTAATTTCCATATAGCACTTAATGAGAGACATCATAAAGAATGTAAACAACCCGATCCGGTCGTGCAGAATCCCACAAACAATCCCACAGCTCCTTGGTAATTTTGTAATGAATGTTTTTTCTAGGTGGGTGGACGGGAAAAAGGGACTATGGTATGAGCTACAATTTACTACATTTACATGTCTTGCTGTGTTTGCTGCGGTTGAACAGAGAAAATACTCTCAAAATAACAGTCGGAGGAGAAAATCTGTTTCTTTAATAAGGGCTAGTTTTCAGAGACACAGACATTCATTACAGAAAATAAACAGAGAAACACACCAGACACGCCAAGCTGAAGGGCCCCTGCACATAGCAACAAGGCCATTTACATTTAGCAACTCAATAGATATTATATTCCAAGGATTTTTGTCTACCCTCTTGTGTAGCTTTTTAACAAGGCAACTGAGGTTAAGTACTTTTCTCAAGAGTCCAAGAGCAGAACCCTCCTGCCATTGAAGTAGTTGACTTTAAGGTTTGCGTTTTTGAGCAGTACGTCAGCCCCTGCACGCTGGCAATAGCCCTGGTTTTTCTTCGTCAGGTGACAGTGGCAGTGTTGCCGAAACATACGAGTTAAAAGTAAAGTGTTAAAGTTAATGGTAATGATTGATGTCTGTCTGCTGTTAGGGAACTTTCAGGGGTGGAACTCAAACCACAGAGCCAAACACAACATGCCTGAATGATGGACCTAGAAACTGGATTCAGGCTGTCAAAACAATAACTCACCGCACAAAGGCTGGGAGATATGAGCAGGACTATGGTGCCCAGCTTCACTTTTAGCACGTCGAGCTCAGACTCCCCAGTTGTTAAACGGTGGAGATGTTGGCCTCCCAGAGCGAGGCACCACTGTGAATCTGACACCCACAGTTCCATATTAAGCCATCTGCGGTGAGGGACCAAATTACCTCAGGCAGGTTACAAGACCAAGCGATTCCTCTCTGACTGCCCTTGCTTTGTAGGAAGGAGCCGTCAGTTGGGGGCTTGCCGATGCTCCAAGGGCGTCAATTCTTCAGTAAAACCTGCAGGGCTTGCAGTAAAAAAAAAAAATGGCAAAGGGTAAACACTTCTAAGGGTTTGAATAGGCGTATCTTCACCCCAGTGAGTTAAAAATGAATTATTCAGGATTTCTCTAAACAATAAAAACAGCTTTAAGCTATAAAATTAAATATGAACAAAAAAAAAATCATGTGTTCATCTGTCTTATGTACAGGTTCACAGTGAAGGAAAAATATAATTATATATATAAATTATAAATAAATATATGATGTCATAAATTATGTAATAAGATGCACTTTTGTGATAACATACTTCTGACTCGGTATTCACATATTCAGCAATATATTATTTTACAGTTTTTTAGTTCTGTTTTTACTTTTTATTCCTTCGTTGCATAATTTCTTTGATCTGTACGTTAATTGCATATTTTATTCAGCTTCTCTGTCTTTTGTACCTATTTTAATCCCGTATGTGAAGCACTTTGAGTAGCTACATAAATAAAGACTATTATTATTATTATTATTGATAATGCCAGGCATGGAAAATGAAGAGGCTGGTGTGAGTTTATCTCTGCAGTATTACTCACCTGGGCTGTAGTATCTGGGTGTGAAATATGGTGAAGAGATTATTGTTGGAAGGTGTCAGAAACGTCATCTGCTGCAGAACCTCAAAACAGAATGGAATGTCGTTTTTGGCCGAAGTGGCCTTCGCTTGTCAAGCAGCAGGATATTCAGGAGGGGACCTGCAGCATTTATGTGTCGTGCTACGTCAGTCTATCTGTAAATCCTCCTGCGAGTTCCTATTAACTACCGTGAGACTGGCGTCAAGCAGCTCCATGAACGAAACCATGTGACTGAGAGATGGCAGGAAGGGACTGGGACTTAACGAGTGGAAACGGGTTTTTGTAAAAAAACAGCGGGGAGGAATATAAGCACAGGACAGCTGTTATGGCCTCAGCACAAGGCAAACACGACCAGAGGGGCGTAGAAAAGGCTACAATGCGGCCTGAACGTCTGAGTCAGTGTGCACTTTCTAAGGCCAAGAGTACAAGAGAAGCCGTACATGAATGGCAAGAAGATCAGTGAATGAATGTATGTGTCACTAAGTTCACCCCACATTCCTACAGATACATCTGAAACCTATAAGAGAAGATGTAGCAGTGTGGGTTGTAAAAAGCTTGGAATATATTGCTCCATTACAAATCTCATTTTAGTAGAAGGAACGCACTCATAACAGAAACAAAGAAGTGTGAAGGCAGGTATCAACTTACCCTATTCCCAGAACCGGCTATTAGTGGGGACGAGTGCTGTAGAATAGGAGATCCTGACCTTTCGATTTCTGGTAATTTCATGGACTGGTAAAGTGGCCAAGATTTACTTTTTTAGCGACGTGTTCAGATTAAGTGAGTACTTGTTGTATTTTGAACATTTCCTTTAACCAAAAAAAATTTATAAAAAAAA
>JAODJX010000035.1:20129865-20168329 GCA_026776945.1 Isichthys henryi | reverse complement strand
GAGGAGGTTGCCGATGGATCAGTTGGTGTTTTTCTACATTTAACAGTTTCCTTTTTTTTCCAGATATGATCAGAACACATGAACTATAGGGGCTGTAAAAATGGAAAATATATAGGCCTGGTTTATTGTTGGAAATGAACCAACCCAACTGCAAAACTCCCAGCTTTGCATGTGGAATATTGGCCGCGGACTGAACCCCTACTCTAGTTATTGACCACAGACTTTGGTAATCCATTGCTTAGAAATGCATGATCCGAAGACTTCAGCTGGTGAGTTTACAGACCATTATATGGCAGAGGTTTGGCGTAATGTCATGATTGTCGTCATCGGGCTGTCGGAGAACTTCGCAAAAGAGGGATGAACAGCTGCTCTACTTGGGGAATTGAACCACTACAGGACCGAACACGATGTACTGCTGCTTGTACTTGGACCTCCTGCCAGGCGAAGGACTGGCGACGGCACAGAAAATTGAATCTGGCATGACTGAAGCAAAAAAAAAATCGAGGCGTGTGAGAAGCTGGCCTCGGAAACGCAAGATGAGACCGAAACGAGATCAAGATGAAAGGCACAAGGCTTTACGCCGCTTTCGCTGCAGTGCTGCCGGTCACGTTTCAAATATATCGCCTGCCCAGCTAGAAGTGTGATGTGCTGATGCTGTGGGAACAACAGTGTGTCATTCTGCATTATAGCGACGAGGACTGCTTACCTGAAGTGCAGACACTGTACAGTTAGCTGCAGTCTTGTATTACTGATCGTGATATGGGTTGTGACGTGTTCTTTTTTTGAGTATGGAAGGCACAAACAATAATGCATCAAATGCATTGGGATATCCAACTGCCAAGGATGCATGACTAACCAGACATCTGTGTCGCTAAGAACCAGACCTGGCATCTGTCCACCAGCATGAGAATCACGCTCCATTTACCTGCACTGTGCCCCAGCTTGCTTGATGCGCAACAGCATATGTGGGTGCTTTTACACTTTATTGATTCCCATGGGGAAATTCTCTTTTCACCTCCCCCAACTTATGCTCTATAGCTGAGAGCAGGCTTGGCCATGAAGGGCAGCCACCCACAGCAGCGTCCAGGAAGCTGGGGGTTAAGGGCCTTGCTGAAGGAGCCACAGATGTGCCAAGGCCAGGCTTCAACTGGCAACCCTCTGATCACAGGCCCCCATGCTGCTCAATGTACAATAAAGGTATATTGAACGGAGTGGCTTGTGTGCCAATAGGGCTGGGCGAAATATCAAGTTTTTAAGAAGTAGCAATATATTTTTATACGAGATATACGAGTTTGTATTGATACAGTTTATCTTGCTTTAAAATTCATAGAGCCGCCAGTTTGCCTATTTCTACTCTCCCCGTCTGTCTTTTGCACATGCTGCATCCTGCCCCACCCCTCCTCCTCACTCACAAGTCCTGCATGCAGAGATAACATGGAGACAGACACAGACACGAGGCGAGCTAGTGAAGAGGAGCTGGTTGGTAAAACAATATATGCCAGTAGTTTATTTTCGAGCCATTTTTTTCATGCACATGTATAAAAGTGCATGTGTGACATTGGGGACATTGGGGAAATATTGAGATATATATCGTATATTGCTTTTCAGCTAAAGCATATCAAGATATGAATTTTGGTTCATATCACCCAGCCCTCTGTGCCAGTGTCTACTGCACTGAAATGCCGATAAGGTCTTTTTATGGTGTGAGTTCTTCTTCAGACCATTATTCCTGGGGAAGGTCACAGTCTTGTCTTCTGACCAATTTCCCAGTAAGTGATTGTGGGGGGTGGATGTCGAGGTGAACCCTATCCCAGACAGGAGTATATCGCAGAGCTCACTCACACACAAATAGACACTATGGGTAATTCAGAGATGCCAGGTCACCTCACTTCCACTGAAATACAATGGGGACCCACAGGAACTGTGTGCCACATGTGGGCAACCTGCAAACAGTCTGGATTCTCCCCCCCCCCCTCCACCATCGGGATACATTTCACAAGAAAAGGAGAGTTATTCACAACATTTATCACTTGGAAAGGCCCATATCAATGCGCAGGGGTCCCTTATGGACTCCAGCTCTCCCAGCTACACCGTATTTCCATGATAATGTCATCGTACATCATACAAAGACCACAAATATTACCAGAGTGCTGTGCTATACGGCATAGACAAAATTGGACTGAAACTCTACCCCAAAAAACATGGGTACAGGGAGTCCAATCCGTGCTTGTTGTCTTTCCCGCTGCTCTGCGGCCTGATGAAACACATCGTTGCTGTTAAACACACACTGGACGCCCAAACACCCACTGATGCGATGGCCCAGTACTGCTTTCTTAGACTCAGTACAAAGTACAAGTTTGTTCCAAACTACCCCTTAGGGGTCGAGCCCTTGCAAGCAGCGATCTAGGTAAGCAGGATATTTTGATGTACTGTTGCAGAGCACTGTCATTTTGACCAAGTAAATCCACAGCTGCAGCTAATGTTGACTTTTCATATTTCATCGGTTTGACCTTAGTTACCTTAGGGTCAAAGAGAATTTGAATATTGACAATATTTTCATTCCAGCAGTAGACGGTGAATAAGAAAGAAAGAGCTGTTTCCCTTGCTTCACACACCTGATCTGTGTACAGAATTGAACAGTAAGAGTTACACTACTTCAGACGTCAATGGACACACTTTAAGAAACGAAGGTGATCAGTAAGTTCCCTACATCAGCAGCTAAACTTACATTCAGTAGTTTCATGTTTATTACTCCTTCATTCAGCTAGACACTTTACTGGCTGTGTACCTGGCTGTGGGGAACTAGGTCAGGGTCTCTCGTGAGACGTAGCTCATCAAACTTTAGGTCAGCATGACGTGTCCTAAATCACTGGCTGCTTAATACTGTATCAACAGTTGTCACTGGTTACTGTAGCCAAAATCGATAAACTGACCCAAGAACATACGTAAGAAAAGACTTGGATTTACCCTTTATATTCTAATTTTCCTTTTTGTTAATTTCATGGGAATCAACACCTGATCCAACAGGATCTTAAAACTATTGCTGTACTCCCAAAGATAATGGACGTTCAATAAGTAAATGGCAAATGGACTGCATTTATATAGCGCTTTTTCCAAAGCTCTTTACATATTATGCCTCACATTCACCCATTCACACACTCATTCACACACCGGTGGCGGAGGCTGCCATGCAAGGCGCCAACCTGCTCACCAGGAGCAATTTGGGGTTCAGTGTCTTGCTCAAGGACACTTTGATGGGGTCAGGAGGAACCAGGGCTCGAACCTGCAACCCTCCGGTTGCCGAACAATAGCACTACCTCCTGTGCCACCAATAAGTATGCTTGAATAGCACACAGGCTGTCAGACTTTAAAGGGAAGAAATGTTAATTTCAGTCATATTTTTTTTTTTACATCTAATGAAATAATATAATGCAGAGTAACTCAAAATGATTTAAAATCCAGTGCCCCGGGGCCCTTGCTCTTCATCTTCCAGAAACATTTTGCCAAACTCTCTGAAATAATTTTCAGTTCAATCAAACAATAAATTATTTTAGTGTACCATATTTTTGCATCCAAGTTTGTAACAAAGAGCTTAACAGTGATTTATGATAATTTTATCCAGATGGAAATAAAAAATAATAATAAAATAAACCCACAAAACACTAGCATTGGGAAAAACAGAAAATTATTCACCAAAGGATTTATAGGGAACTTGAGTAGCACCCCACAGAAAAGTTTTTTAATTATGGGCATGAATAATTAATGCTATTGTGTGTGTTATATTAAAAGGCGGAGGAGTGTGACAGAGGGAGACTGATGATGATCCGAGGTCTGATGCAAACACCAGGATCTAAATAGCAGTTCATGCCAACACATGGGTATCTGCCAGGCACACTGCTGTAGGCTGGCAGACGGGGCCTGATTGCTCAACACCAGTGCTCTGTTAAAGGGAAGCCAGTAAATCATTGCAGTTAGCATATAAAGTCGATGTATTGGTACAAGCGAGGTTTTAACGGCTAATCATACAGCGGCATGATGGGTTGTAATTTTCATAAAAATGTCGCCATCTAGTGGCAGGTCTGCCAAGCACCTAATTTACTCCATACCTTTTTCCCTAATCCATGACAGGGCAGTAATTTGATGCACCAACACACTGGGAATGACTTAAAGGGAAGTTTGTAGCTTCTTCATGGAGCGGAGTCTCCAGCATTGTGGTGGAAAAGAGAAACAGATTAACAACAGAGAGAGAAGAAATGTTTGTCTTTATGAGAAAGAATTTGCCATTGATCCTTGATGCTTTTTCAGTATCAGCTACTATATTACACTGGAATTTATCTTCCTATTTGCACTTAATTCCTGAGTATTTTGAATTGTCTGTTCATACAAATCGTATGTATTTGGATTCATCAAAATTCGTTTGCATTAGTTTGTCATGTGATTTCTATGTATACATTTCGTTGATGTTTTACATCTTACATCCATGCTTACATCTTACATTTAAAACACTTGTATTGTTTTATACTGAAATTTTAATTCCTGACAAATTTGTTGCTGCACCTAAAAGGTTTACACTTATTGTAACAGTGGAATTCTAATTCTGGATAATTTTGAAGATGTTTTTACCAAGTTGCTGGTGCACAATTATTTATTATTTGAATAATAAGTAAATAATAATTATAATAATAATAATAATTCTGCATATACATGTCTGTGTATTTGCTACATTATTTTTCAAGTATTTAAGCCTGACATTTTCCTAAACATAACAGAATAAGTTCTGTCTCCCCTCCCCACAGTGAGACATGAAACTTTAAACCCTGGTTTCGGATTGATACTCTGGATCGACTGATACCCAAAACCTAGGTATTGGTATCGGGACTGAAAGTCAGATCAGTACATCATACACACAGTAAACGTGAGCATCAGGAAGATTGTATGGGTGCATAAAAGCAGGAGAAGAACCTGTAAAGTAAAAACAGCTGAGGAAACGCACAGATTTAATACGCAAATAAATGGATTGCGAAAGACGTAGATTACTATGCAAGACTCACGTTAATTACATTCCTTTATAAGGATGTTATCACACATTTGGTTCAGATACGCTGAATAATTCAACTGTAACATCTAAACGTGAAGGCGATCAAACACCCACAATATGAATGACAGAGTATTATGCATTCTGGAGTGGATTTATTTTAGAACAAAATTTCAACCCAACCCCAAAATTCTGAAATGTTGGAAAATCAACAAACATTGCAATGACTTCTTTCAAACAAAGAATGTTTTAACTAACAAAAGTAAACCTAATACAGTAGCCATTGTAATTGCAACGTCAAACCTCACTGCCTCGTTCAACTCAAAACACTGGATGCTTAGGAATATAACATTTTATGTATTAAAAATAACAAAAGCAAATGATGTGTCAGCAGTTATCTGAATGCAAACATTTTCTAAGACTGTTTGGTTCCTCAAAGAATAAAACAGGAAACCATGTTTCAGACACGACTGCCTCAATACTCTCGTCCAAAATGCTCGTTCACTTTGGAGGTGGAGATGTAGACCACAAGGTGCACAAGAAAGAATTGTGAGTGCTCCTTCATCCACACCAGGTCCAGCATGACCTTGCCGTCCATTTCCTGGTGCTTGATGTAGAAGTCCTCTCCATCCAAGTCATAGGACACAGAACCCTTGTCAGACAGGATCATGGTCACAGGCACGCTGACGCACCAGAAGGGATGCTGGGCCTCATCAAGAACAGTCAAATTCATCATGCAGCAGTTCTACCAATTAAATGCAAGAAAAAAACAAACAAACACAGTACTATATAAATAAAAATATACATATTACAAAAGCATTTTTTTTCTGCGTTAAGCGTCCCGCTATGTTGTATCTCATGAAGAGATGATGTCACTGTATTACATTCAGATTAATTTCTATATATTTTCTCATTTCAGAAAGGGAGGAGCATGAGAGTGCCAGTGGGTTTGCATAGAGCAGGGGTGGCCAGTCCTATCCACAGAGGGCCAGTGTATATGTAGATTTTTGGGATAACCTTTAGCTCAGTGTTCAAACCCAGGTGTGAGGACTCTTAGTCTAACTGGATTAGTAATCCAGTTAGAGAGTTGCAGTTAAAACCCACACACACAACGGCCCTTTCGGAGTAAGATTGCCCACCCTTGGCAAAGAGGATTACCTCGATACTGCCACTCAGAAAGTCAGACTTCCATGGCAGGATGAATTTCCCGGAGAGGGCAGATTGCTGAGACAGATTCTTCCTGCTGATAGCTGTCAGCTTTATGAAGCCATTTCGAATCTGGCCTGGGGCAGGGAGTTTGTGAAATGCAAAGGTCAGTACAATGCTGCCTCTGCAGAGACCACTGCTGGCTTGGCTGTGCCCACCCCCCCGAATAAGCACACAGGGCAACAGCAGTCGCCAATCTTCTTAACAGTGTAAGCTACTTTTACGCAGAAAATAATCCAGGGAGTTATGCCAAATTTGGGAGGGGGGGGATAGAAAGCATCAAAACCGGTCGGTTACTGCTGCTGTAAGCAATTTGGCGCCATCTACTGTTACATTACCGGCTATTTTATACATTGTACTTACAAAATCAAGCATGCTTGACAAGACTTTCACACACACCATATTTCATAATCCAGATGTCACTAACAAATAAAGCAGACAGGTCTAAAAGGTAATGACAGAGGTGCACAGACCCATACCTATTAGATGGATCAAGTAATCGGCCATATGTGACCGATTCATGTCAGATACTCATTTAGTTTACTTAGTTTTCGGCGATATGTAAACAGGTAGCTCCTATTCATTGTCAAACCGATTTGTACAGTTACGTGGCACCTACTTCATGTGTTTCCGTGGCATTCCAACTGAACGCCAATGCTGCCACTCAGCATTTTTGAGTGTTAGCGAAATCACTTCTGCTTGCTGTGACGTCATATGCATAGCCTTTGTAGTCGGAGCAGTACAAGAACATCAGATAAGAGGTTGAGGATTGCAAATGCAACTTGCATGCTTGCAAAGCAAACTAACAAACATGACTGCAAACTGGAAGTCTTCTTTTGCTTGAAACAAGAACTAGTAGCACAGTGATTTGCAGTCTTTGTAAAAAGGTTTCAAGAGGTGGGAGCAGCTTTTAATGGAAAATCCCAGTAAAAGGTTACGCAATTGTGCGAGACAACATGAGTGACACGAAAATGCAGTGGATGATGTGGGAGTCGCTGCTGGGGCTGTTCTGCGCACTTGCTACAGCTTGGGATAAACTTTGTTGCAATAGCAGCCCCTTGTGTGAGTGACGTTGTTGCCAGTAGGAGAAGCACTGTGGGGTATTTCGTGCAGTGGCCACCTGTGTGACTTCGCTTGGAAGAAATGAACTGCAAATAACTCAAATACTTAATACAAGATGTTAAAATGAGGTGGAACAATAGGTCATGCGTGTTTATAGTAGCTAAATGAAAGATTGTTTGGCATATTTTCATTTGTATTTGCTAGTAAAAAAAAAAAAAAAGTATAAATATTTATATAATTACACACCTCCGGAAAAATTAAGAGACCAAAGCAACATTTTTAGTTTCACTCATTTCTTGATTTATGGGTGTGCTGCTGCGTAACATGAACATTTTTGTTTTGTAAATTCCAACCTGGCTCTGTTTCTCATTAATGAAGGCTTCTTCCTTGCTTTATGGGACTTCAGTCCTGCTTCTAGGAGTCTGATACACACTGTCCTAGCAGTGCACTTCATACCACTTAAGGTTTCCCATTCATTTTGAAGGTCACCTGACGTCATGCTCTAATTCATGAGGCACTGTAGGGTTAGGGTTAGTTCACTGTCATCTCTGGCATTAAAAAGATGTCACGGTCAGATTGTTTACAGAAAGGTCTTATTTATGGAATTTAGGACACCCCCCGCTGCAATTCCTTACAGGAATTGTTTAAATATTATTACTGTACTTAAGTTAAAGTCACAGCTTATGTGATGAGTTTGATTTGATTTTTTAATTAGCTGAAAACAAATACATGCTGGAAGCAATTCACCTGTTTAAGTTCTCCTCCTTGCACTAGAATATAGACCAGTTTATATTTTGATGTTCTCACATGGTAATGCGGCATCATACGTCTTAAATCTATTACACACTGAATACTGAACTGAAGCTTGACTTTTAAGAGTGATATAGCAAATCAAATCGCAATTGCAATTAAATCTTTTCCCCAAATCGCTTAGCCCTACTAATCAACTTCTCCAGAACATTTGTACTTTGAGCAAATCCATCCACACTGAGAGGAAACCTTAATCTGGCTGCTTTCTCATTCTAGGCTACGGTCATTTCTCTGGCCCTGTACAACCAAACCACTGAGACTCCCTGGAGGACAGGTAAATTAACACAGACTCTCTGTTCTAGAGTATGGTCCAGTATAGAAATGGATCACAGTGCCCTGTAAGCGAACAGGGGCTAACAAGCCATAATGAGAACAATTCACAATTTGTTTGGATATATTGCATTAATTTAAGGCAAAGATCCCCATTAAAATACAATAGACAAAGAATGGACCTAATTGCAGAGATTGAAATCTACTAGAAGCTGTTACCTGAAAAGACCAAACCTGGTTAGGCCAACTACAACGGCCCGATGGCCTAAATTTAATGTCACGCTTTTCGTTTCACAAACCATGAAGAATCAGAAGAGATCTATATAAAATACACCTTTTACAGCTGAATTATAAAAAAATTCCTCAACAATACATTTAATAAGTAAATGATTCTTAAACTCGACTTTAGCATTTTGGCATTACCCTCACAGGCGTTGAATCACTTAACTGAATAAGAGCAGCGAAAAACCTATTAATTTAGGCATGTCGGTTTGATTACATTTTGAACATCTCCATTTCATTCCCATTTCAGTCATGACAGCCTTTTCAGAACACACCCCATTTCCTCCAGAATACCGTAAACCTGCTAATAATACAACGGCTTCAGATTCATACTCTGGACTAACGGACGTCACACACTTAATATAAAAGAGTCATGGAATGAGCAGGCAGCATTTACCTTTCCTGCAGAAGAGCTGAGGGAAATGCCCCGACATGATGATGTTCATCGTGTTGTGGAGCGATATGTGCAGAGAGTATCCATGGAGACCATATTCGGGGTCCACATCATCAAAGGGCAGTCTGCCATCTGGTGCCACATAGGGGCTTAAAACAGAATGAAAAGCATTTAGAGACAGACCATGTTTTTTTTTTTTTTTTTAAATATATAGAAATACAGTCATATCAGCACACAAACATACACCCGTTTAATGATTTCTGAACAATTTCACAAATGACACACCTATACTATACATGAGCGTCTACATATACGCATATATACATACATCAATCCACACAAATATGTAATATGCAAATCAAATCTGCATGACAAGTGACAGATTACACTTGTACTCCCAGGCTGCATGTCACGTACACCCTGCACCCGCAAAGAAACTACGTGCGCCAAAGCAGGATTTAGAAAATAGATTAAGATGTATACAAAACACGCTAATGCACACGCAAGTTCAAATGCAGTAATTGAAGGACAGTATGAATTTACAACAACAACAGATACTATGTTGTGCTCGCGGAATGCGACTGGACTTTCTGTAAATATCGTCAATAGGCACGTCCATTTTAATGATTAAATATTTCCAGAAAATGAGGACATGCAGATACACACAGACTGTTTAGCGTCTGTCTGTGTTTAGGTCAGCACGCTGCCCTCTGCTGGTATTAATATGACAGTGTAAGCCCACCATATTGACGTCCCCAGCAGGCTTCTCTCCACCAGCCGGTGGAAGTGGAGGTTCACCATGACGAATGCCATGGACCAATGGCTCTAAAAGACACACACAGTTTTCATTAAGGAAACACAGAACC
This sequence comes from Isichthys henryi, assembly GCA_026776945.1. NCBI lineage: Eukaryota > Metazoa > Chordata > Actinopteri > Osteoglossiformes > Mormyridae > Isichthys > Isichthys henryi. Next base: position 20,158,404 of record JAODJX010000035.1, on the reverse strand, counting down.
AGCCTTTCATGCCAGTTTTCGGCAATTTGAATACAAGACAAAGCACAATTAAAATAGAACTGAATTCACACAAATTCATATAGAGTGCCGGCACATCTGTACCGATACAGCTGAACATTTCAATATGAATTGTATATAAGCATACACTGTATCACAGTAATAAAATGTCATTGTTTGGAATTAAATGTAACATCTTAAGTGATTTTATACAAAAAAAAATAATTGGTCATGCTCTCTATGGCGAAAGAGCACTTCATACAGTGCTTACAGAATTCAAATTAAATTCCTCATCATTCCAATTCAACATCTTGTGGAATGTGGCCAATTCAATTCAAAATTTCAAATTTATGGATGGGTTGACCCACAATTCATAAATTCTGAAGTTTGCACAACCCTGGTCCTAATTACACCAAAATCCGAGGTCTCATTCATCAACTGTGTGTATGAAGGGTTTGTGCATGAAATGCAAGTGCTCACATATTTACATACATATTGGTATTTACCATTTGTATTTCTTCCTGTGCATACATATGTGCGTTTATTTACTAATTATCCCGACCATTCATAAGCGCTAATCCCTAGTGGTAGAGGAGTGTAGCTTAAGCAAACAGATCAGCACAGGATATGCACAGACTCACACTTAAATATCAGCCTTGATAGACAAATAAAATGATCTATTTATGTTTGTGCAAAGCATATGCAGTCAGATTATGCTAATAAGAAATAGTTCCAAAATCATATAAAGTTCATGTCCAAAAATAACATATCAGTCACTAAATACATGCTTTGCATGACAAGTGACGTGTCTGGCGCAATTAATTTTCAGCAACATGCACTTGTTCCTCTACTGCGGTGTACGATGCACTAATTACTTGCTGCAACCAGTTAAACACAACTGCAAATATCTTACCTATTTCTGCTAATCGCATCCATGGATGAGGGAGCAGCACTATCAGTGTCACCACCTGGAATGATTCCCGTTAGGGATGTTTTGCCTATGATGGCAGCTATTTTACCAGAGGTGACACCGACATGGTGCTTGGCCCACCCCCCTGGCACGAACATTGGGTCCATGGGCTGCGACCCTTTTTTGGTGACCATTTTCAGATAAGACAACTCTACTGCTGTTCTCATTACAGGTGACAACATTAACTGCATGTGTCACCTTTCCCTAGGGGAAAGACAGACTAAGGGAACGCATCTCATTTATAACCTGGACACTGCCTATATGTCTCTTCAATGGTTTCAGTTTCTGCGACATATTCGCCTATTGTGCAATTTGACGCGTGTTGTGTGAAAGTTGTATGGCCATTTATGATTCATTGAGGCTGTTTGTGTAGATCAGTCTTGCCGTGCACATGCAGTCACATTTAGAACGCGCAAGACTTAGTGTTCACATCGTATGACAGTTCATACGTACGACAGGAAAATGCCAATTCGCCGGTTTGTATGCACGCATTTAGGAAGCATTCCAGAAACACTTTGATAAATGAGACCCCTGGAGTTAAAAAGCAAGCACTGCACAGGCAGAAGCTTTCAGGAATATCTTAATTGATTTCCAAATGAAAGGGACTGATTTTGGCCTGCGCTTCCATCGCATCTGTCATTAATAAAGCACCTCGTGCCCTTATCCCTCCATACCCTCCATACTGCGATAACGAGTCCCGGGTGCAGGTGAAACAGCTTGACGAGTTGGTCGGAACCGAAGTACTGGCCAGTCCTCCGGATTGCATCCCCATCCACCTTGAAGATCAGGGAGCGCCAGCCGGGTCTGGGCAGACAGGCAGAACAAGTCGAGCCCGTTCATTGGACCCACTGACAGCAGGTTTATTATTAGTGAAGCTCAGCACAATGGGCACCATGTGCTCATCTGAAGCAGAAAGTCAGATAGCTTCATACACAGATACATTACTTTGCAATGCAATGCATTTATTCTGCAGCAGCAGACACAAAGTAAGAAAACCTGGCCATCTGTGGAAAATACTGCCCCGGCGCATGGCGGGTATGGTTTGTGACACTGATGAATGTCAAACAGAGCCTTGTCCTGGCACAGAGGAGGTGGTCTTTAGAAACACTCTTCAGACGCACACACATGATTTTCCAGTCTGTATACTATTAATCTGGGTCCCCAACACGTCCTCTTGGTAACTATGAGCGTGTGGACAGGCATGTGTTTGGCCTGGTATACAAGGGACTGGATGTATTTGCTGAACAACATGACAGTCTGTCCTCTGTAAACTGATCTACATCAGATATTTGTGGGAGGGAGGACATGAACCAAGATGGCCAGAGATCCAGTGTTATATGAAGAGCTACATCATCAGTTCTTATGGATCTATGCAATTCAACACAACCCATTATAGATCTACCAGTGAAAAATCTGTTTGGAGAATATAATGTAGGGAACAATTTCTGACTACAACTATAAAATATAAACTACAGAATATAAAGTAAAAGTACATAAAACAAAATTAACCTCCACTATACCTTTAAAAAGAATCGTGGATGGTGTAAGGGAGATGAGAGAGGAGAAGAGGAGGGTTATTTTGTAGGACGACTCACTATAACGGAATCACTGCTATCTGTTGGCTCACTGGAATCTTTTTCCTTTTTGTGCGAATTTAACAAAGAACTTTTGCCTCCATTTCGATTTCGCGGAAATGTGGACATTGCATTGTCGTTAAACAGATTCATTGCTCGCACTGCTACACCCTTATTCGGGTGGTGCTTTTCTACTAAAATTTTGACTATACAAGTGAGGCACGGCGACTGAGACCGAGCATGGGAAACGATTACCCACAATCCTGCAGCGAGAGAAAGAGAGAAGAACCATCGGCTCAGTTGTGATCACGTGATGCTAGGCAGACAAAGCATATACATAATACTCGTATTGTATTGCATACAAGTTAAAATTTAAAATTTTTGCTCGTCTTTCAAAAACATTCGCAAACCAAGTTACTCGCACTTCGAGGTTTTACTGTACAAGAAAGGCAAAAGGTCAACCATATGGAAACTCTTAAGTTAAATGTAAACAATTTTACTGGCTCTAGAAAGCTGTCACGCTTCTGGTTGATGAAGTTGAGATTCTTGGTCAATTTAAAACTGCAAGTTCAAAGCTAATTACACCACCAGTTAATCACAAGTCCCAAGGCGATGAAAACCAGATGTCACACTAATGCCAAAAATCATTAGAAATTTAGTTCCCAAATTTAAAATGCACCTCACTGGAGTATGCAGGTAGAGTCTATTTGGTTACTTACAGGAGGAAAGATTCTTCAAAGGGTCTTCTAGATCAGAGGTATTATCAGTTGTACTCTAACATCTCAGAAATCAGAAGCTGCTTGTGGCGGCAGCATTTTATTCTGTCGCAAATTTTTATAGCAGGAAATGTTGGGGTGGTAATAATTCTGCTATACTGCTCTAGCAGGTCACACATCAGACACAAAGCTTGTCAGCTGACAGTACTTAAGGGAAACTGGTTAAGGAACCATCCCTCTCAGTCAAGGCACTCTGACGTACCTGTTCACACCAGAGACACCCAGAGGCATCCGGCGCACACCATGCAGCTGCAGTGAGGAGATCTTGCACAAGTAGGGGAAGCTGCCTTTGGTCCAACAGAGGGTAACCCCAGAGTCGGAGAAGTAGGCATGGGACTGTTCAAGAGTGGTTTCTCTCCCATGTTTATCGGTCATGGTGATCTCCCATGAGACATTCAGGCTCCTGAAAGAGGCAAAAACACCACAAAAAAAAAAAAAAAAAAAAGGTGTTAGACATGTTAGGGGACAGGCAGAGAACATGGTAACCTGGGACACAGGAAAGGCAGAGCGCTCCATAACACTGCAATTACAGTAACACATGTTGGACATGTCAGGGGAGGTCTCAAAGGACAGGAAAGGGAGTACATGGTAACCCAGGGGAGAGGTGAGGCAGGGCCTTCGATAACACCTCAATTAACGCGTTTCAATGTCAGGTGAGATCTCAAAGGACGGGTGGGGCACGTGGTAACCCAGGACATACGCATATACAACAGAGTATATTGCATACTTAGCACAGTTCCTTCAATCTTTACATGATGGTAAACAGAAAGCCTCCCGAATCTTATGACATCTGTACAAAAAAAGGCGGACATACACCAGTGATGAGCCGCTGACCTGAGTACCTGCACCGTGTCCCTGGACAGCCCTGTGTAAGGGTCCAGCCTCCTCAGCTGCAGCTTCCAGCGCTCCTCGCTGTATCCCAACATCTTCCTGAAGTAGACATTCCTCCAGTAGCCCTGCCCCCTCTCATGTATGCAGGCAGAATTCATCCTCTCCGCCACTTCCTCCATTTCTTTAGGCTTCCATCTGTTTGTTTCAAACTCACGCAAGTACATCCTGTACCACACATAGCTGTGAGGAAGGAATCCAGTGTCAACGCTCGTTACCACTCAAGGTTGGATGGGCCATCGGACACACCAACAGGTTTGTGGGTCATAAAAAAAAAAGTATCATGTAGGACCCCTCCCTGCATGGCAAAATTCAACCTGAGGATGTATGTGGTAGGCCGGTCTGGGCAAAAGTCCAGTGCCGATTTTTAATCCCTGTGCAGCCCTGCTGTCAGTATACAATGGCGGGAAAATTAAGAATGGATTGTATTAAAAGATCTATTAACACTGTTATAAATTATTTACAAAGAAACATCTTTCTTCAGTTTCTAAGCAGATGCTGTAGCACCTAAGCAGGTTGTTAGTGTCATTATTCATTATTATTAGTTTTGCACATTGCGGTGTATTGATGCATTCTCAGTAACTCAGAACTGGAATATTTCCAGCTTCATACTTAAAAAGTACAATAGAACAACTTGAATGGAATAGATTCCTAATGAATGCTAAATTTGCTAGCGTTTCATGCTAATATAACACGGGGATTCTCGCAAACATACTAGCAGAATTTAGCACGCAGTAAATCATGATGTACATTGTGCGAACAGTAAATAAGCATCCCTTCGATTCTATGTTAGTGTTGCTCTCCAAACCCAGCACCGCCTTTACCGAGCCGACCCTTCTGTAGTGGAAAACGGAAGCGAGGTGGAACCACGCTGTAACTAGTCTCTATTTGTGGTACAGCTTGGTTATGGGTCAGTTCCTGCATGCCAGTATAAAAGCGCAGACCAACCACTTTTAATGGCAGTTCAGTGGGTTAGGCATGTGTGCCCATTTCCAGCAGGTTGTGGGTTCATTGCCTGTAGCCGACAGAGCAATCATATCACTACTGGGCCCTTAACCCAGCCTGCTGCAGGGATGCTGCTGGACACTCGCGGGCTCTGATCGTCGCCTCTACATCACAGTGGTCAAAAGAATCTGCTAAATAAATCAAGCAGCGAGCAGTAATGCTTAACTAACATGCGGTCCAGACAAAACCACCAAAAAGCGGGCAAAAACTACAAATAAAATGATCAGAAATAAATTAAATGAATACTTACTTGCTGTTGGCCAGCTCGTAAAACATCTTATTCACATGGCTAATGCAAAACAGGGAGGCAGCATCTAGGTACAAGAGTACCTTTTGGAGGACTTCGGGAGGCATTCTGGTGAGGGTGACATACAGAGTTTACCGAAATGGAGACTGACTAGGCCATATCTACAGCCTGGGATTGGCACCTTAGACAGATACTTTATTAATCCCTGCAGGGATATACTTACACAGATGTTTAGCCTGTATACTTTACTTGTACCAGTAATCAGGGTTCCTTCGGCCATTTGGCACAGGAGCAATTTCTGCCCATAATCATTAATGTACACATCACATACCTTACAGAATCAGTAACCTTACAGAGTAAAGATTTTGTTAACTTGCAGAGCAAACATAATTTGCATCAAATCTCAAACAGCACGTTTCACTTGCCTGTCGAGGTAGTTTTGGGTAGAGCGGACCTGGCTTTGGCAGGCGGCAGCCGTCCTGCTTTGATGTTTCGCAATGTGACGTCCACGTCTGATAGGTGAAAGGGGGCAAATGTGTCATAGTGAAATTCAGTGGAAACACAACAATTGTGAAAAAAATTCATTAATAATGCAATCTGATTCATTAATAGTGCAGGCAGACATTGTGACAGATGTTTGCTGCACACTGTAAGGTTCATTTGACTGGAGCCAAGTGTTAAAGAGAATTTGCATTTTGTGGACTGGGGGCTCACAGTTGGTTCAGCTGGTACATGGTCCCAGCAGCCAGTGCCGGCCCACCCTATATGCAACAGAGGCGATCGGCTAGGGTGCCAAATAATTAGGGGGTGCAGTAGAGCAAGTGAAAAGAAAAGCCCAAAGTAACACTGCTGGCTACATTACGTGACATTATAATTATTTACACCAGCTTTAATATTTCACTGCATTTCATGTGAAACAGCAGCGAATTGTTCACAGCCAGATACCACGTGCTACTGAAATGGTTATAATATTAATGAACTGACAGAATTTGTTTTCTGCTGCCCTGGTGCAAGGCCGTAGTCAGGGTTTGGTAAATAGTGAGGTCCAGGATCCGGGGGGTGGATCTCATCAAAAACATCACTTAAACATTGAAGGGGATGGTATATTTTTTAATTAATGAGTTATGCAAAACGTTAGTTATTTTAATGTTTTATACTTTTAAAAAATTACCGAGGTCCGGACCTCGGTGACCACGTAGCTGGCTACGGCCCTGCTCTGGAGGGAGGGGGGCGCTCAGCAGAACCTCGCCTGGGGTGCCGGAACACCAACGGCCGGCTCAGCTGGCAGCGGTACCTGGTCAGGTCGGACTCGGAGCCGGACTCGGCTTGCTGCAGCTTTTCGGTGGGGTCCCGTCTGGACTCAGACCCGGACCCGGCTTCTCTCAGCTTCTCGACGCCCTGCATGAAACTGGCCAAAGCGCGTCCGCGACCCGTGGCCATGGCAACCTGCTGGTGTCACTGGAAACAGCGCGTGGGCCGCGGTGCGCACACTGTGGGTTCGTTTGTACTCAGTAAGCCTTTAAATTTCGTAAACTTTCAAAATTGCTCTTTTATCTTACCGGTCAGAAAATGCTTCCCCCCCAAATTAAAAGTACCTTGCAGAAAAATAGAAAGAAAGTTACTAGCACCACAAACAACGTATTACTACAGGCCAATTACTCGCTTCCCAACAAACTCACAGCTTCTGCGCCTCCTGCAGCCTGACCACGTTTCGGACGCTGTTGTCCGCCGTCGACTCACAGCGCAGGCCCTCGCTCAGCGGTTTACGCGTTGTCTTCGTGCCGGTGGCTTAGTGCCGGTTTTCTTCTTTCGGACCGCGCAACTCACACTGCATGGCCATCTACAGCTATCAGGCACGAGCAAGGGGAGGACAACTTATACCCTAGCCACCCCCCACCCTCCGATCTGTGAGTCAGTGTTGTCAATTTCGCAGTTTTGGGCTAGATTTAGCAACTTTTCCGACTACGACAACTTTTGTTTTCACAAAGCAACTAGCAGCAATTTATTTAGCAACTTTTGACAAGTCAATAAAAGGCTAATATGCGTGCAGTTTCCTTCTAAATGACACAAAGCGGTTTTTTCCCTGTCATACACTCAGTCACAACACATGGTCTATGTACCTGGTTATTATGCATGTTAGGATGGATCAGTATTAATTAGCTAATCATTATGTAGGGTGACCAGATAATACATATCAGAGAAGACACCTTGAGCTAGGACAGGATTTACAAACTACCATTTTAATTAAAAGGTCCTGGATTTCACTTAAGCACTGAGTTATTGCTATGTGCTAACTTGTAATGCGTGTTCTCCTGTAATCGTGCATGTGTCACTAATGTTAATGTGAAACAGCTTTCAATCAAGGAAAAAAAAAAAACAAAGTGCAAGAACGGTAAAACAACTTTCGAGAATTAACTCACATTTCACGGAGACAAAGGTGGATACAGGCATTAGAACGTGGGCGCGACGAGTCATACTTTGCAGCTTAGAAAAACGCAGAATCCAAAACAAATCCAAAAAAAAAAACGAAGTACAAATTCACGTTTACTTTACTTTCACTTCTGTCTACGTAACAGTCCAGTTCCGGTCTTTTTTAAACAGGTGGAAATGCAGGCATGTTCTCAAAAGGCACCAAACCAGCACCAGCACCAGGTCGATGTTGGTGCCCTCCCTGATGTGGATCGTCTGGTAACCCTGGCTGGCTGGCTGCTTATTAGCAAGCTAGCTTGCGTTAATGCTTCATATGTTCTTTTGCTCCTCTGCACATTACTTGCCCTCTCTTAGTTTTCTCTCTCACTCTGTGCGCTCCATGTATTCGTGAATTCTGATATAAATTTTCAATTTGGTTTCAGAATTGGCGAAAGCCACTGATTGAGTTTCTATTTCCCAAGGTGGGGGCAGGGGCGTCATTAGGCCTATTTTAGGGGTATTTTAACTCCCTAAAATGTTTTTTAGCCCCTAGATAAATGTGTATTCACTGGTTTAAGTTATAAATAGCTTTTTATATTACATATAAGTCTGCCATTTCCCCCCAGTGAAGACTCAGGCCCCCTATCCATTCATCTCTAACTATGCCCCTGTGTGGGGCTGCACTTAGGCAATTCACCAGACTATGGCTGTGTCTGAATACAATGTAAAATATGCAAATTAATGGTTAATTTAGTAAATTCGTAATAATTTTAGATTGTCTAAATGAAGGATAAATTGATGTAATGGTAAATGCCCCTTGGCTGGGATGTCAGTCCATCTTAGGTCATGTAACGAGAAGAACACGTGATGAAACTGACATACTATTCAGACATGATCCTGCTTCCTAACAATCCTCATTTTATAGCCTTGATGCCAGTCTCTGACGTTAATTAAACACTCCCCATTATACAGTACTGCATATTCAGTTCTGAATATCTGTGTGTTTTGCATATTATCATTACCAGGGAGCTGACATAAGCCTAGCTGTTCTCCTGCCTGGTTGCTAGCAGAGTCCAAGTTGAAGGGTTTGGGATACAGCTGCTAGGATTAGAACTAGCAGGAAATAATAGCCACAGTGGCCTGGCTCCTTCGTCCCTGGGAGATGTTATCGACTAACTGGACTGGAAGAATCCAAAAAAGGACCAGAAATAAACACCACAGCACACAGTTTAATAGGTTAGGCCGTGATGTGAAAAACACATGCAGGGCCTATTGCTTGCTGAAAAGGATCTTTTGCTAACAGGCAGAGTACAGGCTACCACAACCGGAGTGGGATATTTTTGGTATTGCCTGATGGAAGTGAGGTCAGTGCAGACAAATGGCAGTAAAGACCCTTCACAACTCCTGAGTCAATTATGAAGACACTTTCAATCATGTCAGATGTCAAAATACTGTAGAAAGAAAAAAAGCTCACCCCTGTCTGAAATGAAAGCCTATTCGCCCCCTTCTGGTATTGGCTCAAAAGATTTTGGGGCAAAATAATACCTGCCCATACTTTGCCTGGGACGTCTAGACACAGGGCACTATGGTAGAGTGATCAAATTCCCTAGATCAAGGTTACAGTGGCGACTGTCACCAAAATCAGCCATCAACATCACCTTGCTCCTGGCTTCCTGCCCCATTTAAATTTCAATTTGAATTTCACATTTTCTGTTGTTCAATACTCTTTTGTAGCCCCCTCGTGAAGCGATGCTTCAGGGAACCTCGAGGCTGCTGGACCATCACCCCTGACTGAAGCACTGCTTCAGGCAACTTTGAGATGGCCGGAGCATCATCCCTGAGTGAAGCCCCGCTTCAGACAGCCTTGAGCCAGCTGGAGCAACTCAGCAATTGAAGTTCTGCTTCAGGCAACCTTGAGACACCCGGAGCATCATGCCCGAGTGAAGCCCCGCTTCAGAGAACCTCGAGCCTCCCGGAGCATCACCCCAGGTGAAGCTCCACTTCAGGCAACCTTGGGACGGCTGGAGCGTCATCTCCAAGGGAAGCCCTGCTTTAGGCAACTTCAAGACAGCCAGAGCATCACCCCTGAGTAAAGTTCTGCTTCAGGCAGCTTCGAGCTGGCCAGGGCATCACCCACACCCAGCTCCCTCGTTTGTCAGAGGAAGAGGGAAATGCCTCGGAGCTTGCCATGATTAAACAGTCATATTCCGTGGCCTGCTCCGTGGATCAGCAACTTCATATCCTAATTACCTTAGAGCTGACTCACAGGCTTCTGCATTCTCTCCATATTTTTCTCATATACATATTTGCTTCTAAAATGTATTATGTTGCTTAGTAACGGGACTGAAGCTGGAGACATATATGTAAATGACTGTTCAAAATGTTCTTGAATAGTGATGTTTTAAATATATATTTCATAATTGTTTTATATCATTTTGCAAAAATGTTATCGTTCTCATTAGTAAAATCAGTATCAGTAGTTAAAAATAGTCAGAAACCTGAAGGTATTTTATGCTTATGCTGTATTCATGGGCATGGGCAAAGCCTAATAATAGATGTGTCAGATATACCCAGCAGGGGGCAGTATAAGCACTCTGACGAAACATGACTAATACAGTCTTGGATCCAGGCCCATAGCCAGAAATAAATGTAGGATGCCCCCTTGGTAGATTTTGCCGACTTGGAGCAGATGTAAATTTTGAGGAGAGTTCAAACTGGCTGCGTGTCTGAACTGGGGACTGGGGGATCCAACCCAGAATTTTACTAGATGCCTACACATCTGCTAGGTTCGGCTTCAAATTGTCCATGCCTACATCAGTTCTGCTTTAGGGGCACAGCCCTCCACCTTAAGAGTTTACATCAACGTTGGAAGACACTAATTACCGTACGTAGCACGACAAAATAAGAAAAAATAGTACTGACTCAGTATCAGTCTGGTTTTCTATATTTTGAAATATGCTGATGAGATTTTACATGGCTGATCCACTGGGATGCATACCCACACACACACTATTGCGCACACAGACATTCACGCCCACACGCACACACACTATTGCGCACACATACACACACGCACATGCACATTCACACACGCACACTTTTTAATGATAGCATTGGGTTTCATTCTCCCTTATAAATGATGGCACTTCATGTATGCTAAACCAGCATTAATGTAAAAGCAAAAACAGACAGTAGCCTATTGAGAGTAGCAGGCAGTTAAATGCAAGTTTCAACAGTTATGATAAAATGGGTGGCCATTATTCTTTCATTTCCGCGGCACATTATGGTCAACGAGTCCAAGGCACAAATATAATAACTCAAGCACAAACTACCACAATAAAACTCTGTCAGCTGACTGGACCAATGACTGCCTTTCCTCCCCAGGGCATCGTTGTGGTTCCTGTTAAAGTAGACATCTTAACATTTATAGTTTAAGCTTTATTTAAACCCAGACATTTTTGGTACTGATGTTGGGAAGGATTGAAGTAAAGAAAGTAAAGGACTGTGGGAATAAAGAGCCAGTAAAATGGCAGATCGAGTGAGAAACAATGAAATAAAGTGACGTTTCCCAATCTGGTGCTTGGGGACCAACAGACAGTCCACGTTCCTGTCCTACCGGGAGCTGGGAAGGAGCGAAAACGTGGACGGGCTGTGGGTCACCAAGGACCGGATTGGGAGACACTGAAATAAAGGATCAGTGTTCTGCGATTCACATGGAGAAAAGCACCAAAAAAGTACAGGACCAGAGGGCTAAGGATATGAGAAGTATTGATTTTCCTACGGAGAAGTTCTCTTTATAGAATTTTTTAATAATTGTTTTACTGAACTTTTTAGGGTACATGATAGGGCAGTTTCAAGCTGTAAATATATTTTTTTTATTATCAACTTTAATATTTCATTGTAATAGTATGCAGTTGCAATATATAGTTATCTAGTACGGCCGAATATTTAGCTAAAAGTAATTTTTATATCACCTGAAAACTGCAAAAATGGTCAGGGTTGGTGGCCGTCTGGCCCTGTCCCCTTCGCCTTTCCTCCGTTTGATCAGCGGTTCCCGCTGGCCATTCCGTCTGCTGTCCCCTGAGTGTGTTTCCCTGCTTCCTGAACTGCTGGGTAGCACTATAGACTGAGTGTGTGGGTCAAAGGCAGATGTCCTTCTGCCATGAGAATGAGGCTGGCTGCAGGGCAGTTTCGCCTTTTCTTTTATTTGGTTTTATTCTATTCCCTCGTCTGTATTGTTAATGCGTTTTGTGTTTAAGTGCTTTTCAGTTCTTGTTTATGGTCACCCTGCCTGTGCTTTGTCTCTCCTGGTGTTGGTAACCCTCAGTGTTTGTTCCAGTTTCCTAGTGTCTAATCACTGGGGCTGTGCCCTCAAGGGTCTACCAATCATACCCTTAGCTGTAGGTAATTGTACCTTTTAAGGTACAGATATGGACTCCGAGGAACATCTCTGTACCATCGATGGTCTTTGTTTCTGTTTCCTAGTGTCTAGTGTCTGTTAAATGTAAATTACCCAACCAGTTCCTTGTTGCCCCGTGCCAATGATTGGTTGATTTGTTATGGTTCTCACCTGTCCTTTATCTTGTCTTGTTAGCAGTGTATTTAAGTGTCTGCTTTTGTTCTGTGCCTCGCTAGTTCATTATGGCTCTTTCTCTGTTTCACTACCCAGTGATACTTATTGTAACTCCCTGCATTCCTCACTTCCTTTAGTATTATTGTTCCCAGTATTGCTCCCTGCCTTACACTCTCAGAAAAAAAGGATAAAAATTCCTACCTTTGCTCATCACTGGGGCTGTGCCCTCAAGGGTCTGCCAACTGTATCCTTACCTTTAGCTAATTCTACGTTTTAGGGTACGGAAATGGACTCTGAGGTAATTTATGTACTATTGATGGTACATTAATTCTATTTGTACCTTTGGGATTCAGAGTTCATTTCTATACCTTAAAGCATCAATGACAAGCAAAGGTACAAATTTTTGCCCTTTATTCTGAGAGTGTAGTTTAGCTTTGACTCCTCAGGGTCCCTTTGTATTTCGCTTCCCCTTTTGTGTTTTGTTAAATAAACCAGGCTTTGTTGCAGCTGCTCCGTGGATCTTCTTTCCTCTTTCCTTCGTGGATCTTCTTTCCTCTTTCCTTCGTGGATCTTCTTTCCTCTGTCATGCCCCACCTTACCAGAATTACATCGCAAGCAGAACAATCTCGTGATATTAACTATTCTCGTGACTGCTGCGTTCCCCCTTGAATAATTAAAATTTTCTATTTTTATAATTTCCTCCTAATAAAGAGTAAATTTAAAATAAGTCCTTATCTATGCATTTCCCTAAATCCCACTTCAATAACCTAATATAACGTCAACACGATAGGTTTTTTTTAATATATATATATATAAAATAACTCTCAAATGGCAGTAGTAAAACTAAATAAAACCCTTTGTAGAGCATTCTTTATAATATTTTTTTAAATATATCAGCTAAACATTTTCCTACACTGCCTGTCTCAGCAGACTTCAACGGAAAACTGATTTGGACTTCCGCTATACTTTTTTTCTCACCTAGCAAACCAAAAGACTGAAATTTAATTACAAAGGTTAAGTGGAAATTTTGTAATGGAAATTAGATGCTTACTGCAGACAGTATGTGTTCATACTGTACCAGAGGTAGGGACTCAAGTCATTAACTTGTGACTCAATTTGGATTTAAGTCACAATTTTGATGACTTATGACTTGAGACTTGACTCGGACTTCAATGTTTTGATTCGAGACTTGACTCGGACTCTCCAAGGAATGCCTTGTTCCCATCTCCGGTTCGCACAGTTTTCAAAACCCGATTGCAAAGAAATCCCGTCATGTAATGGGTGTGTTGATAATGTCATTTTCTTTTCAGTTCAAATTAAGTCTTCTATAGGCCTACACTTTCGTCTTGAACACTTTCCTCTACCAATTTCTGTAGAATAATATAAATATATATAAATGGACACCAGTGTATATTATTATTATTATTATTATTATTATTATTATTAAGGTCTCTTGGTAGTGCAGTTTATGTCCACTGGATGGCGCAAAAGTATTTCCATTTCCTTAAGCTTGAATACTACCCGTTAAAAATGTGAACTGGAAAAACAAGCATTAGTAGAGAACCACGCGTAATTAACAAAGCGATTTTGTCATATCCTGTCTTTACATTTTAGTTACATTTAATGTACATTAAGACAGTCGTACTTAGACAAAGACACAGTTTTCAATATCACACTCCATTTATGTCATTGAGTGTATAGTCAGCAGCTCCTTTAAGTAAATCTATGTAATTTAATTATATGCAAATTTATAGTACTTAAACAGATCAATCTGTGAGTAGCTTTGCCAAAACATTCTATATTATTTCCCAGCATTCAAAGCTTCTTAACCTTTTGTTACTTTTGACACATACACTTCTTTTCACCTGCTAGTGTAGGCAGGCTCATTAATTTGGGCGGGTAATTTCCTGCAGTAGCCTGGAGAGGCTGTTTTCCCTTTCAGATCACAACTGTACTTTAATATAAAGGATGGGCGGAGGAGGCGACTCATTTTCTCTCTAGCCAGTGTGGCCAAGTGTCACTTTCTCTCCGCGTCCTGCAGCTCAGTACGCGCAAGATCACTGCGGCGATATGGATTTGCCAGGTAAACAGCGACTTTGTCGATGAAATAGCTATTTTAATATATAGTTGCTTTATTTTCAGCATAAATACTTCTTCATTCTGATTTTCAGATGTGATATCTATATAATTAAAACAAATATTTATAGCTGTGCAAATGTGAATTATTTAGAAAGGCATAACCTGCTGAGATGTCGCTCGTTTTTTGGGTATACTATTATGATTTACTTTACTGTTTGCTCGGTTTATACCTGTAGGAATATATGCAAACACGCGCACATACGTTTGTGTTCATATACAGCTAACTTTAAGTATATCTTGCAGCTGCGGTTACTGGATTTGACAAACTGTCACGTACCGTTTTCTTGAAACCCTGAAAGTTATTTCGCCGTGATCCTGGCATTTATCAATATATAACCGGATAGTAATGTTTTAAGTGTGTAATACTTTTTCTTGTTATTGAAGACATTGAGTATATTGTGACTTTGCAGACGTGCGTAAAGGCGCTTGTGGGGATGCGTAAAGTAATCGCGGCATTTTGTTTAATTATCAGGACATGGCGAGCGAGCCATCTGAGGAGCATCGCTGCACATCACGCATGAAGAGGAGAGTGTAAAAGAGCGAGAGAGAGAGTGAGTGTGAGAGGGAGTGAGAAGGAGAGAGAGGGAAAGGAAGAGGGGGGTTAGGTTGGAGCAGGTGATCGAGACACAACAAACCTCCAAGGAGCTGAACAGTGCGCGCAGGATTCCTGTCCCGATCATGGTGCCAGCAAGCAGCCTCGGACCCTGCGCCACCCTGGCGCTGGCCCTCCTCCTGGGATGTGGCGTGACTTTTTCCCTGGGCCAGAATGACACGGAGCCTATCGTCCTAGAGGGGAAGTGCCTGGTGGTTTGTGACTCGAATCCCTCTTCGGACGGAGGGGTCACCTCCTCGCTTGGGATATCCGTCCGGTCTGGGAGCGCAAAGGTCGCCTTCTCGGCGGTGAGAGGGACGAATCACGAACCGTCGGAAATGAGCAATACTTCCATGACCATCTACTTTGACCAGGTCAGGTGTCCCGTTCATTATTTTGAATATTTCGACACTGTTAAACAGTCAGACAGATACTGTACTAATAACTTTCGCGTGTAAAAATAGATTCTTTAATTTCCTCCACTTTTTCCCAATTATGTGTCAAAAATTAATTTTTACTCTATTTATTTTATATCAATAGACATCGCCCCACGACAAACGGTTTAAGACGGGAATGTTTTCGAATAGATTAATTTTAAAGCCATTAAAGTTAAAATTACCCTTATTTTAAGTGAATGCTTTAGGCATTTCCAGTGATTTGATAACCACACTGATTACTGTTTTATTCCCTGGTTTATTAGTATTTTTAAGCAAACACAAATCCGCCCCTTTCTTTGTTGCCAGCAGACACACATTGACGAAGGAACATCACTTGACTGCTGGAGCCTCATTAATTGCCATTTATCTCCGGATTTATATAAACGCCCAGTGAGCGACTCTTAAGTCACTATTTACTGTGCCGATGTTTTGTGTTGATCGCACGACTGGGTGCAGCCGAACAAAGTTTTTTTTTTATTATTATTTTTATTATTTGCGAAATGGGAATTAGTTATTTGCTTGAAATATAGCCGTGCAATTTTATTAGGAGTTAAAGAAAATGAATTGCATTGAATCGAAGCCGGGAAGACCGCTCTCCGCTAAATGTGTGCATTACAAACGCTGGTTCTGGGTCTGAACTCCACATTAAAGCCCGCTTACGGTGCCCCCGATATATAACCGCAGTTGTTTTCTGACATATGCTCACATTACCGTGTTTTGTCATTTATAATGAATCCCGATTAAAACTGCGTTAAATCCGCGCGTCTTGACAAATGGTCTCCTTCATATCTGAAAATCAAATATTGTGAAGTGCTTGTTTATTTATGTTGCTTGTGCATGTGTGTGTGTTTCAGGTATTAGTTAATATCGGAAACCATTTCGATCTAAAAGCCAGTGTATTCCAAGCTCCGAGAAGAGGCATTTACAGTTTCAGCTTTCATGTGGTGAAGGTCTACAACAGGCAGACTATACAGGTGAGGCGCAATGCTCGTGTGTGCAATCAAGGTGTGGTGTGATGTTTTAAAGTCTTGTCGCACAGTGATGCAAAATTAATGCCATGCACAACGCAATCCACAATGCAGTCCGTCTTGGGTGCATGAAGAAGAGGCTGATTACGGTGCATGACATGGGACGTTGTTTCGTGCAGGTGAACCTGATGCAGAACGAGTACCCGGTGATCTCAGCCTTCGCCGGTGATCAGGACGTGACCCGGGAGGCGGCCAGTAACGGCGTCCTGCTGCATGTGGAACGAGAGGACAGAGTATATCTCAAGCTGGAGAGAGGCAACCTCATGGGCGGATGGAAATACTCCACCTTTTCTGGCTTCTTAGTTTTTCCTTTATAATCATTTTTTTTGATTCGCAGAGACTCTTCCGCGGTTGAAGATTATGAAACAGAAATTATATATATACATATTATATATATGCCATTCGTTTGAACTTAAACTGTCCGCGAAGCAGACAACCACTCAGTTAAAATATTGGACTTTTCCCTGGAGTTCACAGTACCAGTCCATCGATTGCAGTTACCTATAGGATAAACGAATCAATCGGCTTGTGCAATTTACACAAGTGAAGTTCAGTATTCATCCTTGGATTTCATTGTTGGGGAGGCCATTGACTTCTTTGTCAGCAAAGAACTATTTCGGTGTATTTGGACAACTGAACAAACGAGAAGAGCTGTCCAAGCCGAAGAGATGAAACGTTGAACTACGCGACGATTCATTATTTTGTGTTTGTATAGCCTTAAAAATGGCTTCAGTCAAGTAATGTGTGTGGATTTCCGGACGCTCCTGTATCAAGAAATGCTTTACTGCCAAAAGCATTTTCTTTTCTCTCTTTTTTTTTTTTGCACGAATGGAAGATCTTTAGTTTTGTACTGTTCCTGGTGTTTCTGAATGCTGAACACGTTGAAGAAATGTCCGTTATTAGTCGCCTATTGTTTTAAATAATAATAATAAAAATAACCGTCTTATTTCGATCAGTGAAGACAGTGATGAGCTACTTTACTAAACGTCTAACCTAATTTTTAAAACACATATTCACCTTATAGTTCATTCTACATTTCGGATCTGCGTAGCTTTGACTGATTTATTTGTTCAATGACGTTACTCACAGTTGTATCTTGTGAAAGAACTACAAAGAAATCCCAATATAATAATCCGCCAAAATAAAATATTGTATTGCTATGCTTACTTAGTTAGCTACCTTTATTATTTCCAGCCTTTCCAAATCTTTATAAGGACGTGGGCAAATCAGTTGTTTTGTTTTTCCCCCATTATTTTCAAAATATCAAAACATCTCTATTATGCAAATAACTAAATACTTGTGCCAATTATTACATATTATGAAACGCAGCGGTTCCTGCTACAGCTCTGCAGGAGACCGTTTTCCGTAGCGCGGAAGGTTACATGCAAAGCTCTTCTGCCAGATCACCTTATTTAGACATTTACGACGTTCTGCTATCGTTCCGCAATTTGAGAAGTGGCAATCACAATTAACAGCCTTAATATTAAAAAATCAGCTTCAAAACATGTCACTTAACAAATGTAGGTGAGGTGGGATCCCGTGAAACAATCCTAAACAAATCTGGCAAAGACAAAATAATGTTAAATATGGGGCATGGAGGCATGGGCCTCACATTGGGCTAACATGTATCCTCAGATAAACTTAATGGCAAAAGTCTACCAGCAGCATCAGTCATATATATATAATATTTCATTTAAAAGAGGAAATGTAAGTATTAACATGGGGAAAACCTGAAATGAAATTGTTTGATTGAATGACATTGCATGAATTTAAAAATTTATAAATCTGATATACAGTATACAGGCAGATCAGCCTTGAGAAGGACCCAGGGCTTGTGCAAAATTGATGTGCCTGCATACATTTCGAAGGCCTTCACTACTGTGCATGGGGGCAGCATGATCGAGATGGTTTAGCCTTGGTATAGCTGGAGCTCTGCTCTGTCACAGGGCCCTGTGCCGCATCCTGCATCACCCGCTGTTGTTTGTGAGGTTGGCGGATGTCACTGTGTCACCGTGTAACATGCCACCTTTGTGTACCGGGGTCCCCCTGCTGTGGAAATGCAGTGTGGGCACAGTTGCTTTCACTCGCCTCCTTTAGACTAATAATGCAGCCTAGAGGCATCTCGGCCTTGCAGGACGCTTCTGCAACAGGGATCAGTACAGTTTTGGAATAACGGTGGCCAACAGACGTAAAAATCAGCTTTAGAAGAATTCCACAAGGAAATGCATTCGTAAGAAGATGAAGTGCAGCCCAGGTCTGGTGTGAAGTGGTGCAGCGAGCGAAAAGGACAGCGGAGGACGTGGAGGCAGATTAATCAGACAGGAAGGTGATTCAGACGTGGAATCTCTGCTGGTCGTTTTGCTACCGGTTGGTATTTGCAAGCTGGAATCTCGTGGCCTCAATGACAGTTTCAACAAAATGATACTAAATGGAAAATCATATAATATAAAATGTCTCTGTGCAAGTGCAGAGTAGACATTAACTAGACAAATAGATGAAAATGTAAGCCACCTGTTTAACGTTTTATTAAAATTTAAAAATGCCTAATTTTCTCTCAAAGTAAACCCAGCATCACTTGTAGCTGGTTTGAACATCAAATAGACAGATTTCAGGATGACCTCAATGTTGTGGGCCTATAATATGCACAACTATGGTTCTTTAGGAATCTCAAGGTTCTGAATCATGTTCAGAAGTTCTCCAGGTCTTCTCCAAACATTCCACCAAAGGACTCTACTGTAAACAAACAAATGAAAGAGAAACTGTGCATTTTGACAGTTCTGCCTTTTTTTTTAATGGAAGTATATACTGCCACAGACAATTTGTGTGTGTGCGTGTGTGTGTGTGTGTATACATAGGTAGGTCTTTTTTTTTTAGAAAAAGATGAAGGTCGTCGTCATCTGATGTGTTCATACTGACCCTATTCATTTGTTGACAAATTGCTGTATTCTCAATTAAAGGTTCTGATTCTGTTAATGAAGCAGGACATTTTTCAAACCTAGAACTTTTAAAGGAAGTTTTAAAGGAAGAGATCCTGCACATAAACACACAAATATTCCAAAATTCCATAGCTTGAAAATTGCTGAGGTTTGATACCACATGTATGAAAAACGTTCTGTTGTCAGTTGCACGGAGCTCCGCTTCTCAGCTGTCATGGAGAAAATGGACCGTGCAGAACGACTGGCTGGTGGAAACAGGGCTTGTATGTATTGATGAGAAAACAGCTACCTAGAACATTATCTGTCCCATTAGAAACTGCTAAATATTCATAAGACTGTATCACAAAGAGCTTAATATCTGTCTGACTTCCCAGGATGCTCAGAAGCCTGCTAGATACAAAAGGGAGTTGGGGGAGATATTTTATAATGAAGACATTTAAAGAACATGGGTGATCCAACATTATTTAAATAGTTCTGTCCTGATGTTCTGTCTCTTTACATTTTATGTCGAACCATGTTAGTTGGTAGTTTCAATGACGCTGCTGTAATAAAGCCTCACTTTATCAGGACCAGCCTGGATTCAAGCAGAATGAACGGCATTTACTGAATAGCATTTGGAAATTCTCTTTAAATACTCTGGATAATTTGATGTGCCGGTAAGGAGATTTGTAAGTCATGTCTATTGTGTATATAATAATAAATGTACTATATACTATACTAGATCTTAAGCTTTGGTAAGGGGAATAGAATGTTGTAGGACATATTTTCCTCATCTTGGTGGAAAATACTTTTAGTTATGGGCCACCAGAGAAGATGCATGAAGACGCAGTGACCTCAAGCAAAGCCATTACTGCTCAAAAAGCACCTACAGCCAATCAATTCTCAGTCAATAAAGCTTTCAACACAAGCAGGCCCAGACGTACATTTGATGGTTTTTTGATTATCCAATAGCAAATATCATTCCTTGCGAAGCTGCCGTCTAGCATTCACAGAATAAAACACTTCAGTTAAATTCATCCACCTCAAAGAAGAAATGCTTGTAAAAGCAAAGCAATGACATAAGCGCAGCTCAACACCAGAAGGGGAACACACAAGAACTCAATGCCATAAAGAGAACACAGGAGAACTCAATGCCAGAAGGGGAACATACAAGAACTCGACAACATACGGAGAACACACAAGAGCTCAACGCCAGAAGCAGAACACACCAAAGCTCAACGGCAGAATCGGAACACACCAAAGCTCAACGGCAGAAGCGGAACACGCCAGAGCTCAACATCAGAAGCGGAACACGCCAGAGCTCAACGCCAGAAACGGAACATGCCAGAACTCAACGCCAGAAGCGGAACACGCCAGAGCTCAACGTCAGAAGCGGAACACGCCAGAGCTCAACGCCAGAAGCGGAACACGCCAGAGCTGAACGGCAGAATCGGAACACGCCAGAGCTGAACGGCAGAATCGGAACACGCCAGAGCTGAACGCCAGAATCGGAACACGCCAGAGCTGAACGCCAGAATCGGAACACGCCAGAGCTGAACGGCAGAATCGGAACAAACCAGAGCTCAACGGCAGAATCGGAACAAACCAGAGCTCAACGGCAGAATCGGAACACACCAGAGCTGAACGGCAGAATCGGAACACACCAGAGCTCAAAGCCAGAATCGGAACACGCCAGAGCTGAACGGCAGAATCGGAACACGCCAGAGCTGAACGGCAGAATCGGAACACGCCAGAGCTCAAAGCCAGAATCGGAACACGCCAAAGCTCAACGCCGAACGCCGAAGCACACCTTTAACCCGTACCCAGCCCTAACCTTAACCATATGTAGCCAAACAAAATACAAGTGTACCGAAAAAATGATCCCCACAATGTGAAAATAACAGGTTTCATTCTGGTCCTTTCAATGTAATGTATATGTGGAGCACACTAAGAGAATTATAGGTTATTACGTAATTTCATTGGTCATTGGTAACTTCTATGAACTCCATGCAGCCAAATGTGCAACAACTTTCAGAAAGTTGCACCATAAAACCCCATTAAAGGTATATTTCCTCAAATGTGCAATAAATTCCAGTTAACAAAGACATTTTTATTGATAAACAGATGTCAGCATTATTGCGTAGCGGGCGCTGTAAAAATGCTCGTAAAAGCTGCAACATATTCGATGCTGCGGGAACCACGTCTCTGTCCAGTTCATCAAAACATTGGTCTTCATCAGCGCTCCCAGGCTGACACTTTTACTCAAAGTGACTTTCTCCCAGTGACACAGCTGGTCGCCTTACCTGGGCCAAGGGTTTGACTGGGTTTGCCACCGAGACTCACAGCATTTGTGCATCAAAAGCAGAATCTTTGCAATTGTGACCAACCCTCACAAAGTAAAACTGCACATTTAGTCCAAGCAATATGTTAACTTGATAATGTGTTCCATCCATCCATTCATCCATCCAACTGCTTGGAGTCCTGAAGTCCCTTCCCTGGTGGTTTCCGCGGGGGGCACTTGGCCGGGATACGCCATGAATGGGATGTCAGTCTAACCTGTAACTCTCCATATCTCCGGCTGTTACAGGCATACTGCCTTCTCCCTCCGTGATGTGAAAAAAAAATTGGATGAAAATTATATAAATATAGAACTTATATATCATACATAATACAGTGCAAAAAGTCTTAGCCAGTCAAAGAAAATGTTTGAAGCTATGTATCTGGATAGTAAGCATATATTTGCTCAGGGGGAAAAAAAACATGCAGAATTTAATATAACACAACAAATTAACAGAAACACAATAAAAACTAAGAAGAATTTCTTCTGTTTTCCGCAAAGTTACTGATGCCTTGTTAGATGGCTGAAAGAACATCGCTTTGGTTCCCAAATCTTTCTTCAGGGGCACCTACTGTATGTAATCATCAATTACGAACACCAACTGAATAAATTCATCAAATTAGTTAGATAACTTGATGAGGTATTGATTAGTCAAGCATGGTACCCTAGTAGTCGGGTCAAAAAATACATGGGCATACTGGATGGTTACTGGTTTGACTGGTTTGGAGAGGCTTTGAAATGGCTCAGCTGGCACAGCTTGATGCACATGATACCGTAGTTTTACACCAACAGTACTTGTACATTACTTGCATTTTGTTCATTTACATATTACCCATGAAACTCCCAGTAGGATATAATTTACATTTTCTAGTTAAATTCTGTACAGTACTGGGAATAATACTTGCATTTACTCACCTACCTCTCTAACTGTCCCCTTCTTTACACCATAATGAAAGTATTACACAATGTTCCCAATGTGATCACTCTACCTTTTTTATCCTGACGGCAGGGATGATCCAAAATTGGAACTTCTGTTCTTGCCTAATCAATTTGTCTGCGTTACTTGCTTTTTCTCCAATCCGATGGGAGCAGATTCCAAAATGGCTGAAAGGCATCATGTACAGTATACACTGCATGCATGTTCGGGTGCTTTCCACACATTTAGTTTCCTCTTTTTATAAACAGGCTATTCATTAATACTTTGTTGTTTTAGAGCCACTCACTGCAGTTGCATTAGCAATGGAATATCAAGCTATTTTTCTCTGAAAATTCAGAGAATAGGTGAAGAATTGAAGGATAACTGATACCAGGTTCTAAATAACTGTTCATCAGATTTCTTGCACATAATCACCCAGGCAGCCTCTTGATGCGGCAATTAACAAGAAGTGATTTAGTTTTTCATAGAGCGCAGCTCATCAGTCTGTTTCATGGCTATGTAGTCAGTCCTCGCTTTCCTGGCTTTTGTCTTCATTTTCCTCTATATGTTTCTCTACACTTTATGCACCGTGCTGTTGTGGGCAGGAGAACTTCCCCCTGGGATCAATAAACATGATCTCATCTCGTACTCGGTTAAGTCCAACAGCCCGGTAGATAGGCTACCTGTTCTATAAGGAAACTCCTCACTTAACAAACGGGTTCTGTTCCTACGACTAGGTCGTTAAGCAAATTGGTTGATAGGCAAGGAGCTGACCCTTACCGATATTTCAAGAATTCTGTACCGGTAGTGGGATTGTGTCGGCCATCGTTAGATATTGTTTTAATGTCACCTCTGCACCATTTATAATATTTTTAGTATATGTATAAATGTAGGGGGCGGCATGGTGGTGCAGTGGTTAGCACTGTCGCCGCACACCTCTGGGACCCGGGTTCGAGTCTCCCCCTAGGTTACATGTATGTGGAGTTTGCATGTTCTCCCCATGTCGCCGTGGGGTTTCCTCCGGGTACTCCGGTTTCCCCCCACAGTCCAAAAACATGCTGAGGCTAATTGGAGTTGCTAAATTGGCCGTAGGTGTGCATGTGTGAGTGAATGGTGTGTGAGTGTGCCCTGCGATGGGCTGGTCCCCCATCCTCGGTTGTTCCCTGCCTCGTGCCCATTGCTTCTTGGATAGGCTCCCCCTGCGACCCAGTAGGATAAGCGGTTTGGAAAATGGATGGATGGATGGATGGATGCATAAATGTTTATACAGTAATAAAATACAGATTAAAGGAAATCACCAAGGTTTGCATACTGTAAATGCAGGTCATAGTTTTTATTTATTCTGAATAAAAAAAGGTCTAAAAGAATGTCCAGGTTGATATTTAATGTCGCGCTGGCGTTTCCATGACCAAAGTTCTCGTACAGCATGCAATACCGGCTGGTATGGTCAAACCTGCACTGCATCCGCAGTAAAGCACTGAAAACCAATGGCCTACCAGCTGTTGTATAATCACAGCTACAGCCAAATGGATAGTTTGAATTTGATTCAGAAATGGACTGAGAATTTTTATTTGCATCAGTATAATTCTTGATTTATCTCCAGGCAAATCATTGATTAATGCTCTGCTGTTGTTGTCGATGTTATTTTAAATTCAGCATCTGTCACTATGTTCCACTGATTTGGAACTGACTGGATATAATTACTTATATTATGTCACTCTTACTGAATACAACAAAGCCTTTGATTGTCCAAACTATAGGATGTTCTCTGGACTACAGTAAATATGTGAAGGGCATCTTACTGTGCTTGTGAAGTATTTCTTCACATGGGGGGTGGTCACAATTGTCATTTGTGGGGGTGGGGGGGGGGGTTGGCAGAAAGACAGGAAGTGTGCTGATGGCTTTCAACATTTATAAATACTACAGACAACAAGGAAAACCATAGATTTCGGTGTCAGAGGCATGATTTCGAGAGTTGAATACTGCCCCCGGTGGCATGGAGTACTTCCGTTGTATTCAATACCACATGATGTGTTTGTGTCTCCTTTATGTTTTTGCATTGTGGTTTTTTTTTTGCGTCGCGTTGATGTTGACGTGCTCTCGGCTTTCATGACCACCATAGAATCAGCAAGAAAAATCTACGTGACAGAAATGACGAAGTCAGAATTGAAAGTGTTTAACTGCCAGCGTAACAGAAGGAGCGGCGGCCTTTACAGACAGCGATTGTGGTGATTCACGACAGTCGATCTTCTGAGCCAATGCCTCATGGACCATGAGCACCCCTGAGCTTCTTTTTGTGAGTCAAACAGCAGCGATCCTCACTTTCCAGCAGGACCATCTCACATCATCCACATACCAATTTTGCTGTTTCTTTGAAGGCTACTCATCAACCTGAACTATAATGTCTCAAATAGATGCCAAAATGTCACCTATAACCCTACACTATATGTCTGGAGATGGGGGTCATCTCTCTTTCCCACTGGAAACCTTGTGTGGCACTCAGTAAATTCAGAGGTAATTCAGACCAGAGGACTCTGTGCTCAGCTTTAAAAAACCCAGGGCGATGTAGCTTTTTGCAATTTTCCTTTACAGTCCCTTTCCTAAAATTAGCATGTGAAAGATGATTATGCAGTTGCGACTATTGTGTATCCAATGCCATAAATATAATGAGATATCCTAGGCTGCTGTGGGAAGTTCTTGGATTTCTCTCTGCAGGGTTGAGGTGAGCAGACCGGCTGTTACATTAAGCCTGCGTGTGATTTTTTTCCTGCGTGAATTAAGGCAGTGAAATGCACAGCGGCCCCTAGACCCATGCGGGCAACAAGGCACAGATGGTTTTTCTTTCATTTTTCTTCACTCACGGTGTTTAATAGGAAACAGTCAGACAAGATTAGTTCACCTGCAGATTGAAGTGAAATCTTATGTACGCACAGTGGGTGACCAGAATCAGACCTGACACACGACCCCTGATTCCTGACTAAATGCGTTACCGTACATCAGTAGGACAAGATATGTTGCTGCCAAAATCTGGCACAAAACATTGCATTTATTTATTGATTTTTATGCCGGTAGATAACGCTGCATGATTAATAACAATTTAGCTGCAATATTTAATTTATTATTTGATTAGTCTGCTGTACTAGCATACATTTCAATTAAGGGTCTTCATCAATTATTCAAAAAGGAGTCTTGGTGTAATACTTTGCAAAAACACTTGTAGATTTGGAGTGGAGGAAAACATAAAGCAAAAGGGTCTGCTTTTCATCTCGTATAAACATCAACTGCATCAGAAGAGCACTAGTTAACGAGTGACGATGACCCAAATTCTCAAAATTTTCACCCGAAATGAGGGGATGAACCTCAGGTAACAAGAAGGGTTCGTCAGAGGGAAGCTCTGGACCATAAATTAAATACCAGATCAAATTAAATATTTAACAGGCTCATATAATCACGAAGGAAACAGAATTACAGGCTGACATTTGAGCGGACCGTACCTGAGTGAGCGGAAATATGACTGTCCAATCAAAATCACACTCCCAAGGAGTAAGGAAAAACCCCAGCTGCCATCACTGCCATGTAGAGAGTAAGAAGCAGCCTTTGATTCGTTCACATTTTGTTAACTCATTAAGAAGAAGGACATCTTAGGAGAACTATAATTGGACTGTGAGGTTTCTCTGTGTGGTTACCCTACAGCAGCAATGATTATGAAAGCAATAAAACCACACGTCATTCAACACATCTGACCTTCCCTGCAGAAATGATATCTTCTTCCAAATATAGACCGTGAGGTGATTTTGACCACGACTTGGAAAGACATTGCGAGGAGACCCACTAATGTCTTTATACTGTCAGGGGGAGCGTCCACGTCAGTCAGACACAGGCCTTTGATAGTCACATAATCCCCACCCTAGTACTAAAGCAGAAATAGAAGCACTCAGCTTTTCAATAACTCGAGAGTCTGCCCACATTTCACACAGCTCCATGTTAAATACTCGACGAGATGCTGTCTTTGCCAAACAAGCCCCTTTAAGGTGTCTGTTTTACTGCCTGTGGCAAAATCCGCCCCAAGCTGCCCTGCGTTTGTTTGTGGATGAATAGCTGAACTTGCCCTTGACTGTAACACTGTCTTGGCAGAGGGGAGCTCGTGTTGACTGGTATCTAACAAAACACCTCTGCACATTCCCTGCTCCCTGACAGTGCTCATTTGGCTTATAGCTACACAGACAGGCAGAGATATATTTGTTTAACGTACTCATGTGTTTTTTTTCTATTTAATCTAATTTTTTTGGTAGTACGGTGTTGGTGAAATGTTCAGGGATTTTCCCTACACTGAATATTCGGTCAAACTTTATTCAAAGATGACTGCTAATAATTAATTACTTAACAATAACTGACAAGAAGTTATTCGATGCTTTAAATCACTTAATACTCTATGTAGAAATTCATATCTAATGGTGTGGTATGTTGTTTAACTGATATGGCAGCATAGATAGCTCCAATGTGGCATACTGTAGTTTTAGAAAATGTACAGATCACATATTTGCATATGTTTTGCACGTTGTACAGATGTATACCTGGTTAACTGTATTATTATTAACAATAGTTCATAGTTTTGCTAGATATTAGATGTTTCAGCATTCAGCAGCCAAGAAAAATATGTAAATCAAGCTTAATATGGGGAAGCCTGTCATGGAAGACCAGTGGATACAGTGTAGCTGGGCCTAAACAGAAGTCCGCCGCTCGTCATCTCTAACCAGATTGCGGTTGGCTGGAAAAATCGCCCCAGTTTCAATTATTATCCTTGTATTTTGTCAGGCCTCCAGGCAGCTTCGGTTCCACTGGCTGAGTTAACAGACACAGTGTCTTATACAGTTTGACAATTTGTTACACTCAACCTGGACATAACACAATGTCCAGCACAATCAATATTAATGGGAAATACAATGGAACCTTCTTAACCCACAGTGGCCTCAGATAAACTCCCACATATACTGTATGTTCTCTCAAGTATCACAATTCAGCCTTTATGATGAATGAAGATGCGTCTTTGACATGTTTCATGAGAACTTAAAATCTCTCAATTTTTGGGCAGTACCTCAATAGAGGACTCGTGGTATCTAGAATGATTGTACTTTGATGGATGACATTTGTAATGCTACATTTTTGTGAACATTATACTGTGTGAGCGCTGGTGATGCCATTGGTCCAGAGTGTAACTGTGTTGAAGGTAGGGCTGTCAGTCTTAATGGAATAGAGAGCTGCATGCCTGATCCTGCCCATCCCTGCATTCCGTTAATTTAATCTTCCAATTGATAATAGCAAGTTATCAAATCTCTCTGTACTTACTGCCAAACATTTACTCCTCATATACAGCCCCAGAGTTTCAGTTATACTGCTAATTAAGCAATTAAGTGTAAAACATACAGTATGTGACCATAAATACGGTTCCTTTTGCAAGTGAATGACCACTCTGGTCCAGAGGGTAGAGGGCGTAGGAATGGCGGCTCAGTTGAATTTGCGCTCCTGTCCCATTGACAGCCCCCACTCTGCCTGATGACTGCTGTGACCATGAATTCTAGTGAATTCTATATTATCAATCAGAGTGATATATTAAGATGTAAAATGCTAATGGTCGCCATCCTGTCTTTGTGAAACACTTACTCCAAGTGCACCTTCGCCGACGGGGGGGGGGGGGGGGGGGGGGGGGGGGGGGGGGGGGGGGGGGGGGGGGGGGG